>CM023941.1:7822501-7895083 GCA_013407115.1 Glycine latifolia
TTCTTCTTCTTCTTCTTCTTCTTCTTCTTCTTCTTCTTCTTCTTCTTCTTCTGCTTTTTTTTTATTATTATTTATAACTGAAACTATACAATTTCGCTTATAATCAATTGTTCAATACATGAAATAACCGGTATAGAGACTAGGAAAAAATGAGACAGCACTAACTAGTTCATGAATAATCCCATTAACTTGCTTCTTAACAAAAGTCAAAACTAAAAGTTGGATTATGAGATAATATTGTCCAGTAATCATGCAGAATAGTTCCCAGCTCAGTGTAGTCAACAACATTCCTCTTCAATTTGGGTTAACATATTATAGATTTGAAATATTGATTATCTTTATTAATAAATAATTTCTAATGAAAATTTTATTAATTATTTTTAATGAAATCTTCCATTGTATCTATTTTTTTTTTCATCCAAGTTTTTCACAATATTACTTTTACATCAAGTTTTTCCTCCACTTCTAAAATAAATATAAAACAAGAAAAAGCACTATAAAATAAAATTCATATATTATCGAAAAATAGCTCATAGTTTTATTTTTATTGATATGATTTTTAATTAATTAAAAATATATTATTAATACAGTATAATTAAGTTATATTATTAACATGACATGTCATGTTATTAAATAATTTTACCAGTATAAAATAACATATGTTATTGATGTATTATTTTATTAATGTGTTACATCGTATTATTAATATTGATTTAGAAAGTTTATGTTAATAATTTAAATTTTGTTAGACAAAATTTTAATAATGAAGTATAAGTTTAATAACTAGATTTTTCATGTCAATATATGACATTTTTATGTAATATAATTATCTAATGCATTACTGTTAGTTTCTACATTTATCGTACATAGTACACTACATCTATTGTAATTTATTCTTTTTATTCATTGTTTAGGAACATTAGCAAAGGGATGTTTAGAAGAGTCTAGAAGAAATTTATTTAAAATTATAAAAATAATTTATTCTATTTATAATATTTTTAAAATTTATTTCAATAAACTTTACAGTTAAATTATCATATTCGTCACCTTTTCAAAAACATAATAGATGTTCCCTAACGTTGAAGCTACGTAGTGGGGGAAAAAAATCATTAAAGCGTAATTATTCCTTGTTCGTTTTCGTTACCCAAAACATTGATGAAGGCTTATTGCTTTTTTTCTCACTTATGGATCTTTTTATGAATGATTGTTGGCATATAAATGCCAAAAGACAAACATGACATCACAACAAAAATTGGACTCAATTCCATCAATTTTGCTTTATCAATCAACCTCACTCTCTAAGTAACTCAACTTCTTCTTGCTACGAACCAAAACCCTAATTGTCCATTTCCCTTGTTCTTTTGCACTTAATTAACACCTTTGATCTGATCTGTGTTAGTTTTCAATTTCTTTTTTTTTTTTGTTATTCTGAGATTTTTATTTTCTTTATGAGAAATGGGTGTACATTGATTGATGGAGTGAATCTCTTTTGAATTTGTGTTGCAGGTGATCTGATTGGTTCTGTCAGAATTGGGTTTGATTGAGAATTGGGACTTTGGATTGAGAAGTTTTAGCCCTTCCTTTTGCAGCATATTTTGGGTTTTGATGAATCCATTGACATTCCTTCGTTATTGGGGAAGGAATGTGAGCTACTGTTTCAATGATTGCAGGGATATTGAGGGTTTCATAGAATCCTGTGTTATGTTATGATAGGTTGTGGTTCTTTTACTTTGCTTGCTGCTCTTGGAAATCTGGGCTGGTGGAATTTGGTGTGGGTTTTGAATCTGTGTGTCAGAGGAAGTTCAAGGATTTGGACATGAGAAGCTCCTGGTTCAATAAATTGTCAATCATTATTGGCCCTAGACCTCCTGTGAACTGGTTATTCTTGTGCTTAATCAGCCTGCTTGTGCTGATTGTTGTTCTGGGTTCATCTTCTTCTAATATTGATGATCAGGCGCCTCATATTCCAGTTTCTCTCATCTACACAAACTATAGGAGAGTTAAGGAGCAGGCAGCGGTTGATTATTTAGAGTTAAGGTTCGGGGCACGGGGTGTCTCTAGACAAAGAGAATTTGACCTTTGTGGCAAGGAAAGAGAGAATTTTGTGCCTTGTTACAATGTTTCAGCCAATTTGTTAGCAGGGTTTAAAGACGGAGAGGAGTTTGACCGGCATTGTGAACTGTTAGTTGAAGCAGAGAGGTGTTTGGTTCGCCCTCCTAAGGAATATAAAATTCCCTTGCAATGGCCAGCTGGCAGGGATGTCATATGGAGTGGAAATGTGAAGATAACCAAAAACCAATTTCTTGCATCTGGAAGTATGACCAAAAGGTACTTCTTTCTCTATGTTGATTGCTAGAGTGAAGTTGACCCTCTTTTGGCCAAATTAGTATTTTGGCTATAACAATTGACTGCTTAAAAGAAAAGTACTGCAGTTTTTGCAAGGAGTTACTCGATTCATTATTAATGAATAAGGTTTTTCTGTTTCTATGATTTTGCAATAAATTATCAAGGTTAATGCTTCTAGAAGAGAATCAAATTGCTTTCCACTCAGAGGATGGACTGATCTATGACGGTATGAAAGATTACTCTCGCCAACTTGCAGAGATGATAGGGTTGGGAAGTGACAACGAGCTTCCTCAAGCTGGTGTAAGTCTTCCATTTATCATCATTCAATAATTGTTCTCTTCTCCTTCGGGGACCATAATGTCTGACCAGGCTGATTTTTGTGCAAAATGATCTAGTGTTTAGTAAAGTCTCTTTTTCGTTCTCCTTAAGGATTTTGATGTTTTTGTTGCATATTATATGTGACTGCTCTATATTGATCACTTTATGGCAGGTTCGCACTATACTGGACATTAATTGTGGATTTGGTAGCTTTGCAGCTCATTTGACATCATTGAAAATAATGACAGTTTGCATTGCTCCATATGAGGCAACAGGTAGCCAGGTTCAGTTGGCCCTTGAGAGAGGCCTTCCTGCTGTGATTGGCAACTTCGTTGCAAGACAGCTTTCATATCCTTCATTATCATATGACGTGGTTCATTGTGCTCAACGTGGCATCATTTGGGATGAAAAAGGTAATTATATTATATTATATTATTGTTAATGGGTATTCACAAATCGTCTTTGCTTCCTAAGTAGTAGACTTCACTGTGGATTATTTGTTTTAAAAAAAAATACTTCCCTCTTCTTTCCTAATTGCCTGCTTGCTCTATACCATAGCTAATAACATTGAGCTTCTGTCTTTCTTTTTGCTCTCTAACATTGACATGTTGAACAGATGGAATGTTCCTTATAGAAGTTGACCGTGTTCTTAAACCTGGAGGATACTTTGTGTTAACCTCACCAACAAGCAGGTCACAGGGAAGTTCATCACAAATGAAAAGGAGGAACATGTTGATGCCAATGGAAGAGCTGACCCAGCAACTCTGTTGGACTCTGCTAGCTCAGCAAGATGAGACATTCATCTGGCAGAAGACTGCTGATGTTAAGTGCTATGCATATCGGTAAAGATAGTTGATAATATTGTCTATAGACTGTTAATTTGAGATTACTAATATCGACTACCATTAGCTCTGCTAAAGGCTTGCTCCATGGGTCTCTTGAAGTAGTCTGCTATCATAATTCTTTTAGTGACACGTTCCCTTACACTGTAGAAAGAAGCATGCTATACCATTATGCAAAGAAGATGATGATGCTCAGTCATATTATCGGCCTCTTCAACCATGTATAAGTGGGACCTCTAGCAAGCGCTGGATTGCAATACAGAATAGATCCTCTAGATCTGAATTGAGTTCAGCTGAGCTTAAAATTAATGGAAAGTATTGTTTGTAAATGCTTTCATATTATTTGCTTTACCTCTTTCTAACTTCATTCCCATTTTGTACTGCTTTGTCTTTTCATTGACATCTCTTTGTTATTAGCAGGTGTTCAGCCTGAAGATTTTTTTGAAGACTTACAATTCTGGAGATCAGCTCTCAAGAACTATTGGTCTTTGCTTACACCACTAATTTTCTCCGATCATCCAAAGAGGCCAGGAGATGAAGATCCATTACCTCCATTTAACATGATACGCAATGTGATGGACATGAGTACCAAATATGGGGGGTTGAACACTGCCCTTCTAGAGGAGAAAAAATCAGTTTGGGTCATGAACGTTGTTCCTGCAACTGCTTCTAATTCACTTCCTTTTATACTAGATAGAGGTTTTGCTGGTGTTATGCATGACTGGTAAGTTGCTTTTTGTTCTTGGTCTAGGCAAGTTGTGTAAACTCTTGTGAAATAAATGGTTAATATATGTGATCTTGGGATTGATCTTTAGGTGTGAACCTTTCCCTACGTACCCCCGGACATATGATTTGCTTCATGCAAATGGAATTCTTTCTCATCTCAGTTCAGAGAGGTGCAGCTTGATGAACTTATTCTTGGAGATGGACAGAATACTGCGTCCAGAGGTACGCTCCCCCCCTTATATTTATTGTCATATTTATTGGTGTTGTGATCAAAGTGATAACTTGATTTTTCTACTATACATAAGTCAAACATTACATTTATTAGCAGAATAATTATCTGGCACCTTCATTCCTCTTTCAACAGATTATTCTTTTGACATATTCTCCAGAATGATGAAAAATTCTGAGTATTTGACTATTTATTTGACTCATGTCATGCATGCTCACTTATTCGTGAGATGCACAATCTAGAATTTTTTCTTTTTTTAATACAACCAATTGTCTGTCAAGGATCTGTGAATCCTAATACTGACATAACATTGCATGACCTGGTAGGGATGGGTCATTCTTTCTGATAACATGGGAGCTATAGAGATGGCTCGCACACTTGCTGCACAAGTACGTTGGGAAGCAAGGATAATTGGCCTTCAGAATGGCAGTGATCAGCGGCTTCTTGTTTGCCAGAAACCATTTCTGAAAAAATGATTGGATTGGCTCTATTATGTTTCACCCTGGCAGATGAACACGTTCTGCTCTGGTAATTCCTCTTAACTTCTACTGTACTTGGTGAGAGGACTGTAGGTGGCATTTAATTCAATACAAAATCAAACATTATTGGATGCTGTAAAACTCTAGAGTCATGTAGGACACGGGATATGTTTTTGTCAAACTAAGCCTTTTAATGTTGCTTCCAAAATTGTGAGGGATGCAATCTAAGCATCCATGATGACTTTACAAGAAGCATTGCTACTTTTAAATTATGATGTTTAAGCTGAGAACCTGCCAAAAATCGATTCCAACAAATATGCAAATTCAATTCTTCTGCAGCATATCAGATTGTATTGAAACTTATCTGCATACTGAGTTGCATTTTTTTGTTTTTGTTTCAATTTCAGGTAATGGATTGTTCAGCAGGCACAGGTTGTATTTGTACATACTGCACGGAGCCTTGACATTTTTCCATCTTTTTGCGCTATTGGGTAGGAGGATTGTGGAAGCTGTAGATTGTGGAGGTTCAAGTTGAACTCAGGCTCCAATTCACTTTATTGGTCAGAGGTGTTTGTAGTAATTCATTCATTTATATTTTGTTAGCATTTTTTTTGCTTAATGATTTATTTTATTGATCATTGGACTTTGGACGTAAATGTCAACTTGTTATACAATCACACTGATTTTTGTAAGAAAGAATATGAATGGGCACGAAATATAAAAATGAATTTAAGATTGTAACACAGTTGGAGCCAGTGTTCACCATACGCAGAGCATTTTTCTTTTCTGTTGACGGGATAACAGAGCAATTCTTCATAAAGTGTTTATCATAAATTACATAAATTATTATGAGTTGTATTACACATACAACAACTCATACAGCAATTTGTATAATTATTATTTTTAGTTATCTCTCTTCATTACTTTATTCATTTATCTCATTTCTCTTTTATCTCTCTTTTTTGGTTGTACAAATTGATATATAAGTTGTATAACTAACATTTTTCTATCATTCATTTTTTTTTTTTTTTGTGTGTGTGAATAACCAAAAAAGCTTCTAGAGTAGCTAATACAAGTTAGATTTGCATGTAAGGCGTTACAGATAAAATCTGGCACTACGTCACAAATATGAAATTGACCCATTAACTTCATTCCATGCTTAACCAAACTATCAATAATTTGGTTAGCTTCATTCACAACACGAACCTAAAGGGGTTTATTATTTTTTAATCCTTAAACTTTTTAGAATTTATGTTTTTAGTTCTTAAATTTCTTTTTATCCGTTTTTAGTCTTTAAACTTTTATTTTGTTTTTATTTTTAGTCTCAATTTTTTTAAAGGACAAAAAGTAAGGATTGAATAAAACTTAAAAGACTAAAAACAGAAATAAAAAATTGAGGGACTAAATAAAATTTTTAAAAGCTTAGAGACTAAAAAATAATTTATCCCGAACTCAAATGTTATGTACTTGATGCTAGTAGATATTATGGATCCTTTGCACTAGACTATCGCAAGAATGGAAATGATAACAACTCTTTGTTAACAAGTTCAAGGCTACTTGAGAGTTTGAGAACGCTTTAATCACAGAGATCTCTTCCCAGTTCCCAGGTTAATTCAAGACCATGTAAAATACCCATTGCTCAACTGTTAAAATAGAGCGCACAGCAGTCTTTGGCAGGAAATCCGCAATAGTAGATGATAAAGAATTTTTATAGTTGATCTTATTTATTTTATCGGCTTGACTCATAAGAAAGAAGTAGTGTTCATATTTTAGAATCTTCAAGAACCCCTATCCCATTTTTAATCCCTATATATTTATGAATTTTGTGATTTCTCACATAAACATATCATTACCTGTAATTTTATGAAGAAAAATTAGATGTTTACAAGTAACTCAGTAAAGAAAAACAATATATTGGGACTGAGGCAATACATATTAAAGTATGAAAACAAAGTGATTTTCATACTATCATTCTTAAACATACAAGCGCACAGTGTTCATATAAAATCTAAAACTAGTTGTCCAAGGATTCTCTCATACATAGGCTCTCATGTGGAATGCTTGACCATTTTCACATGCTTCCAAAACCTTGAAAGATTTTTGTCCAATCCAAAATAAATATCTTTGAAATGATTATCCAAATCTATCATAGGTAATTTGGGGGTGGTTTGCTAGAGTCTTTCACTCCATTATTTTGGTCTGCAACAGCAGAAAATCATCTTTCTAAGATCAACTGACCAAAGGAAGTCTAACCAGTAACCACCTGAAGAGTAGTGAGTGCAACAGTGCCCTTTCATACATTTCTGAATCTTAATAAATGAGCAGCACCTTCTTCAATCTTTATGTTTGAGAAATGAATTCAACTTTGACACTACCATTTTCAATTTTTTAATATACATAACATTGCATCACAATATCATACCACTTTCAAATTGTGAGATCAGACAAATAAAAAATATATGAAAAAAAAAGAATGGTTATTGATTGGCTTTCATTATATTTTAAAATAAATAAATAACTCACATTTCTGAACCTACTTAGAACAATACATTGTGCTTAAGGAAATTAACAGATTGAAAGGATTGCGACAAATAACCATAACCAATACTACCGCTCAAGAAAAAGGTTGATACAAAAATCAAGAATTCACTCATGCAATAAAGTCGATCCCGTAAGGTTTTAGTATCACTCTACTTGTATTAGAAGTTTAATGAAGCAAAAACAAAAAGTAAGCCAAAGGATTTGTTATTAATCATTTTAAGTACAAAATTTTAAAGCCTACATAGTATGTGTTTATTCCAATTACTGAAAAATTAGTAAAACATGATTGACATAAACGTTCCATTAAGGACAAGCAATACTGCAGTGATCTTTTGTGGATGGATTATCTTGGAAACAAGAAAGTTGTAGATGTCTTTCTACCCTGAGTTTTTTTTTTTTAAAAAAAAAAAAAAATCAATCGTAACTCACAAAATATAAGAATAAGAACAACAAATGAAAGTATGCAACTGATCTTCAGAAACAGTAAATGGCACATGCTCACCCTAAACCATTATTTCTAAATTATAGTTTCATAAAAACCTCCAATAATTGGAGAGAGAAAGCGAGAGAGAGGTAGCTTGTATATGAAACTGGAAAATCAATGATGATAGTGATACATAATATTTAAGGGCACATAAAACTGAATCATGTGCTCCTTGCAGGTCAGATTGTTCCACTGTTTCTAAGCTTAAAAATGTTGAGATTCATCAATCGCCTACTTTATTTGCAATAAAATTTGGTTTTTAACATAAATTTACATAGTCTATAGATTTACACAGCCTAATTAACAGTGTCTGATATCAGTCATTTGAATCTTCAGTTATTGGACTTCTGTCCCTTCTCCTATCCCTAGTAGCCATCTTCTGCCCATATCTATCAAGTATATCTGCCAAATCAACCAACCCCACCTCTCTCAACTTCTTTCCCACATCCTCAAACATATGCACACCTTCCTCATTTGAAAAGTAGTGCAAAAACTTATTATAATCAAACCTTGGCACCTCCATTCCTCTATTCAACACCCTCTCCACGTACTTAGTAGCTTCCTTTGACTTCCCTGCCTTCACCATCCCCCCAACAAAAATAGAATCGAAATTTACAAGTGGATCGGTCCCTTTCCTCCCCCTCCTCCCCAAATGCCCTTGCAGCAGCATTATGTACGTGTGCATAGTCGGCTCGCAACCTCTCCTTATCATCTCCCTAAACACCTGAGTCGCCTCACCAGCCCTCTTGAGCTTCAAAAGCCCCTTTATCAACGCATGATACACGCTCAAATCCGGCACCTCAATCCCCTCGAAAACCCGATAAGCCTCTCTAACTCTCCTCCTCGTTAGAAGCCCATACACAGCGTCCCCCAACGTCGAGTTATTGACCCGAACACCCCTCTCGTGCATTTCCTCAAACACCTCATGAGCCCGGGCCATCATCCCCTTCTTGCACAACCACCTAATCACCAGCCCATAAGTGGAAGCCCCAAGCTCTTCCATCCTCTTGAACCTCATTGTCTCAAAAAGCCTCAAAGCCTCACCATACTCATTCACCTTAAAAAGGGTCTCCATCATTTTCTCCACAGCATCAACATCAGCCTCAAACCCCTCATCCTCCATCAAGTTCCAAACTTTAGAAGCCCCAACTAAATCACCCTTATCACAATACCCTCTAATCAGATTCTTGTATGTCACCCCATCAGGCCTAACACACTCCCTCAACTTGAAAACAACAAACTTGGCCTCATCAACAAGCCTACTCTTACACATTGCCTCAACCACCTTATTCAAAGTTCCCAAATTGTATTCACACCCATTTGAATTCATCAAGTGGAAAAACTCCACACACTTCTTAAGCTCCCTGGCACCACCCAGAGTCCTCAGAGCAATGACAAAGGTCTTGTCGTTGACGAAATGACGACGCGCCATGTCGTTTAGAAGGTCCCAGAAGAGGTCGATGTTGCGGGCCTTGCCTACTACGTCGAGCATTTTGTTGAAGGAGACGGGGGTGTGGGTGAAGTGAGGGAGGGATTGCGTGTAGAGGAAGAAACGGTAAACGGGTCGCCATGAATAGGGGAATTTGTTGCAGACCTGGAGGAAGAACTCGTGGGTGAGTTGGAACTCGGACGAGGCGAGTTTGGAGGTGAGTCGTGGCTCGGGCGAGTTCTGCTGCTGGTACAGGATGGTGCACACTCGGAGGAGGTGGTCGGGGTTCACCGAAGAAATGTGGTGGTGGCGGCGGAAGGGTTGGACGGAGAGGGGGGCTGAGAATATGAGCGTGGCGGTTCGCCGGAGAAGAAGCATTTCGTTCGGTTAAAACTAGTCAGATATCGAGACTTGAGAGGAAGATTTAAGTTTTGAAACATAGTGTTTAGAGGAAATTAGGCCCATTTGAGGTGGGTTTTTTTTATGGAAGGTTTAAGGCTTTAAGCAGTATATTTTTTAGAGGCGTCAAAGGGGTTAACCCCAGGTAATTAATCCAGTTTGATTCACTTTGTGTCTAGCTAAAAAAATCACAATCCGACTCGACCCATTATAAGTTGGTGAGTTTATGATTGATTTACCATTATATTTTTCTCATTAAGTTATTCAATAATTCAAATGACTCAAATACAAATAATAGCATTATAATATTTTAAGGCAAAGTAATTTATGCTTCAAATGACAATTGATAAATAAAAAGTGTAAGAACATAATTCAAATAAAGTGATGTAAATGACACAATTTAAGCATCTAATATTATTATCTAGGGAATGTAGACAAGTGATTTAATGACACTATTCAAGAATATCAGTTTTGTTTTCCATTTTTTAAAGAAAAACAATTTGGTTAAATGAGTTAACTTGTCTCGAATCCATTTGACCTGCAAGTTAAATGAGTTGGATTACTATTTGGTCAAAATTATGAAAAATTTAAATTTTATAACCTAACCCAGCTTAAACCCTTGATAGGCTGGATTGACTTATCGAATTCAAATTCACTTTAATACCTCTTTTTTTTTTATTGTTTATGTGTGTGAAGAAAGGATACTAAAATAATTGCAAGTTCTAAATTAGAGGTTAGGAAAATGTTTCATCATTTGGCTTTTGCCCTTATTGCCTTTATGGGAATGGAGAAACATTAATTACCTCTAATAAAAGCAATGTTTCCTTGACAAGTATCATCCTTCCATTCCTTAATTTCCTGCCCAAATCAATCTCATTCTTCTACAACTATTTGGTTACAAATTAATATTGTTGCATGTTGGTTACAATGGGCCAGGTCCTACTTACACCCTATCTAGTTAGAAAGAGTTGGTTTTGTTCCACTATAGTGTCAAACAAACAACTAATGGCTTCAAATATTAATTACAATGGGTCAGGTCCTACTTACATCCTATTGCTTTTGCTGTGATTTGATCATTCGCCGCCAAATTTGGCTTCTCACTAGTTTCCACACAAATTTGCAGCCATTGTGTCAAATCACTTTTCATTTGAAATTCAATTTCATCTCTCTTCCGATTATAGAAAAGTTGGTCTTCTAAACCAATACACCTTAGCTACTTCCTTGTTGTCTTTCTCTCTCTCTCATCTCACTCTCTCATTTTCTCGGTTCTTATCTTCCCTCAATCCATAGAAAGTTTTTGGTGCTTTTCTCCTTCTGCTTCTTTTTCAATCTTTTTTCATTCTATTTTTTCTTTTTCAGTGATTTTCTTTTCTCCATCCATAGTAAGTTTATGTGTTTTTTTTAGGTGCTGGTCTAAGCGAGAATGTCTCGAAAGGTTAAAAGTATTGCAGACATTGATGACTCCAAAGAGACGTGGAAACTAGGTGTTCGAATAACCCACCCGTGGACGAAATAAAGGTCTTTCTTGACAATAAGGTTTGTCACTGTGGTACTTTTATGCCTCTGCAAAGTGACCTAAAATTAATGTTTTGCATTGTGTGATATGAGTAATGTTTTCTGACACTCTAAATCTGCAATAGTCAGTAGTTTTAAGTGGTTTCACAATCTTAAATGGTTTCCATGCATGAAAATAAGTGTTAAAACTGTTGTAAAGGATGTCTAATGCAAACTAATTGGATGTAAGGATTTTGTTAATCGCTTTGAAAGACACAAAGTTTGTGTCTTTTAGCAATATCAGCCCCATTCAGCATTAAATAGTGAAACAGTGAGGTCATTAACTCTATGACAATATTATTTTAGTTTATTCTCTTGACAGTTATGAAACTTATACACTATTTTTCTTATCTTGAATTGGATGTTACTAATATATTATTTGGTTGTGCATTCATTTAAATATTATATTTGTTTTTCGTGTATTGTCTTAGTGCAAAATGTAGAGGGACAAAATAGAAGCTTGTGTTAAAAATTCAAATAGTGAGAAATGGGAAGCCAAGCTGTCAGAGGGCGTAACATATTTTGTCCAAAACTTTGAAGTCGAGTTGAACTCAAGCCAATATAGGGCAACAAATCGTTGTTACAAGCTATCCTTATCAAAACAATCATTGTGAAGGAAAAAAATATTGTAGATATACCTAAGGATGTTTATAGGTTCACTGAGTTTGAGCCAATTACAAACAAGGTTGTTTCATATGATTACCTTATAGGTAATTTTGTTTACATCTGCAATCAAGTAGGATTTTGTTGATTTTTATGAAATAGGAATCTCTAACTAATAATAATTTTTTATTTCATCAAACATTTTAAACATCCAGACATCATTGGTGAAATGGCAGAAATATTATAGTGGCAACTTCAAGAGAACCCAAAGAGAGTTGCTCTTACTCAGAGAAATCCAAGGTATGTTTCAGTCCATACAGTTGAAGAAAATTCGACAGTGTAAATGAGTCAATCTAATTTATATTTTTTTTTGTGGCAGGGGATCTACTTTATCATACAATTTGAGGGGAGTTTTTACCTTGTAATTGAAAGCATACTTAGACAAACATGAAAATGACACTGGGCCTATTGTCATTTTCCTGCAGCTAGCTAAGATCAAAGAGGGTAAAGGTTTATGCAATAATATGTTAGTGCATATAGTCTCTGTCATTCTATTCATGAATTATATTGATCTTGGTCTATTGTGATTTCATTACAAAGTTTGCACATTATCCTATTAGCATTCAAAACTCAATGTATGGGTAAAGGCTTTATATTAATGAAGATATCAAAGAGATTAATGATTTCTTGAAAAGGTATTTCTTATTTTGATAGTTTTTTATCGGCAAAAGTATAGTATTATTATATATAATAATAAGTTTAGTACAAGTGGTACTGTTGTATATACAACCTAGTAGAAAAAGTTGCAGAACTAAGGTGTCCTAATACATGATAAACAAGATGAATTAGGAGACCAAAGATCTGGCTGTAAGCTAGGCACTCAACTACACAAAATATTCTATATGCTAATCCCTCCTTGAATGCAAAATCCATCCCTAATGTTGCTAGACAAATAGTGAAACGGGATGTCAAATCCTTTCTCTAGATTTTTTAGCCATGTCCAGTAGAAAAATAAAGCATCCTCCATAAATTTATGAACATTGAACCTATCATTTATGAAGACAATCCTATTCCTATGATGTCAAATACACCATGTCAGAGTGATACACCAAGTTTACCACCGTTGTACCTTAAGTCCATTTAGATTTCAGTAGGAGTGTTGAAGGAAATGTTCTTTCAGAATTTCTGAGAATACACCCATTATGTTTACCCAAGAAAATGATTCCCACCATAATGACATGATTTTGTCACAACTGAAAAATAGGTGAGGTGCATCTTCATCATGAATTCTTCAAAAAGAGCACCTAACATAGTTGATTTCCACATTTCTTCTTCTTAGGTTATTCTTTGTAGGAAATCAATCCTTAATCAGTCTCCATGCAAAGAATGAGGCTTTACTTGAGATTTTTAGCTTCCATATATAGTGCTTTAAACACTCTGTCCTGGTTCTCAATTGATAAATTACGATTGAGTAACTTGTAATCATTCCCCATTGTATACCTCCCACTTGAATGTGCCTCATATCTCCAAGTGTCTTGTTGCTGCACTTATACTAACAAACCCTGTATATCCTCCATAAATTTTGTAGTTGTGTCTATCTCACCCTCCAAAAAGAATCTCTTCCACTGGAGTTTCCATTCCCAACTTGCATGTGATGTTGTCCCCATTTGCTGGATATGATGATGTTGTTGTTGAGAAATTTGGTACAATCTTGGATACTTTTCCTTCAGTGACACCCCATCCTCCTTCAATCCGTCTTCCCAGAATAACACCTTTGATCCATAACCTACTTTCCATTTTGTCCCACTTTGAAACCAGCCCCCCTCCTCAGTCAAATTGCAAATAAGGCTTAGGTCCCTCCACCAGAGAGATTCTCTTATGGACCTTCTTGTCTCGTCCAAATTCCTTCATCCTCCATATTTTGAATCCAGAATTTATGTCCATAGTTCACCCTGATGATGAAACAAATTCCAACGCCATTTCCCGAGTAAAGTATAATTAAACTTCACCAAATCTTTGATACCCAAGCTCCATTTCTCCTTTGGTAGACAAATTGTTCCCCAACTCACCCATGCAATCTTCTTCTCATCTGAGTTTCCTCACAAGAACCACCTCTATAATTTCACCAGCCTATTCACCAAATTCTTGGGTACCCTGAAAAAAGAGAAGAAAAAGATAGGGACCGAGTTCAAGATTGACTTTATCAAAGTCATCATTCCCTCTAAAGACAAATATTCTTGTTTCCACATTGATAGTTTTCTCTCACTTTTTTTTTTTTTTCTATCGGATCCCAAGTGTCACTACGCCTTGGATTTGCCCCAATAGGGATACCCAAATAAGAAAAGGGTACTGACAACACTCTGCAATTTAAGTAGCTGACAACA
Source organism: Glycine latifolia (assembly GCA_013407115.1). NCBI lineage: Eukaryota > Viridiplantae > Streptophyta > Magnoliopsida > Fabales > Fabaceae > Glycine > Glycine latifolia. The sequence goes on from CM023941.1 coordinate 7,836,836, forward strand.
TTGTTTATCCATTGTTCAGCCACCCCAAATCTACTCTTGGCAAAGTTTATCTTCAATCCCAACACCAACTCAAAGCTCCTTAACATCACTTTGATTGCTCTAACATTTTCCATCGTTGTTGTCCCAAAAGAAAACAACGTCGTCTACATATTATAATATGCTAATTTCCACATTTTTTTTACAACCTGAAAGCCTTCAAACAAATTCTTCTCTTATACTTCTCTCATCAAACCAGTTAGGCCCTTAGCTACAATGTTGAACAATAACGAGGCAAGTGGGTCCCCTTGCCTGAGTCCTCTTTGAGGAGTGAACTTGGATGTTGGGCTCCCATTGACCAATATGGAAATAGAAGTTGAGTTCAGGCATCCTTCAATCCATCTAATCCATTTAGTACAGAAACCCATCTGCATCATCATATACAAAAGAAAATCCCAGCATACTGAGTTTTTCATAATCAACTTTGAACACAAGGCAGCTTTTATTACACCTTTTTGCTTCATCAACCACTTCATTGGCTATAACCATGTTGTGCAACATATGCCTACCCCTATGAAAGCAATTTGGCATTCCTCTATGATGGTTGGCAGCACCTTCTTCAATCTTTTAGATAACACTTTGGCCACAATGTTATACATGCATCATATTAATGAAATAGGTATGTATTCATTTAAACTATGGGGATCATGGACCTTAGGTATCAACACTAAGAATGATGCATTACATCCCTTCAGAAAAACTCCATTGACATAGAATTCATCCATAAAGCGAAGCATATCTGATTTAATAACATCCCAGAATTCCTTGATAAACTTGAAATTTAATCCATCCGGTCCAGGGCTATTCTCGCTTCCACAATCCCACACCGCATCCCTCACTTCATTCTCATTAAAGCACACCACTAGGAGATTATTATGTTGTTGTTCAATGGCCTTAAATCTGACCTCGTCTAACTTAGGCCTCTCCTACTCAGATTCCTCAAATCTCCTCTTGAAAAAATGTATAATTTCCTCTTTGACCTTGTATGGCTCTTCTAACCAGCACCCATCAACTAAACACTCCTCTAACCATATTGTATCTACGTTTCCAATTTACAGTCAAGTGGAAGAACCAGGAGTTGTAATTTTCCTTGATCCATCTAGTCCTTGTCTTTTGTCTTAGAATTGATGCATTTAAATGTGTTGCATCCCACAATTCCTCCTGCAATTTCTTTCATAGTTTTTATCTCTTCGTTGTTCAACTATTTGTCCTCACCTTCTATTTCCAGCTTATTAAGCTCCAACTCCAATATTCTTAGTTTCAACTGAATATCACTAAACTGGGACTTATTCCATTCTTTTAGCCTCTACTTTAATCTCTTAATGTTCTCTTTTAAGACAAAAACCCTCCAAATATTTACAGAATTTGTTGTCCAACTATCACGGACTACCTTCTTGAAAGATTTATCCTCAAACTAACAGTCCAGAACCCGAAACGGCTTCAGACCCCAATTAGCAAAAGCAGATCTTAAAAGAATTGGACAATGATCTGAGAAGTTGCGATCCATGATAAATTGGGTGCTTCCTTGCCATTTTGCAAGCCATTATGCAGATACAAGAATTTTGTCCAATCTACTTTTGGTTGTCCCATATGGGCTGTATCGGGTGAATTTTCGCCTCACACAGTGCATATTCTCTAAATCTGCAATCCATTCATTAAATTCCTTCATAATACCCTCATCTTGCATCCTTTGACATATGCCTACTCTTTTTTATGGTCTTTTGATATTATTAAAATCTCCAAATATACACCATAGGCCCCCTCATATTTGCATGTCTTATCTACTGATTTGTTCCTATAGATTTCTTTTCAAAGCTGCATCACATGGCGATTATATGTTCACCATTATCATTTTTCCACCATCTACGACCCATATCCTTTCCAGGTAAATGAAACTACTTCCAATTAGCTTCTTCTCTAATTTAAATGATTCCTCATTCAAAATGCTCAATAGTCCACCAACACTATTACATGTTGGCTAAAATTCCCAACTGACAACAAAATCACCCCACAAAGCTTGACATACATTCTTGTCTATCACTTCCTTTTTAGTCTCTTGTAAGCATAACATATCTACTCTTTATTTTTTCACCATTTTTTCTGATTGAAGTCAACTTTAAACCCTTCCCTAGTCCCCTTATGTTGTATGTTATGATCTTCATCAATCACCTTCGTTGTTTCCCATCCTCCGAACCTCTCCCTTATCCTTTTTTTTCCATGGCTAACATTTTGCACACCATTATTTCTTCCTGATTGTTGTAGTTTGCTCCTAAATGCTTAGCCATGTCCTAATTACTTCCTGCTTCTTTTACCAACTCACAGTTTGTAGTACTCGAGACTGAATTTAATGCCACTGTAATATAATTTTCATTGTGCCTTTCCTCCGAATCTACAATTTCCTTTAGCCCACTACCCCCTAGCATTTTTGGAGAAGTCTTGTGATTGGTTTGACAAGTAGTAGACTCCTTTACTATATTGTTGTTCTGCTATTTTTTTTGTCCATCTTGGGGTCCATTTTGTTCTTTGGGACCTATTTCCTTTTTACACCCCTTGCTTCTTGAGTACACCTTCCATTTAGGGTCAGACCCATTTAAATTAGAGCCCAATAACTTATATTTCTCTCATTGTCTTTCATCAGTGCTTATTTTTGTGGGTCCCGTAACTGACCAGGTTGCTTCCTTATCCTCTGAACCATCCCATGACTCCACCTCTTTTAATTCAAAATTCTAAGTCAGTTGTGGGCCCTTTTCTTCCCTACTTTTTCTATTCTTATTTTGTTTTCATCCATCTCTCCAACAGCCATATCTCTGACCTCCATTTCCGCTTCAAACCCTGCTATCTTTACCTCCTGACATCTACTCCATTTGTCTTTGATGTCCTTATCATGAGACTGGCTCACCTGGGTGGGTGTGTTGTCCGCCGAAAGCATGCACTGCTTCATCCTCATGGCTAGGACTTATGTCACTAGACCTGATATGGGTCGGTCCACATGTCAAAGAGTCCTCGTGATTGACCATGGGTACTTACTTGAAACATTGACCTGCGGACTATAGGTTCTCCCCACCACTTCTTTTATGGTAACCCCTAGTTACATCCGCAACCATAGCTATCGTTGGAGACTCATCGACAGACAATGTAGCCTCCGACAACTCACTCAGCCTCATGTCACTCTTGTCTGACAATATTTCCTTTGATGACCCTGCCAAGCTCCCCCTATTGCATTTACACCTACAAAGGCTGAAACAAGTCTCCTCAACAATATTAATAACGCATTCAACCTCATTAATGGATGACAGTACATTGAGCTTATTTGTAGGGTGCCATAGTGTTTTAATGAGCACTCGTGTCTTGTCCAGGCGATGGAGGTCTTCAGCATCATTGTCAATATCCATGACTTCACCCACCCCCACTGCAATCCTTTTGATATTCTCAAGGTCCCATGAATGTAATAGGATTCCCCAACATAGAACCCAGACCATCCTGAATCCATACCTCATGGTTGGGCTCCATTTCTCCAATGTTTGAAACATGGACAATCTGCTTTCATCTTCTTCCCTACACAATTCCTTTGCTTTGGTATCACCAAGGCCCATGAGAAGCACCATGTTGTCAACAAGGTACTTTGGCTTAATGTCTTCACCATAATCCCAAAAGAGTTCTTCTTCTAGTCTATCAAACACCATTAGATTCCTTAATCTGCATACCCATGCGCTGTTGAACCATTTCCCTTTTCCATGGGTATATTTAATTGAATTCATAAGTGTGATAGCTTTATCATCACCAGTGCGTGTGTCAAAAACCATCTCTTCATCGTCGTTTTGCTGCTTGTCGTAACAGCTTTCGCGTATGAGACTGGTAATGCCTGTCATTGAGGGTAGTGCTTCTGAGCTCCTCCATTCAATGTTCTTTGAGATGTTATCACCCTGCCTTTGTCCTTGTCTCTCTATTGGCTTATTCCTGGCCGACCCCTTCTTGTATTGATTGTCCTTGTTAGTTTTCTCCACTAACTTCCATTCCCTTCCATGTTTTGGGAGATTCACATATAGTTTAAGTCCATTGATAATCAAATTATCCATCTGCCTCTCGAGTTTCTGGACGTCATCAACCCCTTTGAATCTCCCTCACGTCACCCTATTTCTTGAACTCAAGACACAAATCCTTTTCCCCCATATCCTCTGGGAAGCGCGTGAAGTAGAAAGAAGACACATTTAGTGTGTCCCTCCAGTTTTTCCTCCTCCCCTGCCCTTGTCGTGCTGCCATTGTTGTCATAAGGTGTTGATCATACCCCTTCCCAGCACAGTTATGACATGACCTCTCACTTACTCTCTTTCTATTTCGCTCTCTCATCCACTCGTTGTTTCTCTCTCTAATGCTCTTTCTAGCCATCTAAGGTTCTACACTACTCATTTTGCTTTAAGGAAGATTAATATAAGAAAATATAGAATTGATAGTTTTAGGCGAAGGCTAAAGGTCAATATTTTACAGATTGAGATACAAAGGTTAATAAAAAACCTTTGAAAGGCATTCCATAATAGAAAGGTTCTTATTTTGATAGTTGAATGATGTTTTAGGATTTACTAATGCTATTAACATTGTGTGTGTTTATTTAATGTAGTTTGGAACCAAGTGATAATTATGATGTTTGCTTAAGTCAAAGAACTGTTTAGATATCTCAAACCTCTTCGATTAGTTTTGAGGATAAGTTTTTTTAGAATTATGAGGTCATTAGTTTAAGTGAGCTGGCTGAAATCTAAAAGGTTTTCATTAGATTGTATAAATATAACATATTAGTTTTTTTTAGTGATTTCTTTAGTGTTTTGTTTCTAACATGGTCTCATTTCTCTACCTTATTGTTACTTTTTATTTGAACGCCAGATATGATGGCTTTGTCTCCGCTACGACAAATCCAACTCAAAGGTATACACCCAAGCTTCCATCCATGGGCAGTGACAACACAAATCATTAGAATGTGGACTATTGTTAACAATGACCAACCTAACCATGTCCCCATTTTGCATTCGATTTTGTTTGACTCTAAGGTATGTATAATATCAATAAAATTTTGGATGTTTTACCTATCACTTAGAATATAAAAAATTGGTTTATTTTCCTGTTTATCATGTAAATATAAGTAGATTTTTCTGTATTGTTATAATGTTTGCTTTTGTCTCACATAATAAAATATAAACATACTCTATTATTTATTTTTTAAACAAATAAATATATATAAGTTGTTTTTAAAATATGTTTAAAGACAAACACAACTGTGCGAATGCATAATTAGGATTGATCCAATGATAAAATAATTAAAGTTCATGTTTTATGTCGACTAATAAAAAATATTTGTTTTTAATTTTTATAAAACAAAATAGATCACATTTATTAGAAAAAAGATCACATAACTTAATAAATGATTCAATATATAGTTCTCATTTAAAATAATTTTTTTTTCTTAATACTTGTTTTAGGTTTCACTTACAATTTGATCAACCTTATGCACATATGACTAACTGGTTCTTGAACAATGATACATAAAAGAAATCATCATCATATACCCCAACTAGAAATGAACATCTTTTCTATTACAAATCTTTTGGTAAGAGTAATACAATGACGTCAGTATCAAAATCAGAAGTGAGAACTTTATAATAAGAAAAAATGTTAAAATGTCAATATCAATATATAAGAAATGTTCTCACAATTCCAAATGTTATAAAAATAAAACTATGACATTTTTTATATCCAGATCAGTATTACCATTTTTCACCAAAAATTCTTTGGAACAGGTATTGATCTTAGTCCTTTGTCTGTACTTGGAGGAGACCTAGAAAACCTCTCAAACCTATTTAGCTTTAATCTCATAGTTGGAACCTTACGTGCAACAGCTTGCCAAATCATTTGGACAGCATCATTTTCCTTAGAAGGGAAGTGAAATTCAAAGAAATGTTCAACCTCTTTTAACTTGTTCCACATTCGGGTCCACTCTTCTTTGGCAATACCCCTGATGAAGTTTATTAGAAACTTTTCTTTGATGGCATCACTAGTACGAACAAATATGCAGAACTCAGAGTAGTCAATGACATCTTCATATGGTAGCTCAATTTTGTCACTGATGATGACAGGGACACAGTGACTAGCAATGGCATCGAACAAGCGGTTCGATGAAGGGGTGTCACCAGCTATGTTGAGGCAGAACTTGGAAGCACGCATGCCTTCTGTTGCTTTCTTGATTCCATCTTTCCCAATACTTCCAAAGGAAAAATGCACATCCTTTTCTTCTTTGAGAAGATAGAATAGCTCTTGCCGCGCTAAACCTCCCTGATCACAAGGAAAAGAAATGCAAGATAAGCAGAATTCATTTTTGAAGAAAAATTTATTTATTATGTAAGACAAAAAGGGAAATAAATGGTACAATTCGTCGGCTTTGGAGATGACTAATCTCTATCGGAATTTGACTAATCACTTTTGGTAGAGTCTCTTCTCCAACTCGGACCAACTTCTTATTGGTAGAAGGAAATAAATGGTGAATTTGCAAAATTTTGAACTTTTTTTTATCAGACATGCTTCTAAAAGTGATGTTCATTGAATATAAAGAACTGCCAGGCACACAAGAGACGCCATGTGATTGGAATTTAAATTGAGTTATCAATAAGATGGAGAGCATTTATGAACATGAATCCATAATCCTGCTAGGAGATATGGTTCATTTGTGTAGTAACTGAGGGTAATTGGGAAAAGTCAAATCTCAAGTGAAATGAGTCTAGGTATGTAACAAGCATGATAAAAAAAAATCAACTCTTTTCTTGGTGTGTTTAGGAAGTAAACAAGAATGCACAGTAACATGTGACACCTGTTGTCTCAGAAACAATATACCATCTCCAAAACAATAGGTTTATTTGTTCCATTTCTTACCCCCTAAATTACAAAACATATGTACAATTTAGAATATTGAGAACAAAAATTGCAATAGAATAAGACCCCAGACAATAATAAAGTGAATATCATTTTGATAAAAAAAATGAGTCTAGGTATGTAACAAGCATGATAAAAAAAAAATCACACTTCACAAAACTAACATGATTTCTACTTGTATCAATAAAAATCACACTTCACAAAACTTCGTCTTATAATTCTTTCAGACAGTTAACTTTATCAAACAATTGCATAAGATTTTGTAACTAACATGATCAAAACATCATTTTTTTATATTTTAGACAAGGAATTTCTCCTCTGGAAATTAATATTGCATCAGACCAATATTTGTACATAAAATTTACTTGATATTGCACCATAATTCCCAAAGAAAGATATTCTTAAGAAAAGTTCCTCCTACTTTACTTAAACTTAGTTAAACAAAGATATTAGCATATATGTTGGAAGCATGGAGAAGCAAAGAAACATGTAATAGAACATATTACATGACAAGAGCCTAGTATTCAACCAACCAGTGTATACATAAACTTAAGGGCTCAAATTTCACTAATTTCAGACTTGTTGAACCACATAAATACTCTAATTTAGCTAATAGGATTCCTTCATCATTGACTCTATATTGTTGTCTGAATAGCCTAGAGGCCCTTATGAATGTATGCGAAATCGTCAAAGATTGCTATATAAGATACATATCAAGTGACTCTTACAGAATAGGGACACCATTAGCCCCCTTAAACACCGTTTACTTGTAATAGAGAAGTAAATTGTTCGCTAACTTAAATGAATTCTAGATGTCAATGCAGAACTATCTTAACTGAAAAGCCAAAACAACCAAGATATTAATAAAGAGCAAGAAGGCCATACATCTTTTCTATATATTGCCCCTTGGAAGTACAACAATGTCGGTCGGCTATCGAAGTTGGAGTTGTCATTGACATAGGAACTGATTAAATGTTTATAAGGTGCAATCACATCCTTTTCAACATTAGCTATATTTGGAGGATACCTCCCAAAGTCTGAAAGAATGAATGTAGCAGGCCATAACTTCATTCTTGCATCCAACATACTGTTGGGATGGTGTGCTAAAATCAAATGATCCTTTCCTCCTGATCTCTTCCATTCCTCTTGAGCCATCAAATACCTCACTAACTTTTCTTGTAGTATCTTGTTCTTGCTCTTTACATGCGGTTTACCTTTCGAGTAGCGGTTATAGCTCAAAGATGAAAAGAATGGCACAAATATAATATCAGCTTCACTAGAGTTTCGGACTCGGATTACAGTACTAGCCTTAGAGGCTTGGGGAAATTCTGAAGCAAGAATATCCAATGTAAGCCAAAACTCTATACTATGTTGCAAATTCAAGCCCCCAGGGTAACCAGGTATATTAGTTCTAACATCAGGCCACACACTATTCCCACTTGGTTTCCAATCCAATAGTCCAAAATGGAACTCTGATGGTAAATCATACATGAAAACCTTGAGAACAACCTCATCATTTCTGTCGCATTGCCCTCTACCATGTTTCACTAGTTTTTCCTTCCCCTTAGGAGCTTTTGTCTCACTTCCTTCTTCTACATCTTCACTATCCACAAGAATCGCTCGGTTCCCAAATGGAGATTCAACATTTTGCTTCTGCATATGAGACTTTGAACCATCTAAGGTAGAGAAAAGCTTTGAATTGGGCAGCAAGTTGTGGTCAATGAAATGAGGACGACTCGTGGATCGGAGAACAAAGAACCAAGACATGATGAACAAAACAGATGTCATTATGAAGAAGAAAAGCAATGACTTTCTAGAAACAACCTTGAGGGAAGAAGTACCAATTCTCTCAACCATTGTTATAGTACTCAAAATTACTATTTCAGCACTTCACTCCCCTATTTGGCACAATCATAAACCATTGTTAACTTTGCAATGTCTTTAGAGAAATTGTACAAACTACAAAGACAATGAAGAAGGGTATGATCAGACACAAACAATAGAACATGAACCTCCACAAATTAATAGTATTTAAGATGGCATTAATAGCACAATTCACCATTCATTGAAATTACCAAACCGAGATGTGATGAGTGATTACTAGCTGCATAGATAAACATTGTGTCAACCCAATTGAGATTAGAAACAAGGAGATCCACGTTTGCTATCATCTGAACATAATAGCAACATGAAGAAAAAAGAAAGATGTTGTTTTAGTGGTGTAGTTGTGGTTGTTGACATAAAAAAAGAAAAGACTATTTAGTTTATGTGACAATGTGGGTAGAGTTGGAATGAAATGGAATGCAAGAAAAGAGCGAATGAGTAGGGTCTAACGGTGGAAGCGGGCTTCTAAGCTTTGAACTCCACTACTTTGTGTCTCTTATTATTCATTCATTTTACTTGTTAGGAATCTATAGCTTTTGCACAATAAGAAGATTTCACGTGACAATGTAACAATTATTTTTATTTTATTTTATTTTTCTCCAATGACTAGTTTTTATTTTTATAAATCTTAAATACTATTATAGATTTATAATAATAATAATAATAATATTAACTTTTTCTTATCAATAATTAGTTTTGAGACGGAATTATGCTTAATGTTTATTATTTTATTTTATTAAAATCTTAAACATTTTTTAAAAGTTATAATAATAATTTTGTCTCATTCATAATTGTCAATTATCATAATAACAAGGATAATAATAATTTTTTTATGATTGAAATAATCAAACATTAAATCATTTTTTATTAATATTTTATTGAAAATATGAAAGAACCTAATTATTTTAAAATAAACATTTCGATTGAATAAATTAATTACAATTCATGAGTAAAAGATATCATTGCATTGCAGTGTAACATTTAATATAAACAAATATTAAATTTATATATTCACTATTGATGAACAAATTTTAGAGTTAAATAACAAAGGGTTAATTTAATTTTTAGTCGATTGGGGTGTTTTTTATTTCTCCAAATTTTTTTATTTTATTTTTTAGTCCTTCAAATTCAATAAATAAATTTTTATTCTTTTCCCTCAAATAAAAATTGTATTTTTAATCCTTCATATTTTAACATAGAAACTAAAAAGAGTAATTTTTGAATTTGAGGGACTAAAAAAAGTGTGAAATTTTATTTGAAGAACTAAAAATTAGATTTTTTTTTCCTAATTTGAGAGACTAAAAACATAATTATGCCTAATAACAATAAGGATGGATCGTCTTGAAAACAGGTAGAGAAAACAAAGAGAAACTTCACCCTAACCATGACTTGTCGGACGTAGAACAAAGTGGAAGCTCCACAATAGAGAAATATTCAATTTGATTAATCTAATCCCTCTGACCCAAAAGAATACTTGTTCTAAGTTGTTCTACAAATAAATAAATAAAAATAAATAGATGACAGTAATTTTACAAAATTAATCTCATATCATCATTAATTCATTTATAGATTTTGTTGCTCACTATTAATATTATAAGGAATATAAGTGAAAAAAAAGTAATTAATGTTACATTGAAAAATTAAAATGACAATTAATTTGGGATGATTTTTTCTCTTACACAACAATTATAATGATACTATAGGAACACAAATTTTGTCTTGGAATCTTACAAGAGGTTCTTATTTATAGGCTAAGAATAACATCCCTTGAAGTATATGTAGTGTATTTCTACTAGGCATTAATTATCGAGTAACAATTATTTCCTACTAGGTTTTCCACTAAGCATTTATTTTCCACCAAAATCTACTTTCCACTAACCATCATAATGGTTTAGGAAACCTAAAAACATTAAAGTATGGTATAGAAAAACATGAAAAGACATCTAAACTTAGTACCCCAAAATTAAGTATGAAAATAACAAAATGAGCTTAATTAAGTATTCACCCCCTAAAAATAATTAAGTAATTCATCCAAATAAACTCCAACTCACATATGCATGTTGCATATTAAAGTGTTGGACCCATGTTCTCTCTAAATTATTATCTTTATTTTTATTGAAATAATATTCAAATTGTAGATATGAGACAATTTTAGATTGAACTCTAGTTTAGCTAAATCTTCTTTAGCTTACACCTCCATGATTAAGCTTTAAAAAATCTTTTTTGCTTCTTTTAGCTTACACTTTTATTAATGAGTCTTCCAACCATTGCAAATTATATTTGAAATAATTGGATCTTGACAAGTCATATCATTCCCTTCCTCTTCGAAGTAATTCATCCATGAATCAAGTTCAACATCTGCATCAAACAAAGATAAGTCATTTACCATAAAAGTAACATTTACTTGATACTCACCATAAAAAACAAGTTCATACGCTTTATCATTTATATTATGGCAACCAATGAATTGCGCCATCTTAAAGAACTTGTCACAACTACAAAAATAGAATCATTTTGGTCCTTTAAGCCTTGAGGCATTTTCATTTTTGAAAGCTCAAGTTTATTTTCATTATATGTGTTGCATTCCTCCTTTAGAATCAATTCTTTAAGTTCTTCAAAAGATTATCATCACTTATAAACAAAGGTTTAAAATATAAAACTTCACATTCCTTATTTGAAAGAACTTCTTCAATTTCCTTCAAAAGATATTCATCACTATTTCAAAATGAGTTAAAATAGAAACAAAAGTATTATTCCTTTTCTTTATATTTTTTCTCTCAATTCTTTCTCTTTTATCTCCTTTTCTTTTAACCTTTTTCCCTCAACTCTTTTTCTTCTCTCTCTTTTTCTTTTGATTTCTCACACTCTCTTCCTTTTGTCATCTTTATTTGGTCTTCAAAGACTTACTTTGGAGACAAAAGAATAATTTCATGCTCATTGTGAAAAAAAGAGAACCTTTGTAATTTTTTGTGCAAACTTCTTTGACTTGATACAAATTTCCTTCTCATGGTAGTCTTCATTTCTTTCCATGTACAAAAAGGTTTTTCCCATATCTAAGCCTATTACTTACAAATAGATCCCACCAAATTCTATCATAATCAATGATTTAGAAATCACTAGTTTAATATTTTCCTCCTCTAACAAACCATGATAGTCAAACACATGTTCAATTTTTCTCTCCCGCTCTAAATATACTTATGGATAATTTTTACTTTGGAATAATGGGATTGTCATTTTAATATTTCCTAAATGATCATCTTTTCTTGATTCACCTTTTCTTCTCCTTCTAGTGATTTCATTATAATGCTCCTCTTCTTCTTCCTTCTCATGATTTCTAGAAGAGGTACCCTAGACGTGGAAGTAGATTGCAAATCATCAAATTTTGCATTTAGAGCCTTGAATTGTTCTTGAACAACCTTCATAAACAACTTCAAATCAACCTCCTTCTCCCTCACCCATGATTCTAGTATTGCAAACATTGAGTTAAAAAATAAAACTTTCACACAATCACTCCCTCACATGTTTTCCCTCAAAAATATGTTTTAGTCACTTGTCTCAATTGTTTTTTTCCCTTTGATAGCCTCACCACTCTTATCTTTTATCACTCAACTTTACCATCAGAACTCTTAAGTAAGAACCTTTAAAAACAATTCTACACAACAATAAATAGTATAGAATTAGTGATATGATAGCTATAGGGAACAAACACTAACAAGAACAAGAGAAACGGTAGGAACACATTCTCTAACACATTATTTTGAACATACATTCTTCTATTGGTTGAAATTTATTGGAAATCACAAAATTTAGTGAGTCTCACATCTCATTTAATGATATTCTCTCATAATTTTGTAGTTTTCAGTAAAATTTTAATCAATAAGAGAGTGTATTAAGAGGAGTATCTTTTAAGCACTCCTCGAAGAACAATAGAAATAGAAACATGTTTTTCTTCTTCTTTTTTTCAATGAGACTATATAAAAAAAATATGTATAGAACCAACAAAGGAAATGAGACCATAATAGAAACTTTCTCTTTTTCTTATTGTGTAGTAAGTAATTTGAAGCAAAACTAATGTTTTAACTTGATAGTTGAGACTAAAATTTTTTTTTTAAAAGAACTTAAAAAAATTACTTTAAAGGACTAGAAAAACACCCTTTTTTCTTTTTTGACAATGTTTGATAAGATCACGTAAACATTTTTATAATAAAAAATAGACAATATAGAAATCATACAAAAATTATTAGAAAAGTTAGAAATATATCTAAAAAACTTAGGAATGTTTAAAATTGAATCAAACCATTTGTAAACACCAAACCAATCCCAAAAACATCAAAAACCATTTAAACCAAAAACACCAAAAATAAAAAATCTAAAAAATTACATATTTTAGTGTGTTTTGATTCGATTTTCAGATTTTGTTATAAAAAATAAAAGTAAATTGAATAAACCACAATATTATAATTATATTAATTTTTATTGTAGTAATTATTAATAATCAAAATACATATTTTACTCTTATATATTAAAAAAATATATGCTAATATTGTTAAAAATATTATTAATGCAAAAATTATTATTTTGTTACAAAAGAATAAGTAATACTATTTTATATTAATGCCAAACATAAATGAAAATAATAATTTCAATTAGAATATGTTAAAAAAATTAATATAAAAATAAAATCAATTTTGAAATAATATAGTATATAATTATATATATTTAGTTGATAAAAAATTTTAAATTATGATAATGAATTAAAAAAAATCACCAAACCAAATCGAACTGTAAAAAATTAATTTAATTTAATTCAAATTTAATATTATATTTAAATTCAACTAACTCAAATCATATTTTTATTTTATTTTATGTTTAATTTGCATGAATTCTTTTTGTAAACAGTGAACCAAACCATTGCGAACACCCTACAACAAGTAGACATGGCAACAGGGCGGGGCGGGGACGGGTATTGTATTCCTCATCCCCACCCCTACCTTTAAAACCCATCCCCACCCCCGCCCCCATTCCCCGTCGGGATTTAAAACCCAAATCCATCCCCGCCCCCGCAGGGTCGGATTTTCCCCGCCCCGCCCCTACTATTGATTAAAAAAAATAAAAATAAAAAATAATGTGGCTTTTTTTTGTTGAAAAAATCGGACAAAAAATTTAATTAGGTAACAAAAAAATTAATAACAAACCAACATTCAAAATATGATATCATAATTTAAAAATTACAAAACAAAATCAATCAATTTAATTAAAATCATTATGGACCTGCATATTTAATTTCTCCCAAAATACAATATCATTTAAATATATATTGTCCCAAAATTAAAATAAAACATAGAAGAAGCAAAGAGTAGAGCTCCACTACTGCAACAACAAAGGTGTCAGAGATATGCTCTCATTAGTTATTTCTAGCTCCTCCCCCACCCAAAAAAAAAATTTACTTTATAATTATATTGGCTTTCAATTCTAAGAATGGACATGGTATGGTAGCTTTTGATCTAGAACAAGTAATATGGGTCTACACTCCACCTATTTCAGACACCCCTATTAAATTTCTAAACAAAATGTTACAAGATCAGCCAAAATCAGAAAATCCACATCAGAAAGTTTCTCCAACATATCCTGGATCTAGCCTTTTAACCTTGGACTTCACAATTCCAAAACAGACTTCATTCCCACACCATTGCAAGACAACATTCATAATATTGAAACTAAAATATTTGCAAAATTATGACAGGATTAGTAATCTATCATTTGAACATCCAGAGTGTAATGAAAGGAAAACATCAAATCAACCAAATTATGAAGGCCTTTTACAAACGAACAAATAGCACATATAATTATGAGTCTATCATTTGATCAACAAACAAATGAATAACAACTAAGAACTGCAATTCACCTTGAGTAAATGATCATTCCTCCAAATTAATAACACTAGCATCCATTATTTCACCTTCATAAAAGAAGAAGAACAAAAGATTATGTTATATAATATCGAAAACAGAAATTCAAAACATTATTTACTTCATCTTCATGAGGTGGAGGAGTAGGATCAGACTCAATTGGATGAGTAAGAGTCTGATTGTTTGCTGAAGCTGAAGGAGTCTGATCATTTGACTGATTTGATGAAGGAATATGAGACATTCCTTCCGGTGAAACACTAATATGTTCCATTACTTTCTGGAAAAGAAAAAAAACAAACACTAATGAGTATATAATAGACATAGCAAGAGCACCTGTTATTTTCAAGCATAGTTATATCAAAAAGTTGTAATAAATAAATAAATAATTCTTTAAAATCAGATTAAAGAAGGACACGACTTTGGACCAGCTAAAACTAATTTCTTGGATGAAATATCCACTGGTTTTGGATAGCTCATATTGTTGTTGCTCTCATGTTGCTATTGTTACTTATTACATGTTGATGAAGAGCACATGAACAAGAACTAGATGGAGAATAGGAAAAAAATACAGATAACAATTAATAAGAGAGAACATTTAGTAATTGTCTAGAAATATTTAAGCCATTATTAAATGATGAGAAAAAAAAGGGACAATTTCTCAAGAGAGGAGTAGAGGATGGGCCAACCTGTATTAGTGAGGGAATATGTCTAGTTTACCCAATTTTAGTACATTCACTCAATAAAATTCTTTTGCCGTTAAAAGAAACATAAAACAGATAACTTAATCAATTAATTAATTGAAAATAATACATAAAATTAATCAAGTTAATTATATTATTTTTATTATTCAGTTATTAATTAATCATTAGTATGGCTCGGTCGTCGACATATTTTATTATCATTTTCATCTAAATAATTTTATTTTATTATCATTTTCGTCCAGTAGAGAACTAGTGCAGTATTTTATTATCATTTTCATCCAAATAATTTTATTTATATATAATACGTTTCTTTCTTCTTTTTGCATTAAATTAATAATTTAGAAAATATAAAATTTATTTAAATAAAAATAATAATAAACACATTCAGTAAAATATACCCTAGAAATAATGTTTAGGTAAGTTATTGAAAATATTAATCCTCCCTTAGATTAATACAAGTCACACACTCTTACACCCTCGACACCAAAGCAATTCATTAAATAAATAAGTAAAACAAATTTGGATATGCAAAATCACTCTAATCAAGAACAACATCAAACTCTAACGAGTAACATCAACATATAAAACGTGCGATGGGTTTGGGTGATTTCTTGACCTCGACAAGTCATATAAAATAACTGTCAAAATCCCTTATTTAAATATTTCTAGACAATTACTAAATGTTCTCTCTTATTAATTGTTATCTGTATTTTTTTCCTATTCTCCATCCAGTTCCTGTTCATATTATTGTTGTTACAAAAAAAATATAGCTTCTTACTTAATTAAAACTTTTGGACAATATTATACTTTTACATGACAAAGCAATGATGGGCAATATATTCATAAACAGAATAAATTACAAATACATAGGTGATATGTAACTAGACAACAATTACTTTCAAAAGTTTTTAGATCTTTCAATGCACAGATAATTAGAAAAAAGTTATGGATAATTTTATAATGATACTGAGAGCAACAACTACATAGTGCCTTCAAATAAGAGACAATAACATCTAAGGGAAATGAGAATGAAAGAAAACAAGATACAAATTTTGAGAAAATGCTAATACAGATCCTTGAAGTTTGGGTTAAGATTATCTGTGTAGCCAGAAGTAAAAATGCTCAAAGAGCTGCCTAGAAAACCAAACAATTTGGTGATTATTATAAAACAATGATCAATCTGATCTATGATGGTTTCATGATTTAATAGCGGCAACAGTTATTAATAAGTAATGGTTCAACATATAAACGTGATATGTTTATAGAGCAAACAAAGTATGTTTCAGTCCCCCAATCTAAGCATTTTCAGTTTTATTTGCCTAGGATTGTTATTAAAAATTGTCAGATCCATTGACAATCTTCACCTATTTACGTCTAGATAAACAATTGTGATTCAAACAATTTTTTTTATTAAAATCTTATTGGTGAGTTCATGCCTAAGATCTAGAGTAAACTAACAATATCTGTTTGCATGGTGTGCTTGGTGCCTTAATCTTCGTCATATTTTGGTTAAGCAATGGTTTTCTGTAGTCTGTGTCGTGAGTCTTGACTCTTGATATCAAAGCAAAACAAATGCTTTTATATACTAGGAATTACACTCGAGTTCTGGAGGAAATGGAAACTGGTATCCATCACTACTAACTTCTTTAAGTACAAGGTTTCATTCTCTATTGATGGATGCTCTAGCAACCAAGTATTGAGGTCATCTAAGTTTCTTGAATAAAATATGTTGGTAAGAATTTAGCATACATAAGTATCTTTTACTATCTTGAAGCACTTTTACTGCCAAGCAAATCTGCACGACAACCTTGTCTCT
This sequence comes from Glycine latifolia, assembly GCA_013407115.1. Classification (NCBI taxonomy): domain Eukaryota; kingdom Viridiplantae; phylum Streptophyta; class Magnoliopsida; order Fabales; family Fabaceae; genus Glycine; species Glycine latifolia. The sequence goes on from CM023941.1 coordinate 7,854,094, forward strand.
AGTAATCGAAATTTACTATAGGAACTACCCAAAATCACTCTAGCTTAGCTGAGACAATTCTCATCAGGATGCACAACCTCAATCGCTCAAGAGATGACTTCAACAAAGAATCCATTGAAAATCATTTGTCTGCCAATTTTATAAGCAACCATTTTGTTCTATATTAGACATAGAAAAATATACTCATTTTCAAAATCTGTCAACTTTATCATGCAATAATTTTTTCCAATAGAAATATATGAAAAAAAAGGAATGGTTTCTTCCTATGGCACTCAACTCACAGCTATTCCCATTACATTGGTTACAAGTTTGGAATTTTGATAGTAATCTGAACAATATTATACTATTATATAATGGCATTAAGAAAACTATGATTATTAGATAATGAATGAATTTAAGTGTTCCTCTCAGGATTTCAAAAGCCTGAGATCCCTCCCCAAACCTATCTCTCACTTAACTAAGTGACCCTAATCTTTTCTCACTATCTATTTATAGCTTGTCTCAGTCAAAATCTGCTAGATGTCTAATTAACAATCACTAACTAACTCTAGCTTCTTCACAAACAAAACTCACATACTGGCCCATTGGGCCAAGTACCTAACAAAATACATTACATAAAGCTTCAACATAAGCCACAGTTCAAATAAGATATTTAGGTTCAGGGTTAGGGCATTACTTGTGGTTTGTCTATAATAAAATCAAATGATATCTATTAATATGCCTGTCCCAACCAACTGTCTCAGATTTTGTGCATATGACATACTGTGTTATTGCTTCAGTTCCACGTATTACAATAGCTTACTAGAAAATATCATTGACATTTAAGGTCCAGAGCAAAAAATGCACATGCTTTTATACAAAAGTGTCCCCCTCCTCCTTCTCTCTTTTAGTAAAAGAAAGTTATATCCAATACTGTTGCACTCTGTTCGTGAATACTAATAGAAAATATGCAATTAATCAATTATACTACTTTACAAGCTGATCACAGTCATTAGCAGCATGCCCAAATAATGGGAAATCATTAAATCAATAGTATCTTTAACACCTATTATCACACTTTAACAGTTATCCTATGACAAATCCCAGTCCTGATTTCATCATGAATGACAAGGAAACATGAAAGAAACACAAAATCTCTATAATAGAGTATGTGGTAACTAAAAATTAGAGGGGACCCTAATCTAAGGCAGGGAAAGTCTCTAGGTTCAAAAAATACTTACAGAAAAACTTACATTTATCTCATTTTAAAGAGATGAGTAGAGGCTCGAAGCCTCAAACTGGTGACCTAAGAATGAAAGAGGTAGAAGGATGTTGTTGCTTCATATCAGACAATTAATCTGAAAACGAGAAGTTGTGAGGTCGTCAACAATGGTGCGTGACAGCGGTGCTTGACGGTAGTGCGGGACGGCGGGTGCGGGACGACAGTGCCGCTGGTGCGTGAGTGGTGTTAGATAGAAGATACGAGAAAGAGGAGAAATCACAACTGAGAAGTGAGGGTTAAGGTTTCCTTCTTAATTCATATATATATACAAGGTCATTTTTGTAATTTACTTTAGGGGTAGGGCGGGGGCGAGGGCGGGGCGGATATCATCATTACCAAACCCGTCCTCGTCCCCGAATTTATACAGCGGGAAAAATCCGAATCCAAACCTGATCAACTCGATTTTTCACCGTTGACATCGGGGCAAGTTCGGGCGGGTGCCCACGGATCCGGGCCCCATTGCCATGCCTAACAACAAGACAATCCTACAATAAATAAAAAATAACAAAAATTACATATAACCATTGTTCTCTTCTGAGTCGATCACGATTTGCGCGCTTCCTCTTTCAAACAACGAGATCCAACGGTTGATATTTCGGTCTCCCTTTGACCCCCACAACATGCTCCCATCTTTAACGATATAATCACTCCACTCTTTTCTATTTTTCTTCTCCCTTCATTGCGTCGTTGTTTGTTGTTTCCCTTCTTCATCTTTTTTTGCTTCGCCCGCTTTTGTGTTTCTTCTTTTTTGTTGTTTGTTCTTTCTTCTCCTTCCTCGCTTTGTGATCTCTCTCTGCAACCATGTCCGCCGAGAAAGAGAGAGAGACCCAGGTTTACTTGGCCAAGCTTGCCGAGCAGGCCGAGAGATACGAAGGTCTTGTTACACTTACCCTTTTCTTTATAATCTGAGTTTTTTGTTTTTGTTTTTGAATGAGTTGTTTTTTTAATGTTTTCTTGATGGGGTTTGTGTTTTTGATCCTGGCATTGGTCTGGATCTGTTTGTTGGATCGTTTTCTGGTGGTTTTTTTTTTGGATTGGATTGGTTGGGGATGTGGATGGATATGTAAAAGATTTGATTTTGAGATGTGGGTTTTGATTTTTTTTTTATGGATTAGATCGTTTTCCGTGTGACCCCCCTTATTTTTGTTGATTTGTAATTTGTTTTGATTAGATTTATGTTGTAATTGTTTTATAATTGTGGCATTGTAGTGGATTTGACATGTTAATTGTTGGATTTGATGTTTTGTCAGGAAAAAAATTAAAAGGGGGGAAAAACTAGGGGTATGTTTGATTTTTATTCTCAAAAATTGTTTTTAGTTTTCACAATGTAACTGGATAAGGTTGCTCAGATTTGGTGGAGGGTGGTGTAAGGCAAAGAAAAAAAAAGTGTGGAATTGAAGGAGAGATTGAACATGATGAAAATAGAAGAAAATGAGAAAACATCTCCATGCTGTTTCTGTTTTTGGTTTTTTAAACACTTATTTTGGGAACAAATTTCAAAACTTACTAGATTTTGGATGAGAAGCTTGATTGACGAGTAATGTGAAATTGTTTTAGAAAATAGTTTTTACATTCAAAAAGTGAGAAGAGAATCAAATGGGCCCTAAGTTTCAACACTGAATACGGGTTACCAATGTGTTGTCATGGGGCCAATGGGGAAAACTTTTTAATTTATGTTTTGTTTTGTCATCGCAGTGAATCATAAAGAATGAAATACTGTCCTTTTTTCTTGGCTCTTGAACCTGTCCACCTCTATTTGATAAACTATTTGCATTGATACTCTTTTGATGGCAGTGGGCAGATATGGATACACTTCTTTTTATTTCTTTCACCTTTCAAGTGTCATCTTCTTGCCTGATTAATTTTTTTAAGTGTTATTTAGTTAATTTTGTCTGATTTTTTACCTGGTTAGACAAAGTCTGTTTTTATGCTCAGAATCTACATTGTGAGCTTAATTGTTGCATAATGCATAGTGCATGCCAGTAATCTGTGCTATGAACTGTTTACAAAATACAAATAGATAATATTTGGATCCGTGTAGTGAATTCCACCTAGTGAGAAAAGGCTTGATGTTTCTTTCTGTTGTATCAACACAATGATATCCCTCTGAAACTTAATGTTTATTATGCAGAAATGGTTGAGTGTATGAAGAAAGTAGCAAAACTTGATCTTGATCTAACTGTGGAAGAAAGGAACCTCCTCTCAGTGGGATACAAAAATGTGATTGGTGCACGAAGGGCCTCTTGGCGCATCATGTCCTCAATTGAGCAGAAGGAAGAGTCTAAGGGAAATGAGCACAATGTTAAACTGATCAAGAGTTACTGCCAAAAAGTTGAGGAGGAACTCTCCAAAATTTGTGGTGACATTCTGACTATTATAGACCAGCATTTGGTTCCTTCTTCCGCATCAGCAGAAGCTAGTGTTTTCTACTATAAGATGTGAGTCATGTTGCTACCTTGCTGTGCTACTTGCTTGATGAATTCCATTCCTTTCCTGGTTCTTTCAGCAATGACCTTTATCTCCATATTCTTTTTTGAGTATTTTCTTCCCTTGAGTAGAAATAATTGCCTTTTCTGGCTGAAGGCTAAAAGAAAGTTATCAGTACAGATCTGGTAAAGCATAAAATCTGTATGAATATGATGATTTGATTACTTATTTTTGTGTGCCCCATGTACTGTTTTTCCATACAGGGGGTAGAACACCCTTTGCGTAAGTTGTTCTTGGTTCTATAGGGACTCCAGTGCTATGAATGAGTCATTGGATTTATGTGTTTTATACTCTTCTCAACATTAATGTTGTAAAAACATCTCTTGTTGGTTACCACATACTTTTCTTTGATATCCCTAATTTCCTTTATTCTTCTTTTGATCCAGGAAAGGTGATTATTTTCGGTATCTTGCTGAGTTCAAGACTGACCAAGAAAGGAAAGAGGCAGCTGAACAGTCACTGAAAGGATACGAGGTACATGTTTGTCTGTTTGATCTTGTGTTTGAGCACTGAACTAGCTCATAAATTATTTATATTATACACTATACTGTCATTTGATTTTCACTAATGTTTTAATTATCAGGCTGCTTCAGCCACTGCAAACACAGATCTTCCATCAACACATCCAATCCGTCTTGGACTTGCACTCAATTTCTCTGTCTTTTATTATGAGATAATGAACTCTCCTGAAAGGTAAGTTATTGGTTCTCTCATTCTGCATGGATCCATTTAATTGTTTTTGTTGCTAGCTCTTGTCTGAATATCATTACTGAAACTTACAGGGCCTGCCATTTGGCTAAGCAAGCTTTTGATGAGGCAATTGCGGAGTTGGACACCCTGAGTGAAGAGTCATACAAGGACAGCACTTTGATCATGCAGCTGTTGAGAGACAACCTGACTCTCTGGACCTCTGATTTGCCAGAGGATGGAGGTGAGAATGATTGAAACTTGATATAAGATGCATTGGAGTTTTGCATAGGGAAAGCAATAAATATTGCACCATATGTTGCTGAATAATGATGTCCTAGAGATAGAAGTGATTATGTATACTTTGTACAATATCATTGCAACTGTTATCTTCCACTCACTTTGTCCCCCTCAACCTTGTGAAACAATCAAATTAGGATGAATGGGAAATGAAAAAAACAAAATTGCATGCTCTTGGGTTGATTATCATAAAGATCAATGTCATTGTTCTAAGACTGGTTGTCTTCAGCTGAGTCACTCCTAATTAACTGCATAATTATGTTTCTTGTAATTTGGTTTATAAGCTAAAATGTTGATGCTCTCATGCAGGTGAGGACAACATAAAAGCTGAAGAAGCCAAACCTTCTGAGCCTGAGGTGTGTACATTATAAGTTTTGGCTATGCATACATGATTTTCTTGAGAAATTTGCACAAAGCCATTTTATTATAGTAGTTAATTTTAATACTTAATAATTAATAATGTAGAAAATAAGTAAATTCTTTGTATATGTAAGAATGACTTAATGCCTGATGTTTGGAGGAAAAATATAATTGTGCCTATTTACAAAAACAAGAGAGATATCCAGAATTGTTCAAACTATAGAGGCATCAAGCTTATGAGCCATACTATGAAGTTGTGGGAGAGAGTTATCAAACATCGCCTAAAGAGGGAGACCAAGGTGTCTGTAAATCAGTTTGGATTTATGCCATGAAGATGTACCACGGAAGCTATTTTCTTGATGAGACAATTAATGGAAAGGTATAGGAAAAAGAAGAAAGACTTACATATGGTATTCATAGATCTTGAAAAAGCATATGATAGAGTCCCAAGAGAAGTCCTATGGTGGATTCTTGAGAAGAAAAATGTAGCATTAAAGTATGTAAATGCTATCAAGGATATGTATAATGGGGTTACCACATGTGTGAAGGCCTGTAATGGAACATCAAGGTATTTTCCTATCATAGTAGGTGTCCATCAAGGTTCAGCTCTTAGTCCTTATCTCTTTGCCTTAGTGATGGATGAATTAACGAAAGATATTCAAGAGGAAGTGTTGTGGTGTATGCTTTTTGCAGATGATATCGTGCTTATTGATGAGACAAAAAATGGTGTTAATAGGAAATTGGAATTGTGGAGAAACACTTTGGAGTCTAAAGGATTCACGATAAGCAAGAGCAAGGCGGAGTATATGAAGTGTGAGTTTTAGCGGGTAAGAGATGGTGATCAAGACATAGTGCGTCTACTTGGTCAAGAGCTACCCAAGAAATATGTTTTTAAATACTTGGGATCAATGTTGCAAAAAGGTGGTGAGATTGAGGAGGATGTAAATCATAGAATTAGAGCAGGGTGGATGAAATGACAGAGTGCATAGGGATTTTTGTGTTACCACAAAATTCTCTTTAAGTTAAAAGGAAAATTCTATAGAACAGTTGTAAGACCGGCAATGCTATATGGAGTAGAATGTTGGTTAGCACAAAGGCAACATGAGCATAAAATACGGGTAGCATAAATGATGATGTTAAGGTGGATGTGCGGATATACGAAGATGGTTAAGATAAGAAATGAGAATATTCGACGAAAGGTATCAGTGGTACCGGTATGTGAAAAGATGAGGGAGCATAGATTGAGATGGTTTGAGCACGTTATGAGACGGCCACTGGATGTTCCTGTAAGAACTAGAGTTTGTTATTAAAAGCTAAACACAAAGAGAGGTAGAGGTCAACCGAAATTTACCTGAGGAAAGACAGTGAAACAAGACCTAATGAAGTGGGATATAGATTGGTGGATGGTATGCTTTAGGACAGAGTGTAGAAAAACTATAAGTTTGGTGGAGGCTTAAACTCATTAGTAGTTCTATGTTCCAGTCGTTCCCTTGTTTTAATTCTTTTTCTTTTCTTTTCTCCCTTCTTTCTTTCACTCTTCTTTCATTTTATCTTATTTTTTTCTCTCTTTTGTCTTATTTTTTATTTATCATTGAGTTCATCTACCATCAATCTCAATTAACTTGGGTTAAAGATGTTGTTGATGTTAATGTAAGAATGCCTTAGGGTCTCTCTGGTTTGAAATTTTTTCTCATTATTTTTTCAAATAATTACAAAAAAATATCAAATCTTTTTTGCTTAGCTGTTTCAAAGATTTGTGTATGAATAATTTTTTCTTTAGTCACTGTTTATATTAAACAAGGTTTCTTATTTTGACATTACTTTTGCAGCATTGATTTGATTCAATAGTCAGAAGTCTAAGGTACTCTCAAAGAGGGCATTTTCAGTTTTTCTAGCAATGGATTTGGACCGGACAATAGGGACTGTGGGTGGTGGCCATTTCATAATTCTAGTGCTCTCTTAATATCTTTACCAAAGGCAGAAGATCTGCACCCTTTTTTCTTCCTTCAAACTTTTTTGTTTATTGCCTTCTCTGTTTTAAGTAAAGTGGTCGGTTAAGCAATGAACAATTTACATTTGGCCTTATAAGCATCTTCTTCATTCCTTCGTTCATTATGTTTGGATTTATTTTGCTTAAAATGTTTGTGTTTCCTATATACTCCTAGATAGTACACAAAACACAACAATGGTTTAGAAATCGTGCTGTCTCCTGACAAGATTGCACCTAACACGCAATCTCTCCCCTCCAAAATTCTACCAAACAAAAATAACCTCAAGGTCCCAATGAGTAGTTTTTCATACTTGTTAAATGGATTAACTTAATTACCGATTGGCACATATAGAGCAAATATGCAACAATTACGGTTGATTGAAAAAAAAAAGGCTTCTGCTTTCTACACCATTCGTTTTTCTAATATACTATTTTTGTAAGAGTGAAATTTCCAAAATATCCTTTACTATTTTACGCGTTTTGCTTCATACATATCCGCATAATTCATATGAATTGACGAATCCATAAGAATCTTACGGATTTGACAATCCGTATGAGTTTTTTTTATTTACGGATTTGCGAATCCGTAATCTTACGGATTGGGTCAATCCATAAGTTTTTTTAAGTTTTTTTTTTTTTATGGATTGGGCTCAAAGGATTGGGTAATCCGTAAGTGTGTTTTTTTTTTAATTTTTTCTTTTATGAATTGGGTAATCCGTAAGTGTGAGTGTATTTTTTTTGTTTTTTAGGTTAAAATATATTTTACGAAATAATTTAAAATAATGGCGTTGAGACCTTCACATTATTAATACGCTGTTCCAACTAACTGAGCTAATAAATCAATTATGTTTCAAAATAATTAATATTGATATAATATAACACTAATTTTTTAATGTATATTTAATACACTTAATTTTATATAATAAATTTTGTAACAATTAATTTTGATCTAATAATTAATTTATAGTTTAATTTATCTAATAATTTATAGTTTAATTTATTAAACATGAGAATTTATATGTTACAAAATAAATTTTATAGATAAATTCGCATGTTTGATAAATTAAACTCTAAATTAATTATTAGATCAAAATTAATTGTTACAAAATTTATTATATAAAATTATGTGTATTAAATATACATTAAAAAATTTAGTGTTATATATATATCAACATTAATTATTTTTAAACATAATTGGCCTATTAGCTCAGTTGGTTCGAGACTTATGTACGCCATTATTTCGTAAAATATATTTTAACGTAAAAAAAACACACACACACACTTATGGATAAAAGGAAAAAAACTTACGGATTGGGTCCAATCCGTAAGGTTACAGATTCGCCAATCCGTAAAAAAAAGTTCATACGGATCTGTATGAAGCAAAACACGTAAAATAGCAGAGGATATTTTGGGAATTTCACTGTTACAAAAATGGTGTATTAGAAAAACGAACGCAGAAGTATGAAGGTAATTGTTATTAGTAATATGTTAAAAAACGTGTTATTAGTAAAAAAGAAATTGTGGGGAGCAAAACTCTTATTTTGAATGTCTCAAATGGTGTTGCTAGTTCTCATTGATATTTATACTTCTTTTTTATTACACTCTTTTATATGATTATCAAACAAATAAAAAATTATTTCTATACTTACATCTCCAACTACTGGGGGGAGGGGGGGTTCAGCTAGTTTTGGCATGTTGGAGATATCATTATTGCCGAATGCTTATAGCATTTGCTGGTAAAAGAGTAATTGAACATAATTGAACATACATTAAATAAGGCAATATCAGAATTCCCAAGTAGTTGAACGTAAATAATTAAGTTATATATCATAGTGAGAATAATAAAAAGAAATAGTAATGGGAGAATTAATTACATGTTACAAGTGATAAACGTGTATATATTGAATCCATGACATATAAAGAATGTGAAACACTTAATCATATTTTAATTTAAAATAACGAAGTACATACTAAAACTTTATAATGGCTTAATCGTAGACATAAATTTTCTCAAATATTCTTCTCGAGTGAGGAAGATTTTAATGCTTAATAATAATAAGTTTTAATTACTTAATAAAATAAATTATAAGGAAAATGGAGTGTATAGTGAGAATTTCATAAAACTTAAAAAAACATTAAAAGTTAAGCTATTTTGTTTAGGATAAATTCCACTCATAAAATTTATTAAGTGACTAACATTTCAAATCCTAAAGGGGTGATTGAAAGTAAGGATTACGTGTACGAACTTCCTGCAAATTGATATTGATATAAATTAGCATGCATGGGTCGATAGAGTAAGAACTCCTGATTATGCTACTCTATCGTTGGAAAGCCCTCCATGAACATGAGTCAACATTCATGTATTCATCCAGCGTGTCTAATCACGAGTCAGCATTTGTGTATCCATCCATTGCATGTGAATATTATCTGTAATTTGATATACTTGCGTGGATTGGTTAATTTCTATGGTGATTGCATGCCTATTAATTATGAGGTTCCCTTGTTTGCTTTGTTACCACAGGATGCTTTAGATACATAACTTCCTATTTGTTGTTTGTGTGTGCTTCCCCCACCCTATTAGATAGCAGCAATTGACATCAACGTAGAACAATAGAAGCTTGCTAGGATTTTCCAGTGTTACCAGTGGCAACTCTATCACTTCGAAATTTGTATCTTATTAGAAGAGGCCAACTTTAGGAATTTACAATATTGTATTTTAAATCTTTATGTATCTAGTGTTTGTGATGGGGAAAAAAAACACCTCGTGTTTTCGAACATAAATGGAGGTCGCATAAACGTTACTTGCTATTATTATTATATTATAGTTATATATTTTGGGGTATTACAATTAGGTTGCAACATGAGAATGGTCCATTTAGCATGTGATTCGTGCATATAAGGATGTAAACCAGTTGCGTCCAGTTGAGTACTAGAAATTTAGGTTTGATTTGTGAAAAAAAAAATTATGATTTAAGCTTGACTCATTTATTTAAAGAATCTAACTAAAAATTTGGATTTAACTTGTTGATAAAAAATTAAAGCTTAATCTTGACTTGTTTAACTCATTTATAATCTAATTAATATTTATTTGCAAAAAAAATCCTTAAACTTATCAATTTAATATTTAATAAAACATTTTAATACTAGATAATAATCTACAAATATAAATATGTGCTACATACAATTATTTCCAATACGTTTTATTCACTCTGATGCAACACTTGTATACATGAGTTGTTGCAGAAGCTTGTTACATATTTGAATGTTGAATTCCAAAAAGAGCTAGCTGTACATACCATATAATGAAATTTTCAGATTAAGCTAGTTGTACACATCAGATAAAATTAACAATTGAAAAACCAAATTGATAATACTAGGGTCTGTTACAAAGATAAGACTAAAATTAAGAAGATTTAGCTATGATGCAACACGCCCCACAAGATGGTGGTGGAAGAAACAATACCAATCTTAAATATTAAGAAATTGTGTCTTGAGGTTTCCAATGATTTGGTTAACAAGGCTTGATGGCACATGGGACACTTCGAGTTCCTCATTTGCAACTAATCGCACACAAAGTGATAGTCAATGGCAAGATATTTCATGCTGGAATGAAAAATGGGATTGGCATAAAGATATGTGGCACCATTGTCTGAATATGAGTAGCGGATTATTCAAAGGCAATTGCAATTCTTTGAAATCTTCACAGAACCAAAGAAGTTTAGCTGTAATGGATGCAATAGTCTAATATTCACCCTTATAGTAGATGACTTGGCAACAATTTGCTTCTTACGAGACCAGGAGGTGTCATTGGGACCCAAGTAAATAATGTAGGCAATAGTGGACTTCATATCCGTTGAGTCACCAACCCAATTAGAATCACAAAATGCACAAAGGTGAAAATCAGAAGAACGTTAAAGATGAAGGCCGAAGTCAAGTGACCCTTTTAGATAGTGAAAAACTCTTTTTGTAGCTTGCATGTGAATAATGGTTCCATGCATATTGGGAAACCTTGTTGACAGGAAATGCAATAACAAAGCGTGTGATTGACAAGTATTGTAGAGATCCAACAATTTGGCTATAATCATGTTGATCACACGAAGAAGCATCGCTGTAAAAGCGAAGTTTGTTGTAGTGGAGACTAGTTTGGCATCATGCATATTTGTTTTGTGCAGTTAGTTGCCTATCAATTTGGTTTTTCATCATAGTTGAATCTCCTCAATTTTCATCATACCTAAATCGTAAGATTGTAATATTATCAATTTGGTTTTTAAGTTGTTAATTTCTGATATGTGCAACTAGCTTAATTTGAAAATTCATTAAGAATGTGTATAACTAGCTCCTTTTGAAATTCAAATATGTAAAACAAACTTGTGCAGCAACTCATGTATACAAGTACTACATCATAGTAAATAAAACATTTTGCAAACACTATTCTTGTAAAAAAAAAAAAAAAAACTACAGGGGGGTTTGGTTGTGTAGAAATAGAGGGGAGAAATAGTAAGGAAGAGAGAAGTGAGAAATTGACAGTGGTTTGGTCAGGCAGCAGAGAAGGAAAGTTTTTGAAAGAAAAAAAATATGGGTCCCACAAAAAATTCTTCCATGTTAAAAGGAACAAATTTGTGTGAAAATTGTACTCTTCATTGGCGCAAGCCTGCATTTCGTTCTCTCTCCACTTCTTTAACCTGTAAGTGTTGCATCCAAAAAATTGATTCTCTCTCCACTGCTATAAGCATAGCATCAATGGAATAATTTCTCACCTATTTCTCTTCTCATTTATTTTCTGTCATCCCTCCTTTTCCTTTCTAACATCCAAACACAAAGTAAAAGTTGAAACTGCCCACATTTTGATGAGTTTACAACGAATAATACTTTTTAAGTAATATTAGCATCCAAACGACTCAAGTTCAGTGTTTAGGTGAATACTTCCAAACACAGCACATTCTATATACAAATGGACATTTACACCTCTAACTTTTTAGACAAATGATTAAAACGTGCGCTTGATTGGAAGTTTTACCATTATTTGAAGTAGAATTTAATACAACCACAGCACCACAAAAGCAGTTTCCAAATCCTTGCAGCTTCTAGTCGTTGCCACATTAGATTGTAAAGAATGGGCAGTGCCAAAAAAAAAAAAAAAAGGAACCATGAGAGAAGTGTCGATCTTGATTCTATCCTCTGCTAAAATTGGATCAATCTTACAATTATTTCGAACAACTTTGCTGGAAAATCCACTGCTTTGGGTTTTCACTAAGAAAGCTAATTCCATCATCAACATCCTCCCCGCTTCATAAACACATAAATACAAAAATAAAGATTGCGCGAAGATGTTCTTGAATCATCCTGGCCCGCCAACTTGAGCAGCATCCACTAATATACATAGAGGGATTCCTTGGAAATGGATGCAATAAAAAGATAAGCCAAATAGTTCAAATAATTCATTTGGACATCAAAGACAATGCGCCTGCCAAAAAGAACTATAGATCAATATGAAGAGTAGGTTTAGTACTAAACAGCATTCGACTTCAAAGATATCATCCAAGAGGAAAGATAAATCCTCCAAATAAGACATAAAGACCGTTGAATTGAGAAAATAATTTTTGTTTCTATTTTTTTCACTTTTAATTACCAAAGTACCGTATTATTTTCACTGTTTCCGATTTTCAAAAGTTTGTATAATAAATAGTGAAAAAAATAAAAAAGAAGTGATATTTTTAAACAGGAAACGGTGACAAAGGTGACATAATTAAAAGTGAAAAAAAAAAGAACATTTTCTAAAATCAAACAATCCTTAAACCAACAAACTAACATTTGCTGATTAAAAAAAAAAAAACTTAAATTTTCCAAAATATTATCAAGTGTCAAAACTCACCATTCAAGCATAACCCACACTACTGTAATTAAGATTAAACAGAATGTCCCGTCGGTTTTCTGAACCCAATCGGTAATTCAAGGAATTAGCCAGTGATTGCACTCTGGCATCACTTTCGTTGTCCATTTCTCGTATGCATCGCCGTCTGACCTTTTTTAGCATCTCTCTTGATGGTTCATATCCAGCAGCTCTCTGCCAAAGAGTTTGATATACATCAATGACCTTTGCTGGCAAAATATACTATTTTTTTTTTTAATTAAGTGGGAAATAAAGAACAACGCAGTTACCATATCATCAATCACTGCCAGGGCAGATTTGACATCCCGGTTAATGAGGTGGGCATCAACAAGCAGAGAATATGATTTTGCATTAGGCTTCAGACCCAAACCCACTAGGTGCTCAAACACCCTTGTAGCTTCCTGTGTCTGCCACAATATAATGAAAGATATAAGTGAGTTTTTCTTTGTTTGACACATCAGACCTTGCTGCAGTACATAATAATTAAGCAGCAAAAGAACAATCAAAAGGAAATGTGCTCGCCCACTACGGCATCAGCTTCCAACCAGGCATGTGCATCCTTTTCTATCATCCTATGCAATCAGAAACAATGGAAATGACAAAGAAAAGCTAGACTGAGTGGCACCTATGTACTACATATGTCACTATATATATGACCATTTTAACTAATTCACAGGAACTAAGAAAGTTGATTAATTTAGTTAGTGGCATTAAAATTAAAATTTGTTAACAATATACAATTCAAATTATTGGGACTTGTCATCTCACTCAACCTAATTAATTAATGTTTGTAGCTAGTCATCTTCCCCAATCCTCATACGAGAAATAATTTACAGCATTTTGACAAAAAAATTGAAAAGTAATTAAGGGTATTTTGGTATAAATAAATAAATAAATGTCAGAGACAAATTGGAAGGAGTCTTAAAAATAAAAAGGGTCAAACAAATTTCTCAAAAAGGCTCCTATATATATAGGAACATGCATGCAAAACTCAGGCAAAAATGATATAAAGTCTAATGCAGGCTTTCAAAAGGTGGGGGCAGTGGAAGAAGTGGAGAGGATGGTCAAAAAGATATACATAAAGAGGAGGGTTGGGAGAGTGAATCATCACCTTCTTGAGCTTCCCAAAGGCATACATCAACCCATTGTATGAATGAATATCAGGGATCAACCCAAAAGTAGATCCAATTGATTCAAAAGTTTGGTAAGCACGATCAAGGTCCCATATGTTTGCACATCCTAAAATGATGCAGTTTAGTGCAGCCACAGATTTATAAGGAGGCTCTGCACGGTTTAAATTCTCCAGTTGAAAATAAACCTAAATAGAACAAAGCATGATTAGACAAAGCTGTAAATGAATATACCATTATTAAAAACCAAAAAGATCATGGTGGCAATTTAATTTATGTTGCATGCATGCCAACAGTTGCAAAAAGGTAGTATAAATGTAACATATGTCATAGCAACATGGAAGTTTTTTAAATAGATGTATTTAGGACAATACATATATATTATGTTAAGAATTAAAAGTTGCACAATTTATTTCCAATAGAAAACTTTGTAAAGTAAATAAAAATATAAACATCACGACAGAATTGGATTTGTAACAAATCATGACAGGATTGGATTAGTAACAATCTTAAAGGTTAGGTACTATTAATTATTTTCTTCAACAGAAAGAAAGATATACATTATCTAGAGTCTCAAAACCCTTCTTGGAGCATGCCACAACCAATGGATGTAACGAAGTAAATGGGCAGAACAAGTCTTCAGCTTCTTGACCAGAGTCTCCATAAGCTGACTCATATTCATTCAGAGTACCAAAAGCCTTTTGTAGATTCCCCAATGATGCATGCGCGTATATCTTTCCAAGATATGACTCTGGATTAGGAGCTTTCTTTTTACGCAACGAGCGGTCCAAAACAGCCCACGATGCCACTAGAAGGTCAGTATTGTAGGTTCTACCAGCAGTCAAAAGAGCTGACAGAACTAAACCTTCATCTACAGAAATATATATAGGAGGTCTTTGACGTTCACCCTTTACAATCCATTTAGCCATAAACTCCAGGCCATAAAAAGCTAATTTGCTATTATCCTCCCGAGTTGCAATTTCAACAATAAAATTGCACAAGTCCCAGTTGGGGCAAAGCGCTTTGTTTTGATCTGATGCCTGGAAACACCAATGTGATTGCAGAATATCAATAAAAGAATCATCAACTTATTAGTAAACCTAGGACAGAAAAATTTATTAAGCATAAATAAAATTAATCACTCACCCTGCACCTTTCAATTATTGTCACCAATGTATCAAGCCTTCCCTTATTGACACAACTCCCCACACAGTTCATAAAAACCTTCATTGACAACACATTACCAGATTTCAAAATTAAATCTATATATTTGAATGCAGTGTCAATCTGGTCCCTGGAAAAGAGCATTCCAATGACTAAGTCATACGACTCGTCATCAGGGAGAGCATCATTTCCTGACTGCAGCATCCTGATTATATCATAATAACAAAGCAAAGGTTGATATATAAAGAAGCAAATGTGCTCAATTTACTCATACAAATACAAACAAATGTCTCATTGTATGCTTATTGGCATTTCAACTTTCTGTTCAATAATATAAGCAAGGATATACACAGCGAAGTTAGAATCTCATATCAGTTGGAAATTAGACACAAAACTCAAACTTTTAAATTAGTGACACGTAACAGTTTGGCTTTAAAAAAGAGGGGGCTCTCCTCTACATCAAGATAAAAAAGAACAGGCAACAGACAGAAACTAATCAAGGCACAGTTACAATTTAGGAATACCTAACCAAAAAAAATTCAACCGAATAACAATTAACTAACCAAGTAGTTAGTTAAGGTAATATATTTATTTTTTTATCAGCAAATGTTAGTTGATAGTATGTTAGTATGTTAAGGTAATATATAGTTAAACCATTAACCGTTCTTCTAGCACCAGTAGCTCTTGCCTGGTAAACAGTATTACCAGAAATTACAAAACAACAATCTTGCCTATAATCAAACCCATAGTAACTAATCAATATAACATGCACAGTATACTACACACTTGTAATAGGATTATGCAGGTGACATTTCTTAATTACTAAAAACCAACAGATCTTAAAAAGGGTAGTTCAATACACAAAGATTCCACCCATGTCAGGTATGTGAAGGTTCCTTGCCCCCATTGGCAGAGAGAAGGCACGTCATTATTTTCAAAAAAAATTCATCACAAAGATATGAGGTATTCCTAACCAGAAAGATACTATCATTCATTTCTAGAAAACAATGTAGGGAAAAAACTCCCACAAAAAAGCTACTTTATTCATGTTGCTTCTAGGTTTGACAAACACAGGCTACTAAGGCTCTGTTTTGATAAACTTTCATCATAAATTACTTGAGTTCAATTCATGAGTCAAAAAAAAAAAAAAAACAAATGAGAGAGCTAGCTTTTTATAAAATTTAAGGAGATTAAGGCTGCATATAATATCTCTCCCTCCCCCTTACCTTGGCATAGCGAAGAGCCTCTGGACAATGGGGTACGTAGTAGTAACCTATGAGAGAAGCTCAATTCATTTAACTTAGAGAAGTTTATCTAAATAAGACTAAAAAAAAAATCAAAATTTAGAATCTAAAAACTCCTCTAAATCGAGATCGCAAAGGCACTTCACCACTGATCTAAAATCAGCATCTCACTATCTCCTATACTTAAGTACTTAACTAACTTCTTCAAGTCAACAGTCAACTCTCATCACAAGCACATTCACAAAAAAAACAAGTTTCTGAATTTCATTCATTAAACGCAGCGTTTTCCTTATCAATTTAGAACAGAGAAGCGATGGGAGATGGATCTAACCGTTGGAGGAGCTTGTCAGCGGCGAGGGTTTCCTTGGCCTGGCACATGGCCTTGAGGACGAGGTTGAACGACGCGGTGTTGGGGGCGACGTCGAACTCCGCCATCTGCGCGACGAGGTCCAGGAGCTCGGCGGCGGAGGCGCCGAGCATGAGGTTGGCGCGGAGGTAGTGATTAAACAGATTCACATCGGGTTTGTTGGGTTTGCCCGCCTTATCGAGGGAGCGGACCCAGGTCTCGAAAAGGAACTTGACGTCGTGCCACTGCTGCGAGGCCATCCAGTCGCCGAAGAGGTCGAGGAGGGCGCGGGAGTCGTAGGTTTCCGACGTGGCGCGGTTGTAGAAGCCCACGGGGGCGAGCGCGTGGGAGGTGGCGGCGGAGGAAGCGGGCGGTGGCGGCGGGATTGGGCTGCGCCAGTTTTCGTTGTAGAGGGGGCTTCCGGAGGCGGGGTTGGGAGGGAGAGGGGTGGTTGAGGAAGGGGGTGATGGGGTGGGGTCCACTAATTGGGGCTCTTGTGAGCGGAAGGGGAATGTGGTTATGGTTTTGATGAGGGTGGTGATGGGGGGTTTCGAGGAGAGGAAGGTGCGCGTGCGGAAGAGGATCGCCATTTGCGACGCCATGGATGGAACTGAGTGTGAGTTCGGGTTTAATGCAGTTAGGGTTTTGTTTTGTGTGCTGAGACTTTTTGGGGTTAGAGAAGATGGAGGGTAGAAATGGTAAATTTGATGGGTTTTTCTTCTCCTTTTTCTGTGAATCACGGATTGCAGGTTGGGTTGAGCCTTTCGTGTTGGATTGGGCCTAAGCCTAACTGCCTTTCGGAATTTCTTTTCCAACACCATTCAAAAATCAAATACATTCAATAATAATAGTATAATTAAATCAAATACATCCAATAATAATAGTATAATTCTGAAACTACCCTTTAGTAAAAACTTTCAGTTTCTTCGCACCCCATTTTGCTTCTTCCTTTTTTTTTTGTTGTGTGATACGGATTGGTCAATTCATATGCCTCATACAGATTGAAAAATTTATATGCTTCATACGGATTATCTTTGTCACCACAACACCCACTGCAATGATGATAAGGAAGTCAAAGAAGTTATCAAACCACGGCCAACCATGGGAGAAGGAGATCCGCCAAGAAGAACAAACAAAGAAGGTGACCAAGGATGAAGAAGAAGCAAAAATGAGGTAAAGAAGAAATAGAAAGAAGACGAAAAAGAGAAGGAATGATAACTTTGGAATTAAAAAATGAATAATGTATAAAATATTTGAGCCTTTCATGTTGGATTGGGCCTAAGCCTAACTGCCTTTCAGGTGTAAGCTTTAACTTCCTACACCAGCAGGATTTCTAATACACCCAACAATTTCAATAAGGACAATAATACCCTTCGTCCTTTTTAACATACACCAGCAGCTTTTTTGAAAGCTTTTTCTTCCATGCGCTTCTTCTCTTATGCTTCTTCGTTGGCTCTTGGTTGTTGCTTCTTGGTTGCGTCTTGGTGCGTCTTGCATTGTTGGATTGGTTGTGGAGATCGTGGTTAGCATTGGTGGAGGTTGCATTGGTCGCTGCCATCGTCGGAGGTAAGTTCTGCAACGTGATCACTGTAGCAGAAACCATACGAATTGCTAATCCGTATGACTCATACGATTACCAATCTGTATGACCCTTACGGATTGCCAATCCGTATGGGTTTTTATTTTGTTTTTTTTTTTAGTTTTTTGTTTTCAATATTTTAAAAGTTTTAATAATTAATGTATTTGTCATTTTAGGTGATGTATTGATTTTGAATTAAAATAACTGTAATTTTTGTGAAAATGATTACTATGTGTAGTTAGTTTTAGGGTTTTATTTAAATATATTGTGAAATTAATATTTTTTATAAGATATTTTTGTGAATATGATTATCATGCATATACTTTTTTAATGATGTTTATTTTTTAATTTGTTTGTTAAGATGGATAACGATAATTGGATGTATGATAATATCATGTCTGAAGACAACGGAGGCGAACCATTTGCGTTTGACAATAACAACTCTTCAATTTATTGTTCTGATGCCTTCAATACTTCAAAGGTATTTATATGATGTGATATTTCATAAAAGCTAGTAAATTTAATATTTAACCACTGTTAAATATGTATTATCATTTTTTGTAGGTGTTTAAGTCTCGTGAGGAGCTATTGGAATGGACTCGTAGTGTTGCATATGAGATTGGATTTGTAGCTGTGATAATGAGGTCTGACACAGCAACTGGAAAAAGGGGAAGAACCTCATTCTTTTGATAGGTTGTGAAATGAGTGGAAAGTATAGAGCATTCAACAAAGATTTAGTACGGACAACCTCTAGCACCAGAAAGTGTGGTTGTCCTTTTAAGTTGCGAGGAAAACCTGTCATAGGAGGTGAGGGATGGATGGTGAAGTTAATATGTGGGTTACATAATCATCGTTTGGCCAAGTCAATGACTGGACATCCATATGCTGGTCGTTTAACTGAAGAAGAGAAGGTAATTGTTGCTGAAATGACAAAGTCAAGAGTTAAACCAAAGAATATTATGCTGAGTTTAAAAGATCGCAATCCCGAAAGTTATACAACAATGAAACAAGTCTGCTATGCAAGATATGCGTACCATACTTCTGTAAGAGGCAACAATACTGAAATGCAACAATTAATGAAGCTTCTTGAATGCGATACATATATCCATTGGCATAGACTGAAGGATGAAGATGTTGTACGAGACATATTCTGGGCACATCCTGATTCAGTGAAATTGATAAATTCATGTAATTTGGTATTCCTCATTGACAGCACATACAAGACGAATAGGTATAGACTCCATTTGCTTGACATTGTTGGTGTGACACCTAGTGGGATGACATTTTTAGCTGCTTTTGCATATTTGGAGGGTGAACGTATCAACAATCTTGTCTGGGCTCTTGAACGATTTAGAGAGATTTTTTTAAAGAGTGATGTTTTCCTTAAAGTCATTATCACAGACAGAGATGCATCACTGATGAATGTCATCCAACAGGTTTTCCCTGACACAACCAACTTGTTGTGTCGGTTCCACATTGACAAGAATGTCAAGGCTAAATGTAAAACGCTTGTGGGACAAAACAATGCATGGGACTATGTCATGGAAGCGTGGGGAAGTCTTGTAGATTGTGCTTTTGAAAATGCATATGATGACTGTCTTATGAAGTTTGAATGTGCTTGTGCATCGTGGCCAATATTTATTCAATATGTTAAAGACACATGGTTGATTCCCCACAAAGAAAGATTTGTCACAGCATGGACCAATAAAGTCATGCATCTTGGAAACACTACTACAAACAGGTAAATCCTTTGCAAGACATCCATGACATCATGTTTTCCAAATTAATATTGTGTTAACCTTTCACTGCAGGGTTGAGTCTGCTCATTGGACCTTAAAGCGGCTACTGCAGAATAACGTTGGAGATCTGTGTAATGTTTGGGATGCCATGAACAACATGATCACCTTGCAACACAATGAAATAAAGGCTTCTTTTGAGACAAGCACGCATGTCGTAGGACATGTGTTTAAAGTGACATTGTACAAAAGACTCGTCGGCATGGTTTCAAGGTATGCGTTAAATCTAATTGCTGCGTAGTTTGACCGAGTTAATTATGCAGGCGTTGATAGTTCTTGTTGTGGATGTGTGTTGAGAACCACCTGTGGTTTGCCTTGTGCATGTGAGCTAGCCAAATATAATCTTTGCAGCATACCACTGGGTACCGTACACATGTTTTGGCGGAGGTTACATTTCTCTGACCAAGGTGTCGATGAGTGTGAAGTGACGATAACTGAAGAGATGGAAGCAATTTCCAAGCGATTCAAAAGTCTTGACATGTGTGGCAGAGTAACTTTAAAGACTAAACTCAAAGAAATAACATATCCAGATAAAAATTTCATGTGTCTTCCGCCTGAAAAGGTGAAGACTAAAGGGGCTCAAAAGAAAAATGTCACCAAACACCAAAGATCAACCAAGCGGGATCCATCGTATTTTGAGTATGTGGATGCGTTATATTCTCAGCATGACAGTTGCTCATCTAAACAAAAGTCTACATCAACATCTTCAGGACCTCTACCGATGGGTAATATCCCTATGTTGGATCAATTTTTGCCATGCATGAGGAATTACATTATTGGTGTATGTGATGTTAAGGCCGATGGTAACTGTGGCTATTGTGCCATTGTGGGTTTACTTGGTTTTGGTGAAGACGCGTGGGATGTGGTGCCCAACCATTTGTTAAAGGAACTTGCATAATGGTCTGAGGAGTATATTGTTTTGTTTGGTGGGTCATAAAGATATGAGGAGTTAAAGAGCTCACTCTTTGTTGACGCACTGTCAAATGTAAAGCTTTTTTTACTCCTTTTGATATGTATACAATAATTTTGTGTATAATGATACTTATACATTGTTAAATTGCAGGTAACACAGGATAAATGGATGAATATCACTAACATGGGTTATGTAATTACTTCACGTTATAACCTTATGATTGTTTGTCTTTCTAAGCAACAAAGTATGACATTTTTTCTCCTTAGAACCCAACCGCCTAGAGATTCAGTTGTACATCGCGTCATTTGTATTGGTCATGTGTATGGAAACCATTTTGTTCAAGTATTACAAAAACGCTTAAATTTGTTTACATGATTATAACAGATGTCATTAACAATGAATGTCATCAATTTGTTCAAGTTTTATTGGGAGACGGATGTCCTATGCCACCAATTGCTTTGTTATGGTCAAGACATTGTCATCCTCAAGCAAAAGAGTGGCCAACTAGTTATATTAGTCGAATGCAGAAGTATACCACTTTGACAACATTGCCACCCGCTTATGTTGATTTGGGATGTGACAGGGCATCACAAGACTAACATACTTTGTGACTTTATTGTACTATTTTGATGTGTGTACAACTAATGCTACGAAGTTTTTATTGTATAACTGATGAATGTTTTTATTTGAGTTATGAAATTACTCAGACAGATGGATAATGTTGAAACCATGTTAATATCTTGGCATACGCCATCCAACCAATGTCAAAACTTAGTATAGAATGAATGTCACAACTCAAATACTAGAAAAGACACAAGTAAAAATACAAAAAATGTCAAAACTCAACGACTATGAATGTCACAACTCAAAATACAAAAAATGTCACAACTCAACGACTATGAATGTCACAACTCAAAATACAAAAAAATGTCACAACTCAAATACTATGAATGTCACAAATCAAATACAAAGAATTTCAAAAGTCAAGTCCTTCGACGTGTAGATCGAACGTAAACAACCCTGTCGTGGCATACACCTCGCGCTAATCGTATACACTGATCTGTAATGTCGAACGCTTCAGTGCCAGCAGTGACCATCCCCGCATCAATCATGTGTTGCAACCTCTGTGCAATCCTTTCACAGATGCCCTGAAGAATGAACAAAAAACAATTTGTCACATTAGGCAACGCAATGAATATGGAATTATATTAAATGTATACAGATTAATTTTACCACTGCATGTCGAGGCATGTCATCGGGCACATCATTAGGAACTGCATCATGTCCAGCTTCTTCTGGCTCAGGCACATCAGCAGGTATTGAAGCAACATGAGGATGTCTGGGTGGTTCCCCCGGCTGTGGAGGGGACATGAATGGGTGGGAGATGGTGTAGAACCAGTCCATGTAGTCTGGATGACACTGACCTGGTGCACTAACAGTGTCTCCAATCACTACAAGATGGTCTGCAAAGGCAAGCCACCTAGCCTCAACCTCCTCTATCGATGGGGGGGTGGCTGATAAAGCTCAGTAAACCCTATACGAAGCCGAACTGTCGTAGCACCCTCTCTGGCTGGTATCTGACTATGTATGGCCCCCATCTGATGTGACCTGAGAAAAGGCAAATGCCTTTGAAGGCCTGGAATGGACGATGATCAGTGTACGGGGTCCAGGAAACACCGTCAATAGTCAACCTATCTAATCGCCTACAATAGGTTGAGACGGGTAATGTCTTCCCTGGCCTCCACTGACATGCCCGTGGTAGCCTCTCTTCGTAATCCTCGTCTGACATCATGCTGGCAACTGCAGGAAAATGTGCATATATCCAACACTGTATTCACCAATAGAGTTAAGGCAAATTAGTGGGTTATGTCAGAAGAAAACCATAATTAATAAGCATAAATTAATTTGATTTTCTTAAACAGAAGTACCTGAAGGAGACTAATGTACCTAGCAAGATGTTTTCCATGGTGTTGACAAGTATAGTTGAGGTTATCATACATGTGCTGCAGGGCCGCCGCTCCCCAACAAAATCTGTCGGACTCATAAAGATCCCGGAAAGCCTCCAAGAATACCACACCGATATGTGTGGCACTCTTGTTGGCAAAGATCGTGCAACCAACCAAATGGAGCAAATATGCTCTGGTAGCCACAGTCCACTCCATCTGCTGGCACTTCAAAGCATACAGCTCTCGCAGTCATGAAAGACGCACATATGCTCCATGACATTGCTTTGTCTCAGCTTCCGCCTCCTCAACAGTGACCTCCAGCAAATCAACAAGTAATTCCACAGCCTCCTCCACATCCAAGACATAGTACGTCATGAAAGCACCCATGAATGGTAAATGAAACAATGACGCCATGTCATCAAGCGTGATCGTCATCTCTCCGATCGGCAAATAGAAACTACTGATTTTCTTATGCCATCACTCGACAAAAGCTGAGATTAAACCCCTGTCACCTGTCTCCAACGAACAGGTAATTAGTGGGCTTAATCCTGTGCCAGCCACCAACCCCTCAATCTCTGGTGCGGGCCTACCAAATTTCTGGACCTTTCTGCCATGCGGTGCCAATTTTAACTCAGGATGTTCCTGTAATATTGGTTAGTTAGCTTACTACAAATAAATGCAAAAGTTAATGGTCAAATGGAATCATATTTTCACAACAATCGTACCTCTCCTGTCCAAACCTTAGCAGCCACATGATCACCATAAAGAGTCAGCACAGAAGTGTCATGGGGGCCACTAGGAAATCCGTCGACCTCAGTGCCAAAACCTCCCTCCTTAGGTGCACGCATGTCACCAACGTCAATGGCTTCCTCTGCAGGCACATCATCAACAACACCTGTCCTTCCGCGTTGTCTTCGTGTTAATGCTATGGGTCTTCGGCGTGCAGGGGGTTCTTCTTCATTGGCTTCTCTGCCTTCTCTGGCCAAAGACCACCTTAATCCTCTCATTTTCACCATAATCTGACATTCAAACCAAATTGTTATATTACAACTTCAAATCAATTCATACTAATGAAAACATTACATAACAAGTTGAAAGCATAGCCATCTGCATCAATATCAATAATGGTTCCATAACAATTGACAAAATGTTAAATAACCACTTCAAAGCAAACCCATTCTGATCAAAATCAATACCCATAACATAAAAGAAAGCACTGCATGATTTCGATAAGTAAATTTCCAGGTTGATTTAAAATATCTCCATGGCAGTTGTGTGTACAAAACAAATGATAGTACGTTGCTTATTCTTAGAGTGGAGCATATTTGATTTTGAGTGCAACTGCTGGTTGTGTGTAGATAACAAGCCAGAAACGACCTATCCAAATCAAACTGCAAAATAATAGTCCAAAAACCACCACCAGCCAACATTGGAGATACACCTCAAGAACCACAAAATCCATTTCACTACTAGCAGTGCCTTCTTCCAAGACATTCCATATGCACTAACTACACACTGACAGCAATTGCACTCAAAACCAAATATGCTGCACTTTAAGAATAAGCACCAACATTTTTTCCAACACAAATGAATAATAAAGAACACACTTCTGGTTTTTCACAGTGCCTTAATGTATTGCTAAGGGTAATGATATTTTAACAGTACTACTGTTGCTTTCACTTGGCCAATCATTTGATGCACTAACAATCTTATTAATTGAGAAAGGAAGCTACTGGAAAATTCATTCAAAACCAACATTCTAGCATCAGTTCACCAATGATCATTTGCACAGAACAGGTTAATTTTGATATCCATACAGCATGGCAAGAAACATGTTTCTAAATAAAATAATTAACAAGTTGTCAACTTTCCAATTAGCTAACAATAGGGTCATCAATTCACCAAAGCTTAAACATTCGGTTGAAAAATATAATTAACAACATGTTTCTAAATATAATATTTTCAAAATTACAACAAATTAATTAAAAAAAATTCAAACAAAAAAATCCCATACGGATTGGCAATCCGTAAGACCCATACGGATTGCCAATCCGTATGAGACGCACAACAGTATACCGCGAAGAGGAACCGTCACTTACCTTGTCGGAGAAGACCACCACAGCTGCGATGGCAACCACCACACCCACGACAACCAACCACGGCATCCCCCACTGAGAACCAAACCATGAGACAGTGACCCAGACCAGACGACAGCAGAAGCACGGAAGAAGAAGAAGAAATGAAACGAATGCTGGCTGGTGCATTAGAAATTTTCAAATTTAAACTTTAATAAATTTTTAAAAAGAGTATTTTAGCAATTTCACAATTAGTTGTTGAGTGTATTAGAAATCTTGCTGGTGTAGGAAGATAAAGCCTTAGGTGTAACAATTGGGTTGGGGAAGGTTAGGAAATCACATTTCGACTGTTTGCTTCCTGCACTTTTTTTGGAATGTTTCTTTGAATTTTCAAAAATCAAAAAAGGAATGAATTTTGGAATATAATTTTACATTTTAGATTTGATTATTCCCGAAGGCAAAAGGAAGTGGAGTGCTGCGGGAAACAACTGGGAAGTGCAGGAACAATAGCCTGACGGTTTTAATAATTCAGGTTTCTCTCTCTCTTCTTAGGGTAGCTATTCGCACCACATTTGTACTGTAACCGAGCCTTGGTTCCTATGCTAAGTTTGAGTCCTGTATAAAAGAATATACATCAAGCCCCGTTTTCACTCTTCACGCTATCCATTTTTTTTTTGTAAGTTTTACAGAAAAGAATATCAATTTACATTGTATATGACTGCAAAACTAGTTTTTGTTGTTGAGAAAAAAAAGTTATGTAATAACAATAACAATATGTTAAATAATTTTATATTATTATTTAATCACAATTTATAATATATGATAGGTTTAGTAACTTTTATAATAATTATTTTAAAAATCATATCAATTATATGATTAAATAATGGTGTAAAATAGTTTATCAATGTATGATTATTAAATTTTTTGTTGTATGATTACAAATAACAGAAATTAGTTTTTGTGAAGGATATTTTTTTAAAACAAATAACAAAAATTAGTGAGCAATGTAATAATTATTTTAAAAGTTATATCAATCATTTGATTGAATAATGGTGTAAAACAATTTGCCAGACTATTGAACTTTTTGTTGTATGATTACAAATATCAAAAATTAGTTTTTGTGAGGGATATTTTTTCTTAAATAACAAAAATTAGTGAGCAATGTAAAACAGTCCAATTTCTTTCAATGGTAACAAAAACTACAACACAAAAGTAGGAATTTGAAAAATCATATCATACGAACTAAATGTAAAAATAACGTGTGATTTAGTTTTGCGTGTCTTAAATTTAGTATTAAATCTGATGAACATTAATATTAAATCTGATAGAAATCTAAACAAATTACTATTGGATTGGTTTGGTAGTTTTATATTTTTTTATATTTACTTTTATGGCATTCAATTATAAAATAAATTGACACAATATAATCTAAAATAATTATTAGTGTATATTTGGGTGAATATTTATAAAATTGATTTTGAAGTAAATTTATTTATGTTTGGAGTTTTTATTCTAAAAATAAATTAATAACAAAATTTGGTATAAACTTTTTTATCCAACATAAAAATTAGAGCAAATCACATTAACCCCTTACATTAGCACTTATTACACAAGCACCTCCTACTTAAAATTGTATTTATTTTGTCTCTTCTAAACAATTACCGTCAGTGACCGTGATAATTATTTTATTGTCCAAATTAGCCTTGTCACTTAAGCACACACACGTTCATTTATCGTGTTGTATTATGAGTTTATTTCGTAAGCCCTAATTTTCTATGTTATGATTTGCAAAAATAGTAGCTCCAGTGACGCTATCTGAACCTTGAGGAGGCCTTTGATCCTCAATCCCGAGGTGGTGCGATGCCGCTGCTATCGTACAGTGGTGCGACGACAAAGTTGTGATCATGGTTCTACAATTTTTGAGTGTCTTGTTGTGTGAACCTTGAGGAAGGCTTCGATCCTTCCAAAGTGGTGTAACAACGACACTACCATTTTGTGTTTTGCGATTTCTTGGGTAATTCACTTCAGAACAAACCTTTACGTACAAAAACTTGAAACCCACGAAGAAGAACCAGTCATGCACACCGATTTTTCAAGAAAATATTGCTGAATTCTTTTAATGGGTAAAGTGAGGAAGATGAGGACTTTTTGGTACTAAAATTTTATTAAAAAACCACATGCCTTGCATATGATGGGTATGAGTTAACATAAAAAAAATTTCGTTACAAGATGCATCTGTAACATACTTGTAAAAGATAGGAGAGGTTTGTGTAGGAATAAAATAAGGAGGGATTGTCCTTGTAATAAGGGATAACCTAAGGAAAGATTAATGTAATTTTTGAATTATTTTAATTCAAAATCAATTAAAATTAAAACTCATAATTAATTTCACAAAATGAAATGAAATATGCAAATATTTATCTAAAATTACATTATTATTTTTTAGGTCAAATTACATTAACTCATAACATTGATTCTACATAACTAGTCGATAACCCGTGCGTTCGCACGAGATATACCGATTTGCTGCACTGCGCTTCAATTGGAAAACTATTCTTATAATAAGTAAACATATAAATATTTTAAAATGAAGAAAAAAATAAATTTATAATAGGAATAAGAAATTATGTTTGTTATGTATAATATAAATATATGATAATTATAAGTAAACGCACAAATGAAAATTGTAATATGTAGCAAGTAATACACATCTGTTAAGAAAACAACTGAAAAATTTATACAAAATCAATGTTCTGTTAGTAAACTTCTCACTTGTTTAAATCTTCTCTTTAAATTTATCCAAGTAATAACTTCATTTCTTTCCATTTTGTCCTGCGTCTTTTCTCCACTATGAACCTTCATTTTCTACTCAATCATTAACTGTATTACTTTTGTTCACTTCTATTTGTGTCAATGCTCAGTTTTATAGATGTTCTTGATCAAATTTCATAATTAAACATTCCATTGATCATTTACCCGTTCACGTAAATTTCTACGATAAACATCAATTTCCATTTACTAATTTTTTTAAAGAAATATAATTGAACTATTGATTATATATAGGAGTAATAATAACAAAAGATAAACAACAACAACTAAAGATTGTATGTAAAAAATGCGTACTCTATAAGATAATAAAAAACCGATGAAATCAACTGGAAAGTTCCCATATGAAAAGTAGTCTCAAAAGTGTCATAAATTTAAAAGTAAAATGAGAAATAAGGAAACATACCCAAAAATATCATTTTGATATTTGATCAAATACATAATTTGCAATCAATAAATCAGTCTAAAAAAAATCAAATAAATATTTTAAAAATTCTTCAATTCCCATCTATTTTTATAAAGACTCGTTTAGTATCTTTTTTCACAAAATACTTTAACTCATAGGCCATACCAAATAAACATTTTTAACAAATTTAGTCCATATTCACAACATTAGAGAAATTTTGATGAAGGAGAAAAACCAAAGGAAGTAATTAGGCCAAACCAAAATCAACAAAGAAAATAGAAACTAAGAAAATTGTTCACCTTTGTTGCTACAAATCACTATAAATCATGAAAAAATTATGAAGAAGTTGTAGTCAAAGTGGCTGGCAAAGACATCTTCAGTGAGGGTTGCGATGTTGAACGGGTAACGAAGAAGTAAAAAGATATTTTACTGGTTTATTTTTAGTAGAGAGAAAATAAATTGAGTGAATAAGAAGGTAAGAGAAAAGAGAAAAAATGGTGAGAAGACAGAGCAGAACAACGTTCCAAAGTTGATAAAAGAGAAAAGATAATAAGGAAGATATTTGAACACACATAACTCTTAAAAAGGTAGTTAAGACAACATATCATCTAGACTGAAAAATATTTAAAAAATTGCAAGATCTATCATAGTTTATTAATGACAAAATGGATGTGTAGTAAAAATAAGAGAAAGAAAGAAGTGAAGTTCAATAATAATTTTTTTCTTTTTGTGATAATATATATCTGTTGAAATCAGACCATAAGCAATTGATTCACTTAAGGTTCCATCTTTTGTTATGTCTGTGCAAACCTGCTAATAATTAGATTTAGTCAATTGAGATAAGAACCAACAACATTGAGAAATATGAATGACCAAAGGAGAAAATTGTGGAAATCATAACATAAAATGAAAGGAGACCACTGCACTCTAGACAGTTGTCAAGTAAATTAATAAGAGAAAGAAAGAAGTGAATTTCAATAATAATTTTTCTTCTTCTTGTGATAATACACCTCAGTAGGCCTTAAATTAAACTCAATCAATTGAGATGAGAACTAACAATATTAAGAAAGATAAAGGACCCCAATTAGAAGATTGTGAAAATCATAACATAAAATAAAAGAAAATCATTACACTTAGTAAGTTTCTAGATAGTTGTCAAGTAAATAAGAGAGGAATTACTATATCACCAGTGATTTAGAGTCTTTTCGGAAGGAAAAATTAAAATAATATTGAGATTTTTGTATTTTTGTAATTGGCTAGTATGGTGCCCTACGTACACAAGTAATACCATTGCTTATACATTAAAGAGATAACATGTGAGAGGGATAAAAGAAATGATATAATGAGTATTTAAGATTTAAAAGGAAATATTAATTTACTTATAAAAAGGGGGTGCAATTAGCAAGTTTTAATTTAAAAATATTAGAGTGCATTGATAAAAAAGGAGGTGTAATTAGTAATTATTAATTTTGAAATATTGGAGTGCATTTATTAAAAAGGGAGTGCAATTAGCAACGTTTACTTCAGAAACCCCTACCCAGCAAAAAAGGGAGGAGATGTCCAATTTACCATTTTAACCCCATTTTTTGCCAAGTGTCAACAATATAAGCTGTCCAATTATGTAATTTTGCTAGCAGTTTGCTTTTATATAGGTATACTAGTCGGTAACCTGTGCATTCGCATGAGATGTACTGATTTGTTACGCTTCGATTTGCTTTAAATTATAAAACTATTTTTATAATAAGTAAGCATATAAATAGTTTAGAAATGAAGAAAATGATGAATTTATAATAGGAATAAGAAATTATGTTTGTTGTATGTAATATAAAAATATGATAATTATAAGTAAACATACGAATGAAAATTCTAACACTTATTTGTATATATTTTTTGTCTTCGATTGCGTTTGTAGCATTCATTTTGCATGGTAATAAAGAAAGATTATTTCATAACAATAGGTATATAGATGTAGTGTAATACAATTGTAGGCACCTCACGATTAATTTGTAATGTAGAATTCCTTAACAATTTTGTTAATATCTTACAAAATTTCAGCCTAGAAATAGAATATTGTATATAAATGTAACTGATGAGTTACAACAATTTCAAAAAGATTAAAAACTTAAATAGTTTGAGTGAAACATGACTAATGCATGATTGATTGAAAACTTGTTAGAATTTAAATTCATATAATCATTATAAGATAAATATATAAGATGAATAGAAAAAATGAAAAAGTTAGCTTAGAACAAAAATACTAATTTTCAATCTAAACAAGAATTGTAATACGAAGCAAGCAACTTTCAATTTTGAACTTAAATTAAATAAAACAACTGAAAACTTTATGCAAAATTAATGCTTTGTTAGTAAACTTCCTACTTGTTTAAGTCTTCTCTTTCAATTTATCCAAGTAATACCTTCATTTTGTCCTGCATTTTTTCTCCACTATGAACCTTCATCTTCTACTCAATCATCGATTGAATTATTTTTATTCACTTATGTTTGTGTCAATACTAACTTTTATAGAGGTCCTGCATCAAATTTCACAATTGAATATTCCATTAATCTTTTACCCGTTTACCTAAATTTTTGAAATAAACATCAGTTTTCATTTACTAACTTTTTTTAAACAAATATAATTGAACTATTGATTATAAATAGGAGTAATATTAACAAAAGATAAGCAACAACAACAACCAAATATTGTATGTGGAAAATTCTTACTCTATAAGATAATACCAAATCGATGAAATCAACTAAAAAATTTCATGTGAAAAGTAGTCTCAAAAGCATCATAAATTTAAAAATAAAATGAGAAATAAGGAAACATACCAAAAAATGTCATTTTGACATTTGATCAAACACATAATTTGTAACCAATAAATCAATTTAGAACAAAATCAAATAGATATTTTTTTTTCCAATTCTCATCTATTCTTATAAAGACATGTTTAGTATCTTTTTACACAGAATACTTTAATCCATAGGCTATATCAAATAAACCTTTTTGACAAATTTAATCCATATTCACAATATTAGAGAAATTTTAATAAAGGAGAAAAAAACAGAAAGTAATTAGGTCAAACCAAAATCAACCAAGAAAATATAAACTAAGAAAACTATTAACCTTTGTTGCTAAATATCACTATAAATCATGAAAAAATTATGAAGAAGTTGTAGTCACAATGGCTAGCAAAGGCATCTTCAGTGAGAGTTGCGATGTTGAACGGTTAACGGAGAAGTAAAAAGATATTTCATCGATTTATTTTTCGAATAGAGAGAAAATAAATTGAGTAAATAAATAAGGTAAGAGAAGAGAAAAAAAATGGTGAGAAGACAAAGAAAATTAGAGAAGAAGAACATTTTCAGAGTTGAGAAAAAAGAGAAGATGATAAGAAAGATATTTGAACACATCTAACTCTTAAAAAAGTAGTTAAGACAATATATCATTTAGACTGGAAAGATATTTAAAAAACTGCAAGATCTAACATAGTTTATTAATGGCAAAATAAATGTGTAGCAAAAATAAGAGAAAGAAAGAAGTGAAGTTCAATAATAACTTTTTCTTCTTGTGATAATATACCTTTGTTAAGATCAGATCATAAGCAATTGATCCACTTAAGGTTCCATCTTTGTCACGCCTGTGCAAATCTGTCAATAATTAGACTTAGTCAATTGAGGTGAGAACCAACAAAATTAAGAAATATGAAGGGCCAAAGGGAGAAAATTATGGAAATCATAACATAAAATGAAAGAAAACTACTGCACTCTAGATAGTTGTCAAGTAAATTAATAAGATAAAGAAATAAGTGAAGTCCAATAATATTTTTTTCTTCTTGTGATAATAAACCTTTGTTGAAATCAGGCATTAAACAATGAATTCACTTAAGACTTCATCTCTTGTTATGCATGTGGAAACCTGTCAATAATTAGACTAAGTCAATTTAGATGAGAATCAACAATATTGAGAAATATGAAGGACCCAAAGTAGGAGATTGTGAAAATCATAACATAAAATGAAAGGAAATCAATATAGTTTTATAAACAGTTGTTAAGTAAATAAGAGAGAAATTACTATATCACCAGTGGTTTAGAATTTTTTGGAAAGAGAACATTAAAATAATATTGAGATTTATATTTTTGTAACTGGC
The DNA here is from genome assembly GCA_013407115.1 of Glycine latifolia. Classification (NCBI taxonomy): domain Eukaryota; kingdom Viridiplantae; phylum Streptophyta; class Magnoliopsida; order Fabales; family Fabaceae; genus Glycine; species Glycine latifolia. The sequence continues at coordinate 7,886,645 of CM023941.1, forward strand.
TAATAAGATACCATGCGTAAATAGATAATACCATTGTCTATGCTTTAAAGAAATAATAATGTGTGAGATGGATGAAATAAATGACATAATAAGTGAAATCACCGCACTTAGTAAGTTTTTAGACAGTTGTTGAGTAAATAAGGGATGAATTACTATATCATCAATGGTTTAGAGTCTTTTTGGAAGAAAAAGTTAAAATAATATTGAGATTTTGTATTTTTGTAACTGACTAGTACGATACCCTGTGTACACAAGTAATATCATTGTCTACGCGTTAAATAGATGACATGTGAGAGAGATGATAGAAATATAGATTTTCTCATCAAAAAGGGGTGCAATTAGAAAGTTTTAATTTGAAAATATTGGAGTGAACTTATAAAAAAGGGTATGCAATTAGCAATTTTTTATTTGATAATAGCATTATACACTTATTAAAAAGGAGGTGCAAACAGAACATCTATATCCAATTACCGTTTTACCCCTTTTTTGCCAAGTGTCATAAATATTGGATGTCTAATTTTGTAATTTTGCTAACAGTTAGTTTTTATATATGTATGTATAGATTAGATTTATCGCAAATCCTAACACGCAACGTTGAAGATTAAAAAAAAAAAAAAGTTTTCAAATATGATATTGGACAAGTATGGATCTAGACAAGAATAAAGGTGTACAGATCATAAAAAGATGCGCAGAAAAGTGGCAACTTTCGTTATGGACTTTTCAGTAGAAGGATAGACTTTTACACAGTAGAGCTTGGAGGGTGAACCCTTCATTCATCATGAACTTTTTACTAAACCCAATTAAGCACTTTAGAGACACATAATAAAGTGATCTAAAAAGCAACCATAAAATTCCAAGGAATGCTTCTTTGACCCTCGTCACAAAAAGGAGAAAATTCCTTATTCCTTTTTGAAGTCCTCACCCTCACCACATTTCATAATAGTGTATAACGAATCCATTATCTCATTATTGCTAATAATCAACATATGAAAAAGCATTCACGCCGACCTGAACAGGTTTTGCTGGTTTTTGAGTTCCATGTTTTTGTCATCTTTCTTCCATATTTTGATTCTGAATTTGGAAACAACGGTAGTTTTTTTTCTTTCTTTCTTTACTGAAGATAGTATGTTGCTTGAGATTTTTTATTTTATTTGAAGAATCAACAACGTAAATTTTGAATTTACTTAACAAAAATGTGCAACCAAAAGGCACTCTTAACAAAAAAAAAAAATCCCCTTGAAAGTTGAAACAAATAGCAAGAATATAAACAGGTTTTAAATTACAGTCATTATGTGATTTCATAGCGATTTCTAAGAGTGATTAATTTTTTGGGTTTTTTTTGCAAACTTATTATTAAAATGGGTTTATTATGAAATATATTATTGATATGGGTATGTTTTAGACTAAAGAGCAGGTGAATCAACAATTTTGATTAGCTATTTTATTTTTGCGTAATTTTTTGTTAAAAAAATTAAGCAAAATATAAGGATATGACTTCCACTTAATCAACAATTGCAAATTGTGTTTTCAACTTTGCCAATTTCATTAACAAAAAAAACTACAATGGTTAAACACGATGATGAACTAATAACAAATTAATGATGCACTATGAAACAACAAAAATTGATAGCGTCTTGAGGTAGTAAAAAAACCAGCAAGCGAGAATGATTGGTTTTGGCATCCCCTTTCATCTGGGCTTACATAATTTTTTCATGAACAAAAAACACGTGAACCGGCGTGAGAAACAACATAATGCAATTGCTTGTTCCGACATCTCTTAACACGTGGATTGCATAGGCAGAAACAACAAATAGAAAATGCTATTTCTTTTTCCACAACAGCACCATTTTTTAATGTGAGCATGTGTTCACTTCCACTATTTGATGTGACACAGTCGGAGAGAGAAAAGTGATTGAAGTATTAATTGATATTTGATGATTCCTATTGTGTATCGAAGCAACAAATAGAGTTTGCTATTTCTATACATACCGTTGCAGTTTCTGAATTTGAGAACAAGCATACACGGGCAAATCACTTAGGTGATTGACTGTGCTTTACCTAGACGACTAGTAGTACAATGGTCAAGATGAAACAACTACTGCAAATAGTTGTTTCATATATGATGCTGATGTGGATTGTCACGTCGTTAAATTTTTAATTTGATTATGATATTTGGTTAAAACATACCCATATCTATAATATTTCATAGCAGGCCTTATTTTAAAAATAATTTTATGAAAGAGATCCCATTAATACATATTAATACAATTATGCAAGATAAGATTATGGATAATCTTGGAAAATCATAATTTTGTAGTTAAAAGTCACAATCAAAGACTACCTTTTGCAACCTTAAATGAGATTAGATTCATCAAAGTGATGATAAATACATCAACATCAATAACACTTTCAACTTAAATTAATTGAGGTCAGTACTAGATGAATCTAATGATAGATAAAAAATGAAATAAAAAAGAAGAGAAAGGAGAAGAGAAGATGAGAAATAAGACAAAAGAAAAGAAAAAAAAATGGTAAAAGGAGCATAAGAGAAATGAAGAAGAAAAGAACTAAAAAAGAGAACTATTGAAACATAGAGATTCTAATGGGTTTAACCCTCCATTAAATTTATAGTTTTTTCCACTCCGTCCTAAGACATATCGTCCGTCAATCTATTTCTCACCCCATTAGGTCTTGTTTAATTACCTTTTCTCATGTAAGTTTTGGTCTACTTCTACCTCTTTTTGTGTCGAGCTCTTGGTAACAAACTTTTGTTATTATGGGAGCATCCAATGGACGTCTCATAATGTGTCCAAACCACTTCAATCTATGTTCCTTCATCTTTTCACACATCGGTATTACTGCTACCTTTGGTCGAATATCCTCATTTCTTATCTTATTCATCTTCCTATAACCACATATCTACCTTAACATCCTCCTTTCTACTACCCTTATTTTATGTTCATGTTGTCTATGTGCTGGCTAGCATTTCGCCCCATATAACATTACTGGTCTTATAGCTGTTCTATAGAATTTTCCTTTTAGCTTAAGGGAAATTTTGCGGCCACATAAAAATCCAAATACACTTCGTCATTTCATCCACTATGTTCTGATTTTATGATTTACATCCTTATTAATGTCATCACCTTTTTGCAAAATTGATCCCAAGTATCTAAAAATATCTTTCTTGGGTACCTCTTGACCAAGTAGATGCAATGTGTCTTGATCATTATCTCTTATCCGTGAAAACTTACTCTTCATATACTCTATCTTGCTCTTACTTATTATGAATCCTTTAGACTCTAAAGTGTTTCTCCATAATTTTAATTTCCTATTAACACCATATTTGATTTTATCAATAAATACGATATCATTTATAAAAACATACCCAATACTTCATCTTGAATATATTTTATTAATTCATCCATTACTAATAAAAAAAATAAGGATTAAGAGCCGAATATTATAATAAATATATGTTTGAATAAAAGTCTGGACACTTAAGTTTGAACTATTATATGGTTTATAATCATTTGCGGACCTCAAAAAAGTGTTTCTGAAATGATATGAAGGGTGTCTTTTGTATTGGTACGTTGGATTGATCTAAAAATATGTGCCATTGTATAATGAACAATTCAAACATTATCTTTAAGTTTGCAAAAGCAATCAAATCTTACTTCTATAAAATTGAATTGTATTTTTAAGTAAAATTTTGACGTGCAAATGTATTTTTAATAATAATTAGGCGTACTATGAAATTGAATTTACGCTCTATAAAAATAGGTGGAACACTCTAGTTATAACTAAACGTGTCCTAACATAACAATAACTAGTTCCAACTGAAAACAGGTAATGCTAATCTACAGCTGCTACAAACTCCATCCCCAAAGCAACTGGTAGCTGTTGGACGGTTCTCCGTTCTTGAGCCAACGCACAACAAGAACAAAAGATCTATGAGAATCTTCCTCGTACCTAGACCCACAGGGGCACTCAGTGGCGGAGCCTTAACCAAACCAGCAATGGTCATAGTACTGTCTAATTTTTTAAAAAAATTTTAAGTAAAATTATTGAATTAAAAATAAAATTTTGACAATATTAATAAAATTTGATATTACTTAAAATTTAGCATGAAATAAAAAATTACTTGTCCCTTTCTCGTTCACAATGCCACCACCACCCTTAAACCAAGGTGAGTTACCCTTATGTGTTTAGGATCGTTTGAAAATAGACAAAAATAAATAGTCAGATGAGAAATGCCAGAGTCACATTTTGAACATATTTTTTATTAATTAAAATTTATAAAATTTAATGAGTCTTATATTTTATTTAATATTTTTTAATAAAAGAAAATATGTATGGAGGAATGTGTATAAAAAAGTGTATTGCTAGATTTCATCAAATGCATACACCTGGTTTCTTGACATATATATGGTACGGTAGCATAAATAATAAATAATAATAAAGGCTTCAGCTTTAGTACAATTCCCCATAACAGAACACTCACTACTACAAAAGGGCTTTTTAAAGACGCAGTATCGATGACGGTTATTAGTTAACCGCCTTTGTATCCTACGCGGTGGCAATTTTGTAATTATGTGAATGTTTTCAACGATAACAAAGACGGTTCTTATATGACCGTCATTGTAGGGGTGATTTCGAAGACGGTTTTTTATAAAACCGTCTTTGTTTTAAGCAACCTCTAATTTCACTTTTATATTTAAAATTGTAACTTCATTTTGATAGTCCATAAGCGCTCTGCCCTAATCGATATTTTTGAAGACCATCATCTTCCACACCCTACTTCCGCCCACATCCTACTTCAAATCAATTTCAAATAGCCCAAAACCCAGCGTCAAATCATTCTTCATTCTGCATTCTGCCCTATTTGCTATGGGATGAAGGGGACTGTGTGTTGACGCCGCTGTCGTGTTGCTTATGCGTATTCTTGTAGTCATCGAAGGTAAGCAAGTAGTTTCCTTTTAATGCTTTTATACACATGCTTTTCTGGTTTGCTTGTTGATTTCATTTTTAGGCTTTCAGCTTGGTGAAGTTGTACCTATTCTCTGAAGTCTTAACCTTTGTACTTTTATGCCGAATGGGTTTAGATTGTAGGTGCCAGATTTTTGTTATTTAGGGTCACCTTGCTGCCAACCATTTCCCTAGTTTAGTTTGTGGAACTTTGGTTCAACTCTTTCTACTGTCTTGGAGTTTTGGATGTTGTGCATGTTCGTCACATAGAGCCTTTCATTTTAGCATCCTATTCTGTTAAGTTCTGATTTGTGAAATGCATTTATATTCGATAGTGATAGTTTGGGCAATTGGACTTTCAATTACTTTTGTTTTGTGCAAGGTGCTTAGTGCCTACTGTTTGAAACATGGCTAATACCTTAGCAAGTTGTGTTGGTTTGCTTAGTGCCTACTTGTTTCTTAATTTTCATCATGGATATCTTTATGTTTTCCCATTAAAATAGAGCTAAATATGTGGGGAAAACTGATAACAGTTGGTGTTTTGCCAGTAGTCCTATGAGCTTCTGTTGCAACATCTACACAGTACGCAATCCACCACTATACTTGGTATTATCACTGAGCATATTAACTTTCAAGGTACTTTTATTCATTATAGATTTCATCTTCTCATTTGAACTTCCTTGTTATTGCATGCATTTCATCATTTTTTGTTGTAATATAGTAACCCCTGGACAACCTAGCTTAATATCTAATGATCCAGTAGCTGTTACCCTAACTGGAAGCAGTCAGGAAGCAGCAAACCAGATAAATCAAAAAGAAATTCATTGGGGGGGTGAGTCTATTATTTTGCTGATGTTTCTGTTAATACAAGCCTATTTATTTACTTTTGTAAGTTCGTTATAATAAAAGATTTGTATATGGAATGGTGAAAAAACTTTTTGTTGTTTTACAATTTCTTGTGCAAATATTTGAAAATAAGAAATAAAGTGAAAGCTAGGTGACAATTTCTTACAATTTCCAGACCCTGCTTCAAAAGAGTTTTTTGTTCTATATTTCAAATGAATAGAAAATCTGATATAAATCATTAATGACTGATTCAGCAATTATCTGATTTAAATCTCAACATGTTTCTCCCATAGTTGCTTGAAGACTCTCTTGAAGAAAGGCTGGAGAAGGCCGGGGCCTTGCTTTCAGACTCTGAAAAGGGTGAAGGGGAAGCAAAAGAGGGGGAGAATGTGAGACTAAGGTATATCTGTTCTAAACTTCACCTCTGACAATTATTCAAATTCATTCATGCTTATATGAGGAAATACAGTATCATTTATATCTAGAATGTAGGCCATTCTAACAAAGTATGTGTATGAATTTTAATTTAAGACGTTTCATTTGCTTCAGTTCTATTATTAATCCCATATTTGAGTGTTCTTTCACTTTAGTTTTCAAATATTGGTCTTTTAGAAAAGATCCATTGAAGGAGGAAAGCAAGGTGGTGCTTCAGTCAAAAAAGTAAAAAAGGACAAGGGTGGAAGTGCTACACCGTACCTGCAGCTCCTTGAGTTAAGCCAGAACTCCCCTTGCCCGTAATGTATTCTCTCGATTCCATATCTTCATTTAACATGCTTTTGAAACTAGATGTAGGATGTGGATCAAAGCTGAAGGCAATCACGGAATTATGTTCTTTTGAAATTGCACGGTCAAATACTAAAATAATTAATGGCATTAAAGTTAGAGAAAAAACATAGAAGTCATTCAATCGGTATATCTTTTATCTAAATAGATTTTCTTGTACTGACAATTTTACTTCCCTATTATTTGATTAGTGTTCTTTTTGTTTAGCCAAAAGGTCAAATATAAAAAAATATCAGCATTCAGCTCATTTAATCTCAAAACTACTTAATTTAATAAGATTATTTTCCTGTTGTGGTTGGAAATTGGAATACAAATTATGCTTGTGTTTTTATTTTTTAGTTCTTTTGCTTACAGAGTTTATCAAAATTCTGAGACCGGGCCCTATTTCCTGCAATATTCTGCTTAAAATCTTGCAATTAGTCGAGTGAAACCTAGATTAATGTACATCATTGAGTGAATTTTTTATGACAATGAACAAAATAGGCTACAACTCATATTGATGTTAATTATTAGTATTCATACTGCACCAATAAATAAAGAATAGATGTCACGTTTGTAATTGTGGAATACATAGACATGAAATGACTCATATGTGCAGATTTTCTCAGTTTTCACTGGAATATGATAAGTTTAAAGTATGAAATATGTTTATGACTCTTGCAATACTCATCAACATAAATTGTTTGCTAAGTTCTTCAAACAGCAAACATGAAATAATCTTTTTTAATCAACACAATAGACAAGACACCAAAATGACAAACATATCCTCCTAGGTTGCCATATGACAGAAAAATATTAGGATATATAAAGTCAACAAACGCAGACAGTATTTTATTGAAAAACTCTAGAGACTATTCTCTTATTGATAATATGGTATCAGTTCTAGAAGACTCTTGTGTATGCGACTGTATCCTTGGCTCTTCCGTCCTCAATGTAGAATTAAAACAACTGAAAAATAGAGCAGATTTTGAGGGTGTGCAAGACTTTTACCCCAAAGGCCACAAAATCTTGCTCAATTCATAGTTCATGCTTATCCCTCTCCCCCACTCTCTCCTCACATTTATCCCATTGGAATAACGAATCAATAAATAGAAATTTTTCATAATAACATTACATTGAAGTTGCATTGAAAATCACAGGAAATTTAAAACAAACAACTTTCCACTTTTGATTCCTTAGCAAATATCCTGAGGGCATTACTTAGCATTTTCATATCCCCTTTTTAACTCTAACAAAATGTCAGCCTTACTTCCTCTACCCTGCTATTATTTGGCAGAAGATCATGTTGCTGTTGCGCTTCCAGTTTACCGTCATATGATAATTACTAGAGTTGCAATCTGATAGAGATTTGAATACTCTCTATGTTTATTGCAATATCAATCGATTACAATCTAGGAATAGAGCCTAGCCTCCCTACCAATTTCCTAACCTCCAGAATATCTTTCTCCTATTGGTAACTGCTATTTAAAGGCAGTTACCCTTAACTGTCATAGCTGTGACTGACTACTGTCAGTTCAGGTTACATTGTTATTCTCTTTTCTTTTAAATCTTCCATGAGTCCTAGCCTTATACACCTGCTGTATGGGTAACCTAACAATACTCCCCCCCCAAAAGAGCCACCTTGTCCTCAAGGTGAAAAGCTGGAAATTGCTGTTGTAAAACTGAAACTTCTTCCCATGTAGCTTCAAAATCCGGTAAGTCCTTCCATTTGACAAGGACTTCAGCTACCCCTACATCAGAATTCCTAACTGCTATCACCTCAGCAGGTTCCACCTTAAGTTCTAATTCATCACTCATCATTGGAGGTAATGGCTGAGGTGTTATTGCTGGAGAAATGGCCTTCTT
>CM023941.1:7900083-7919222 GCA_013407115.1 Glycine latifolia
TTTTTTCATCTCAGGATTGTTAACTTTCAGAATATATAGCAGTGTTTTTTATTTTATTTTTTGCTAATAGTGTTGGTACAATAAACTGCAATTTGAAATGTTTCTATTAGGTTATGTGAACCTGTTATTCTAACAAAAAGTGTTAAATGGTTTTAATATTTGATGTGGTTTTAATGGTTGTATGTTATGCATTCATAGGTGTCAAATAATTTAAACAAACAAAGACGGAAATCGTCTTTGTATATGTCGGATACGATGACGGTTTTTCGTAAATAACCGTCTTTGTAGGTGTTCAAAATAAAAAAAAATTAAAAATATACAAACAATGACGGTTATTAAGGAAAACCGTCTTCGTATACGTGCATACAATGACGGTTGTTCATTAATAACCGTCATTGTTTGTTTTTAATTTTTTAAAAAAAAGAAAAATGAAAATAAAATACAAACAATGACGGTTAATAAGAAAACCCGTCTTCGTATACGTGCATACAATGACAGTTGTCCTTAATAACCGTCTTTGTTTGTTTTTAATTTTTTTTAAAAAAAGAAAAAGAAAAATAAAATACAAACAATGACGGTTAATAAGGAAAATCCGTCTTCGTTTGTAGCCATACAATGACGGTTTACATTAATAACTGTCTTCGTTTGTTTTAAAATTTTAAAAAAATATAATAAATAAATACAAACAATGACGGTTAATAAGAAAACCCGTCTTCGTATACGTGCATACAATGACGGTTGTTTATTAATAACCGTCATTGTTTGTTTTTCATTTAAAAAAAAAAAAGAAAAATGAAAATAAAATACAAACAATGACGGTTAACAGGAAAAACCGTCTTCGTTTGTAGCCATACAATGATGGTTTTTATTAATAACCGTCTTCGTTTGTTTTGAATTTAAAAAACAAAAAAGAAAAAAATAAAATACAATGACGGTTTTTTGGAACCGTCATCGAAGGTACCCAACTTTCAATGACACCCATATCAATGACATTTGAACAACCGTCATCGTATAGCCTAAATAACCGTCATCGTAGGTCTGATTTGTAGTAGTGACTCTCCCCAGTGAAGCATACATAAATTATAGTTACATTACTTAGTACTTTATATAATTTATTATGATTATATTAATACATACAATAATACTTATGTTCATAATGTTCAACACATAAAAGGATGCTTGAAAAGTGTGTACCAGACAGGCTCCCACCACCTCACCTCTTGTCCTGAAATCTCCATTCTCCAAAATTGCTTCAACTCTTCTCATTCTCTCTCTCTCTCTCTCTCTCTTTCCCTTTGCCTCGCACTGGAGTACCCTCTTCAAATTCCTTCTAATCCCATCAAATTAGTTTCTCTTATACCCTCTGAATATTCTTCATCATCACCATCATTAATCATGACTCTTTTAATGTATTTTGTAATTTTTCTTGCCCTCACTGGCCATTCAAGTAAGCACCTGGATTTGCTTGTGGTTGTTTCAAGTTTCTTGGTTCAACTTGTGGTTAAATGGGGATTTTAATCATGACATCCCATCTCTTAGATGGGTTCTCATGATTACTTCGCCTCATGATTTTCCTGATTTGGTTTTCTGACAAAGCTTGAGATTTTAAAATGGATTTTGTTTAAGGAATCTTTTCTGTTTTTGTTGTGTTTTACTTCAAGCTAATGGTGCTGAAAAAAAAGGATTGGATTTTGTGTGGACTAACTGTTTTTCTGTTTCTGTTGTTATTTTTTTTTTCAATTTTTTTCTCCAATAGGTTCTCTTTACTGTGTATGCAAAGATGGTCTGGGTGATCAAGCTCTTCAGAAAGCAATAGACTATGCATGTGGTGCTGGAGCTGACTGTACCCCTATTCTCCAAAATGGAGCCTGTTTCCAACCCAACACTGTGAAGGATCACTGCAACTATGCTGCTAATAGCTATTTCCAGAGAAAGGGTCAAGCTCAGGGAAGCTGTGATTTTTCTGGTGCTGCCACCCCTAGTCAAACTCCACCTAGTAAGTGTCCTGCACTTTCTAGTCACCATCAATTTTTTTGGACATCTTTGTTAAAATCCCCTTTTGCTAATATATATATTTTTTCTCTCTTCTTGTTCCTGCCTCTTTGATCCACAGCTGCAGCATCTACATGTGTCTACCCCTCAAGTCCTAGGTATGTTTATTTCTTTATTATAGATCTTGCTTTTTTTTTTTTTTTTTTTACTAATCCTCCATGATTGCTTAATTCTCTGAAATTAAAGATTTTTTTTACACTAATGGTAAGTTGTTGGCTGCTTCCATGGTGTATTGAACCCAATTTTTCCATTTACAGACTATGAAGGTGACCTTGTCCTTGTTTTTTCCTATTGAAATTAGCTTTTCATAACCAATTTGCCTACTTTTCTTTGGTGCCCTTAGAGGGAGGGCTTTGGTTAGATTCAACTTGGATTAGATCATTTGCAAAAGCAACCTATGATATTTTTTCTTGGTATAACATACTTTTAGTTTTTTTTAATCAATACTTTTAGTTTACATTAGCCAAAAGCCAAAAGGCCAATTTTTGGGGTTCATGTATCCACCGCCTGAATAATCAGATTTACTCACAAACCATGACGTCATGATTGCCCTTTGAAACATTAGCTGTCATGATTATGATATTGCACAATTATTTTTGTTTTGTCGTCCACTTCATTCCCACAAACTTGATCCTTGATCCTTGATCTATGATCATACAATATTTAATGAAACTATTTCTATGATTAGCATATAGTTTATGTTACAAATTATTGATATATTACTATAGTCTATGTGAAGATTACAACTTATAAGCTGATTTCATTTGGCTTCCACTTGCAGCAATGCTGGAACAGGCACCACAGCAACCCCAACAACCACTACACCAACAACAGGCCCACCACCCACCACCCTAACTCCAACCACTCCCACTAGTACAACTCCAGGCACTGGCACTGGCACTGGCATTGGCACTGGCACAGGAACAACCACCGGCACCGGCACCGGCACCGGCACAACCACAGGTAACCCTAATGTGTTTGGAATTAGTCCAACATCTTCAACTGGAACAGGAGGAGGTTTCAATGACTCAAACCAAGGAGTGGTTCATTTGCAAGACACGAGCATGTTGCTAGTGTCCCTTGTTCTCGCCCTTTTGCTAGTGTTGTTGAGGGTCTAATAATAAGTGGTACAATTCTTGGAAGAAAGAAAAAGACACTTTTGGGGCGGTTCGTTTTGATGTGTATGAGACTTTGCCACACTGTAGAAGGGGTGTTCTTGTAATTTCATCGCTTGGAATCATCCAGAAGCAAACCCCCAACTTTAGCCTCCTGTTTGTTTTTGTTCTGTTCCTACTCCTAAGAAAAAAGAAGAAAAAAAAGTTAGGGAATTTGGTTCCTTTTCAGTGGTGCATATTTGATAATATAGCTACTTATGGGGTGAAACTTGATGGGTTTCCATTGTATATTATCTATCTATCACTATGAGAGGCACTATTTTTTTTTAATTATTTAACTGAGCCTTGCTCCTTTTATTATATGTTAATATGTGATATTTACTTCTTTTGTTTTTAATCTATGATATGATCCCTATGCCTTTTCCTTTTTCTTGAACTATTTTTTCGGCATGGTTTGCATTGATTGACATCGTTTTCAGCAATCGACATGGCGAAATTTGATGTTCATATGTTCAAATTTTAGTCCGTGAGTTGGTTCGTCGTTTTCCATTTGACACTGATGTCATGACTTGCCGCGATGATCAGTTATGGTTCGGAAGAATTCATATTCGTAAAAGGGAAATGATTTATTAATTTGAGCTTTTATTTTATTTATTTTTGTTTAGTTTAATTTTTTATTTTTTAAAAAGTTTATTTGGTTCTCTTTTTTTTCAGTTTGATTATTATCTCTATTCAAGAGAAGAGATTGACTGATATTTTTAATCATTTTAAAAATTGATTTGTTTTTTCAGTTTCCTTCCCTTTCCTTCCGTTTTATCTTAAAAAAAAGTTTATTCTTAAATAAATAATTTAAATGGACCGAAAAATTAAACTTAACAGAAAAAAAAGATGAATGATTAAAATTAAATTTTTTAAGAGATAAAAGATTAAATTAAAGAAAAGATAAAAAATTTAATAAAATAAAAAACAAAATAAAGAATCATATAAGTTATTTAATTTTCATAAAAATTGGGGTATAATGTGGCCTAATGGAATCATGCAAATATGTTAAAATTGAATAAGAATAGGTATAGTTTTTTTTATTACTGACGAATTAGTATAGTGAACCAGTTAGTAGTTACCAGTGTTAATATTTTATTTTTTTTTACCTTTTTTTTTAATTTTAAAATATTTTTATAGATAAATAAAGATTTAAATATGTTTTTATTTTTAATTCATATAATTTTATTTTTTTAGTTTTAATTCCTATATAGGTTAGTGTTTTTTTTTTAAATTTTGATCTCTTTGTTTATTTTTATTTCATGTAATTTTTTAAAAATTTAATTTTTCATTTATAATTCTATGAGTTTGTGTTCACAAGTATCAAAATTGAAAAAACATAATTTTATAAAAATTAAAAATGGAATTAAAAAATATTACATGGACTAAAATTAAAAAAATGAATTAGGAACAAAAATGAAAAAAATGCTATAATGACCAAGCCTAAAAAATTTAAATTTACAATATTCTGTCACAAAAAACATTAGCGACGGCTAGTTCCTAGCGCAAATAGCGCCAGATGCGACGCCATTGGCGCCAGAATGCACCAGAAGACCATTTCTCACTGGAATCTGGCGCGGTTAGCGCCAGTGTATCGCGATTAGCGCCAAGAACACGTCCAGACCACTGGAATTTGGCGCCAATAGCGTGAGATTGGCGCAATTAGTGCTGGAACGCGGATAAGACCACTATAAAAGGTCATTTTCGCGATTTTGGGGCCAGAAATCCCATCTTCTTCCTCCCTCTGCGTTTTCTGCCATTAACAAGCTTGGGAAGCTCCATACCCATTCATTCTTTGACCAAAACACTTCACTTCCAACATGAAAGTTGAAGGAAATCACCAAATGAGCTATATTCCAACCTCCATTTTCCTTGAAAACCACCAAACGGAGAGATCGTTTTCTCTAGGAAACTTCACAAAGTTTGATTTTGGAGGAGAAAGAAGGCGTTTTAAGGATGTGCAAGCTTGGAGAAGTTGTCATCTAGCCTTCCTTGACGTTTTAGAGGTAAGAAACACAAATTCTACCAATTAATTAAGAATTTGTTCTTGAGATGAATAGTGACTCATTTGAGTTAGAGCTGAAATTAGGCTTGGGTCCTTTGAAAAAGTATGCTTAGGAGATTGTTGTGATGAAGGTTTAGCCTTAAAATATAATTTTTATGGACTTTGGAATTTGGCTCTGAAGAATGTATGTGTAGGAAGAATATTGGTTAGATTAATGATATTATGATATGCATGAGCCTCGTTGCTTTTACAAAATGCGTTTAGGAGGCTATATAAACGGTGAAAATGTGTTGAAGTAATCATTTTAGCCATATTGATAATCTTTGAGATTGGCATGGATAGAGTATTAAACTCTTTGAATTGGCTTATGCAGAGTCTTAGGGAGACTCCAGTGCCTTGGTTAGGCCGAGATAGATCCTGTTGGGGGTCTGTAAGTTCCTGGTTAGGTGGCTAGTCTTTGAAACTTAGAAAAAGAGGTTTAAATGGAAAAAAATAGCGTTTCTTTTCATTCTACGGTTAAGAACCATTGTTGATTACTTGTGTGCCTTTGTATAGGGCGTGACACCGAGGGTGTCAGTGGCGGAAACCACAGTTCAGGGATTGGATAATAGAGCACTGCTTTGCCATGTAAGTTCTTTGTTCTTGAGAGTGTTTCCCATTGCCTGAGTTCCACCATACTCCGAGGGAGTGATGATTGCATACATGATTCATATGCATTGAATTGGATGTTATAGCTTTCCTCATGATAATATGTATGCTTGTTTCTGTGCTAGTGTATGGTTGCCTTTCGGATAGATCTTCTAGCCAGTTAGATAGATATGGACCTCCCTAGGAGTAGAGCGCAACTCCTAGTCGGTTTGCTCACGTAAAGGGTGTATGATCCCTTAAGACCACAGATAGGTGGTCCCATCGCGGTTGAAGCCTATTCTTAGAGGTGCCATATACGTGCATCCATGTGTAAAGGGGTAGCTCCCGATGGGATGGCACAGATGTGAATTCTGATCTCACACTGGGGACTGAGAGTCCTGATGCTGATGATGATGCATCTTTGGCGGGCGTAGTACCGCAGATACATATTAGAGCTAGAGAATGTTTATGTGTTGTTGTGAGGGCCAAGAGGCCTAGTGTTGTGATGCCTTTGATGTTATGTTATCATGGAAGTGAGACAGGGGGAGGAGAAGCCTCCAAGAACCCTGAGCTTACTGAGATTGTATCTCATCCCGTGTGTGGGAATTATATTTTGCAGGTGATGCATCTGACAGAGATGATGGGTCCCAGGGCGGGAGGCCCTAGTAGGGACAGACGCTGTATAGCTACTTGGACAGTATTTTGAGAGCATTGTGGCTCACTGTTTATGTATATGATGTATTTTGTACCCCTGCGAGGGAAGATGTGCGTGTACATATATTTTGGATCCTATATGAATTGTTATGTACAGACGCTGTATATTTTTGTACTCTCTTGTGAGGATGTGATCTGTGAGATCATGGCACAGGGTGCCTATTCTTTTGTATAGCCACAATGGTTGTTTTGAGGATGTATTTATATATAGATACATGTGGCTTCTGATTCTCCTGATATATCTATATAGATATTATTGTTACATATGCCTTTCTTTATGTTATTTGGATTGTAGAGGCTTGGTGTGGTGTCTTGGCATTTGTATATGTGGGTGTGGATACGTACCATACATGATGAATCAATAAATATGATTTTGAAAGGAAATGACGATGATGTCATGTTTTTGAAAACGCTTCCGTTGTTTTAATTAATTTTAAATTAAACGCTAATCTGATTAAGTAACTGTTAATACACCGGATGCATACGGGTGTTACAAATGCTAACTCAGGACCAAAAAATATATTCAATTATTAATTTTATAAATAAAATGTAGATAAGATTTTTTAATTTGTGATTCTGGTTAGGTCATATTTTTTTTTATTTTTTATCCCTATAAGTTTATTTTTTAAATTTTAGTCATTAAAAGTTTACATTTTTTAAATTTTAATCCCTATAAATATGAATTTATAAAAATTATAAATGAAATAATTAAAATCTTAAAGGAATCAAAATTGAAAAACATAAACTTACAAAAATAAAAAATATATTTAAGTTAATAATTTATTTAAAATTGAAAATGTATTTAAATATGATCAGTTTGACTTAAATGATGGTTAAACTATTTTTTTTTGAGTTGATGGTTGAACTATTTAACTGTGGTTCGTATTTGGTTTGATTTTAATTATCCATCCAGTTTTAAAAACATTTTCTGTTACTTATTTTGGAAAAACAAATTAAGATAAATGTGAGTTATTGAGGTATCAACAAGTTTGCATTTGCTTAAAATTTAAGTTTAATTTTTTTTTTGTCTTAGTTCATATTTTTTAAATTTTGGTTCTTGGAATTTTTTTTTACATTTAGTCTATGTAAATTTGTGTTTTTTAAATTTTGGTTTCAATTAAATATTTTGTTTATTTTTAATCTTTATAAGTTTATGTTTTTTAATTTTAGTCTCTATAAATATAAAGTTACGAGAACTGAAAAAATTAAAATCCTAAAGTGATTAAAATTGAAAAAGACATATACTTACAAAGATTAAAAAAAAACTTACCAAAAAAAAGATTAAGCCTAAAATTTATATTAATACAAACACTCCCTGAATTAAAAAAAAAGAAGAAGAAGTGTGTACACTCTTTATATGCTCTCAGCTTGGCAACAAAATAAAGATAAATCTGCGTTCTTGAGGCATCTATAACTTTATACTTGCATAAATTTATATTGTACACTACACACTGAATTGACAAAAACGTGTATACACTATATTCTTTCAGCTAAGCTATTAAATAACGTTGATGTGACTTGTGAGAGTACGTGTTTCACTTAATATGTGGAATATTTAATAAAAATAATAATAAAATGTTGGGTTTCATTGTTCCATTTTTACTCGACATGCATCTATTGCTACTAGTTCATTTTAGTGCTAGAAAAGGCTCCAACACAACAGAACCAAATACGTATGAGTGAAAAGTGATGGTGATTCAAGGGTCTAATTAAGTATCACTTGCTTAATGTAGCAACAGTAGAAATATAACTTGCGATTTTAATATTTTTCCCTTTCCGCTTGAGTTATGATCATTCATGATGAGGACCATTTTATTTTTTTAACAAGATATGTCAACACCCACCGAATGAGTGAATGAGAATAATTGAGTTCAACATGCATGGCCGACATATATGAAATAAATAATGGTGCATGCTTTGGCCGTCAGGTATTCCTTTTGTAGAGCATCAAAATAAGGAAAGATTGTATTCAAATCAGAGAGATTTAGGTAAAAAAAAGTATATCCCCAATTAGGATGAGATTTTATAAAAAAGTATAACCGGAAGAAATGAGATTTTAGAAATACATTTGGTATAGTGATGGGGAGTTATGCTAGTAGCTCTCAAGTCTTTGATTATATCCCCACTTGTATTCTCTCACACATTATGAATGAGAATTCCATAAAAAAAGGATCGAGTAGTTTGTATGAAGTTATAGGTGTTAGTCTTAGTGTGAACATTGTATAAAAACAAGATTTTAGAAAAGTAAAAAATAGGACATTCTTTTTAAAAACAATTATATAACATTTATAAATAAACAAAAGATTGAGACACTAAATTTACATTCGTTTATTTATTTTCATTTCAAACAAATTATCAGTTTTGAGAATATTTGTTATAAATAGAAATTTTGTTTTCATGTTCTTTCTGTAAAATTTCACTCTCAAACATACTTAGGAGTTGGGTTATAGAAGGAAGGAAAGGGTCAATTTTTTTATTTCTAATAAATATACTTTTTAAAGTAGATTACACAAATACTCATTGAGATCTCGTTAAATTTGTATGATATCTATCAATTTTTTTACTCCTACACTAACTAGCTTAATTCTTTGAAAAATATTATACTAATATTCTTTATATATTACATTAATTTTTCTTAATTGTTTGAATATATTATATTGTGTATCCTTAGAGCATCTTTAGTGCAAGATCTTGCTTACATTAATTTTTCTTAATTGTTTGAATATATTATATTGTGTATCCTTAGAGCATCTTTAGTGCAAGATCTTGAGCAAGGATCTTGAACTCAAGATCTGATCTTCACTAGATCTCCCAATAAAGGAGTTGAGGAGATTTCCAACATGGAGGATGAGTTCTTGTAGAAGATCTCTTAAGATCTGCACATTGTTCAAAAAAGAATAAATTTTCTTTCTTTTTCTCTCTCCTTAAAGATCTCAAAATGAGATCTATCATTAAAAAAGAAAATGAAAGAGATCTTTAATCCTATTTGGCACTATAGGATCTACCAAAAAGTAGTCTAAAATCCTAATTTGAGATCTACCACTAAAGATGCTCTTATAAGCAGTGACAAATCCAAAAAATTTGTTCAGTGGAAAAAAAATAGTTCATAATATTTTCATAGAAACCAGTGCTTATAAGTAAGGTTGTTGTAATATTAAAAAATCAGAAAATTTATGTGTAATTTTAAGAAACCTTAAAAGATATCAAACAATGTAATTTACTCTAATTTTTTCCTACAGTAATTAATAAACTAATGAGAAATTTTTTTATTATCATATTATTGATATAGAATAGAATATGTATCGATCGACTTTGTTGATAACTCATTTTATACTTGATAGCCGTGTAGTTTCGTAATTGGGAGAAATCACTTAGAATCAATGAATAAAAATAATGGTTAATTTATAAAAGCAACATACTAAACGTTGACCACGTTTTTAATGTAGTAGAGTAAATTATGTGTGAAACCTGTGCTGTTGCACAATTTAAAAAAAATCAAAGAGAAGATAGAGTAAAGAAAAGTGAAAAGAAAAAAAAATAATCTTGCATTTTATCCGTGCCAAGGCTGCATAATTTTTATATAATTATAGGTTATAGATTATAAATAAGAGATAAGAATAAAAAGGTGATAAAATACAATGATGATGTGATGAGTAAGAAAACAACAAGAAAATACAATAGAGAATGAGATGAAAGAGAAAGGGAATGAGATGCCTATTATAATATATATTAAGAATGAGATTTCCCCCATCCAACCTTTTTTTTTTTCCCGAGGTAACAATAATACCCTGTCAAATAAGTATCTATCAACTAATTAAGGCTATTAGTATTAGAAAAAAGAAAACAAAAATATTGTCTACTCCAAGATGACAAACCAACATCTTTAGTTATCTGGAGTTAGATACTAGCCACCAAACACTATCACTTTCATGTCATCCTAGCTAGAGAATAATAATTGAATAAAAGGGACACAAGCTACACTCAAAGAAAATTTTAAATTGTTTTATCCCTATCAACAAATAATCATGTTAGCAACGTAATAAGCACACCTTTGATGGGTTGCTTTCCAGGATTCTGGTACTACTGTATTTATTTTTTTTTTAAATAAAAAACGCACTTTACTCATAACAAATCATGATGGTTGATGAAATCACTTGAAAAGAACAAAAGATTACCTAGCATCATCACTAGGTCGAGTTTGGAAACATGATGATAAAGTGATGCTAGTGTGCTAGTTAGGCTACTTAAGGATGGCCACAGAAGAATATTATTCACTGGAAACAATTCAATATCGGAAAAGGTGTAGTGTGTTTCTTTTTTTCTTTCTCTCTCACTGAGCCAATTAAAGTAAAACTCATTTAACATTCAAAAGAGTCAATATCAGTATATAATATAAGAGACATATCATATTAACAATATTAGGCTACTGCAGCAACATTATTTCTATCTTCATCTAAATAGGGAAGGAGCATTCTTAATTAATTCTATATATCACCAACTGATTTTAAATCTTCATACTTGTGCAACACATTGACTGAATGTCTTACTCTCTCTTTGCACAAATTCGACAATTAGTTTGATAGTGGAATCTGGTCTTTCAAGATGAGGAAGATGTCCACAATTAGGTATTTGGCGTATAATTGCATCAGGTAACTCACAGTGGAGTCGCTGCAAGAGTTCAAAAGTAAACATCACTTATAATATTTGCATGGAATATTGTTCCCTAGCAATCCATTAAAGTGAAACAAAGAGAGATTTATGCTTCATGATCATGACTTTCCAGCATATCCAGTAACATGTAAAAATAGTGTGACAAGGTAACTAACCACTGCAAACTTATTGCTGATGATGCGGTCATTTTCACCCCATATTATCAGTGTATTCTGTTTTACCTGTTAAAAAAATAAAAACATCTTGTTGAGAAGGAAATCATGAAAAAAAATGGAATCTAAGGTGTGAATTGTCCATACAAACATGACTCAAAATATGGACTGGAAACAATATGAGGCAAGGAAATGAAACTTCTTAGCTCAATACAAATGGATTTTAACAGTTGTGCATATATGGGTGGATCAACCATCCAATGGATTTTTCAAGTACACAATTGTTTAGCTTTCTATGCAAACTGATATCTCTGTTAAGCCCATTTTACATCCCCAATGAATAAAGACATACTTTCATTTGTTTTCCCCGGCAAAAACGGCATGAGTCTAACTTGAATTATAATTAAAAAGATCATGCCAGCAAATTTCAACAGTGATCATAAAAATGCAGACAACCTTCCAAACAAGAAACAACCTAGTGAATGTAGATGTAGCATTTAGATCCAACAAAGCTCAAATTATATTGACAATGGATAAATTTGCCTTACTGTTTCCATCTAATAATTCTTTATACAAAAAATTACTGACAAAAATTTGACTATAGAATTCATTATCATAAGCATATTCCTTACAACATATGAAGATTTATGAGTGAAAATTGAAATTATGGCCATGTGGACCTTAATCCCCATTTTAATCAACATCAACATCAACAACACCTTTAACCCAAGTTAATTGAGGACGGTGGTAGATGAACCCAATGATAAATCAAAGATAAAACAAAAGAGAGAAAAAATAAGCTAAAATAAAATAAAAGGGAGAAAAGAAGAGGAAAAGAACTAAGACAAGGGAAACAACTGGAACATAGAACTACTAATGAGTTTAATCCTCCACCAAGCTTATAGCTTTTCTCCACTCCGTTCTAAGACATACCATTCTCCAATCTATATCCCACTCCATTAGATCTTGTTTCACTACCTTTCCCCAGGTAAGTTTCGGTCGATTTCTACCTCTCTTTGTGTCGAGCTCTTGGTAACAAACTCTTGTTCTTACTAGAACATCCAGTGACCGTCTCATAACGTGACAAAACCACCTCAATCTATGCTCCCTCATCTTTTCACATACCAGTACCACTGATACCTTTCGTCGAATATTCTCATTTCTTATCTTATCCATCTTAATATCCACACATTCACCTTAACATCCTCATTTCTACTACCCCTATTTTATGCTCATGTTGCTTCTGTGCTGGCCAGCATTCTACTCCATATAACATTGCCAGTTTTACAGCTGTTCTATAAAATTTTCCTTTTAGTTTAAGGGGAATTTTGCGGTCACATCAAAATCCCGATGCACTCCCCCATTTCATCCACCCTGCTCTAATTCTATGATTTACATCCTCATCAATCTCACCACCTTTTTGCAACATTAATCCCCATTCTTAATAAGCACTTCTATTTCATTAATAACAATTGCATAAAGACAAGTTGAATCATTCTAAGGGATTAAAGAAATAGTTACATTACAAATTTAAGAAATAACAGTTAATAATAAATATGACTGATGCTTATGATTACTAATACAACTGTTGCTCTTCTGCAAAGGCAACGAGTGAACAACCAATCAGCACATGACTTAATACAGAACTAAAACTTTAGAGTGACCCTATAGCAGATTAGGATAAAAGGGCATGATGAACAGTCATGGTATCTCATGGAAAAATCAGAAGGTATGTCCAAATGGCATAAAAATAACATAATAAATACAGCACTCATCAACAACTTGGGAAGCTTCATGTACCTTTCCTATCAAAGGAGCAACATTGTAACCACCACTTGTCATAAAATCCACAGTAGCATCGTCCCACCAAGGCAAGAAACAATGCAAGCGGCCCACCTATACAAATGATATGAAGACTGTTTAGCACTCTTCATTGTTGCAAAAATCAAAATCACAAAGTATTTGAAGCCCATTGTATGAGCCTGAGGGACTTCTGCACATATCCTATGACAAACATGAGATGCATAGACAAGATATGCTCCTAAATGGTTGTATGCCTATATCCAGTAAGAAAATGACTATTGAGAATTGAGATGCTATACATGTAATTCCAGTGAGATATTTCCAAAACAAGAAAAGTCAACTTGTTTATTTATTCAAATTGAACAGTTATCTTGCTTCATTCCAATGGTTATTATAAATATAATGCTTCATACAACCTCGTTATAAACATCATTTGAATCTAGGAACATGTTGATTGTAGAAAAAATATTTTTCAAAAGCCAAGATATATAATGCAGAGGAGGTTGTTAAACTTCTATTTTTGGGCTCAATATAGAGAGCTAAACTCTATTACAAAATTCAAACACTAACAACATCCTACTCTTAAAAACAAATTGATAATATATTTAAATCTAACCAATATCCTAATGATTTGAAACATAAATTAAAAGTTCTTAAAAAAATCTAAATTATTCATTTTCAAACAAAAGATATTTAGGCATATTTTTAACATGCCTTGCCTTAATTAACAAATTCCTAAAAAAATTAAATTATTCATTTTCAAATTAAAAATATTTAGGCATATTTTTAACACATGTTCCTACAGCCATAGACATAAAGTTGAATGATGTCACTATTCATAAATGACATAGATTAGAATAATGATTTGATGTGACTCTTCATGAATCATGAATAAACAAAAAATGTCTGTGTGCTTATATTAAAAAAATTCTCCATACACAAGATTCACTCAATATACTCATAAATTTGTTTGGTTTTACCTTTAAGTGCATATAAGAATATATATATATATATATATATATATATATATATATATATATATATATATATGTTATCAATTTGTAGACACCATTTTGTCTTAGCTTGAGTTTTGAGAATGTAAATCATACTCAAGTTGTATCTAAGGTTTTGATATTGGTGGGAGTAAATTAAGCCTAAAGAAAAGTGCTTATCCACGTCTTAAAGACATGATGCACAACTTTCCTTATCTCTTTTTCTTCTACCCTTCAAAGATTCATTCCCACCAACAATTCCGGTGTAAAGGTATTGTTATAATTATTTTTCTTCGGTTCTTGCACAGATCACACAATAGACATGTAATCTTCAGCTCTTAACAGTGACAGGTGTCATAATAATAGATGTTAGAGTTTTCATCCATCCTACAACCAACCTTGTACAAAGTGCTTGACCATGTCATGTGGAGATATCCAAGAGTGCATGTGCCAAATGGCCCATTATGAAGCAAAAAAATGCATAAAAATGTGTACACTGGGTTACATAAATAAACAGTAATTCTAGAATCAGGCAACTCACCTTAGTCCAATCAAGGCTGGTGCTGAAGGAAATTTTTGTGAAGGTCAAATAGGTGGCATATAAGCGTAATGGAAGGCTCTTCAATAAATTAACCTGAGGCAAAAGAATACCAGTAGTGAGTTGTAACTTGAGTAACTGAAGTCCTCAACATCCTTATGCTCTCATTCTTTATCTCCCATAATAGTGGTAGAAAATTCAAGTGAAAGATCAATTTTCTATATTTATTGGCTTATGAGATGTTACTTGGAAGGCATAATTACACCAACCAATGTAAACCAAAAGAAAAAAAAAAAAATGCCATTTCCAAAAGTTAAATGTCATTAAGAAATTTTATATGTATGAAAGAAAAAGGAACACGTACCAAAAAAATATTAAGAAATTTTATACCTAAAGGTATCATAAAGAGCCAAAAATAACAAGCAGAAAAAGTTCCATTGACTACTTTAGGGGTTGATGAATATTTTGAAAATAATTTTCTCCATAGTTGAATATACAAATGAACTTATTCGGCAAGGGAAACATTGCATAGAGAAAGATGGGATATTGTGTGATTTTCTTGATAATCGCCAGAAATAATATAGCAAATTGGAGAGATATTCACCCCGGCATAGGCTACTGCTCTGGGTAAGGTTGCTAGCTTTCCAGTTCCCTCTGCATATACACTAGCACCAATCAGAACAAGCTTCTCCACCTGAAAAGATGAACTGCAAATAAATGACCACAGCACACAAGAGTCATTTGATGAAGAATTTTAACGCAAACTAGGTCAAGGTGGAGATTTAGAAGTTAAATTATTGGATGGCAGATACAGCTTCTGGATAATTGACTGCAAAGTCAATGGCAACAGCAGAGCCAAGGCTTGGTCCAACCAATATCATTGGCCTTCTGATGTAAGACTTCCAAAACTGTTATAGATAAATCCAATTCAGCCTCAACACAGTGTCACAGTGTGCAACAATTGGACGGAAACCAAAACAGATGTGGAAAGAAACTAAATAACTATTGAAGACATCCATTTCTTCAGAACATAGTTGATGAACAAGTCAAAGTCTATAATTTAACTGATCTGTTACTCCAATTCACACAGTTTGATGGTTAAGGGAAACAATTTACGAAGTGAAGTACATTTTTCAGAATTATTTACCGTCGAAAAGTTGCACATTGTTTGCCTCAGTTCCTAGGGTGCATCTTATATATATCTGTTAGCCAATGTCACTTAATGGCAATTGATTTTAAGATGCAATCTAACATGCTATCAGAGTTTATAGTTCATCTCCATGAATTGCCTATTCTAGTATGCGTCGCCTGTTCTGGCAGGCAAGGAGGGGTGTTGAAAAGTCCTACATTGTCTGGCTCAATTCTTAGGGTGGAGCTTATATATTTGTTAGGAGACTTCACTTCACTTAATACCAATTAGTTTTAATATGGAATCTAACATCTAACATCTTATACTTGGTCAGATTCCAACTGAGTTTTCAGGTTTGACTATAACTGGGGGATACAACAGATACGTTAATACATTAGTACCTGGTAGAAGTGATCACGCTTGGATACCACATCACAGGGAGGAAGTTTTTCTGATGAATAGAAGAAGAAAAAGAGAAGAAAGCATCTTAAAAATCTCATGAACAAAGCGGAAAGTAATAACATACAATGGGAAAAGTAATAAAACAAACCTAAATCAGAGAAACCCCAACCAAGAATGTCAATGGCCCATGTCTCAATACCAGTTTCCTCAAGCAATGGTAATACATATCTCCATTCTAGACATGAGCTGAAAAACAATGTAGTGTGAGATTCAAGGGTAACTTGAGCATAAAACGTATAAACTAAATTAGTATCTTGCATATTTTGAGGACCTGTCAAAACCATGTAGAAGAACGACTGGGGTTTCCTTGGTCTGCACCAGTGGCTTCACACAACTACTCATGATGGGATTTTCTGAGAACCTAACCTAATTGAGTCATATGGAATAAATCAGATACTTATAAGCAGCAAAATATGAATGTAAGATGACCCTATGCTCTGCATTATAAGCACAAGTGCACAACTCAAATTTTTTGCAACTGAACAAGCTTAAATAGCTTGGAAGACTTATTGGTACTTTAAGAAAATTTGGCAGATACTCTGCATCATGGTGGAGCAAACAATGAAACTGAGTTCATGCATGGAACACTTCTTATTAGTTCAGTGCCCAAAAGACACAATAAATCTCAAATGCATTAAAATAATAATAAAATCTGTGCTGAAACTTACGTAAATATTTTTTTCTGAAGCTTTTGATTGTTTGTGAAAACTGATCTTGAATACTAAAGTTGCTGGAATGAATGCTAGGTGGTATGAGAAAAATCTGCATTAAGTTACGACTAGTTGCACAATTTTAAATAGAGGAATCAGTGATCATAACAAGTGAAGTGAAGACCTTTCCTCTAATGGAAAATGCTTTTATTAATCTAGTATAATAACATCGCTGACCATGGCAACATGGTATCACAGTCCACCCAACAACATCACACAATAAATAATGCACAAAAAAAATTCTAGAGGCACAAACATTTTTAATCATAGTTAAGAACTCCAGAGAACTGTGTCAAAGGACCCACAACAGTTATTAATTAATCATAAATAATATTAAAAACCTCAAACAACCACAACACAATAATAGCTTACCATTCATTTGGGACTAAATCCAAATCACAAACCCTACCAATCTCCTCCACCTCCCCAAATCTAATTTTTCCAAACAACTTTTCGTTGCAGAAATTATTTGAAACTAAAACCAAATCTCATATCCAAAAAGCTAACCCGAAGTATACCCTTCTTACATTAAAATAAAAATAAATGAAGGTTGAGTTTAATAGAAGAAATTATTGTCTTACTATAAAAATTGAATTCTCCTGAAAGAGATGTACATATTTTAAATGGAACAACGTTTCTAACATGATTACAGAAAGTTGTGGGGACCTAACCAACTTAAAAAATCTGAAAAAAAAAAGCCTTTCAAGTTTCAACACTATGGTTTACAATAGTATTGAATAACTAGGTTTCCCAGAAACACAGATTTACACTCCAAAGGTAAAAATAAAGTGAATAAATAAAAACACAGTCACCTTTGATTTAAATAAAGTATAATAGATTCAAGGACCCTTCTTACTTAAGACTTTTATTATTTTACACAATGTAGATGATGCAAACAAAAGTGCAATTGTGGTGTGATGCAGAAGAACAAATGAAGAAACAATGAAATTGAAGAAACTAAAAAAGATAAATAATTTACAGGCACGGGTAGCCTCTGAATGCGCAAGGCAAATTTTCTGGCGAAAGGGTCTTGAATGGTGTGAATTTCTCTGGGAAGAAATGAAGGGAAGTCATCGGCATCAGCAACAACCCTGAAAGAAGTGAGCTTGGAGGTGCATCTGAGGGGCAATGCAGCAGAAGAACCAATGGACAGAGAAAAAAACATGTTCATTCAGCAACGACGAGAGAGAACCGAGGATGCGTTTGTCCTTTGTCGTGTCTTAGATCACATTCACACGCAGTGAGAGAGAAGTGGTTTGTGTCAGACATGCAGAGTTTCTTTCTGGTGTGTACTTAACGCATAGGAGAGACTATAGAGACGTGTTTGGAGGTGGTGACTAGTGAGCCTCATGTAGGTGTGTGTGTTTATAGTCTCATCATGCGTTGGGGTACCCCTTCTTCTAATTCCAGCTAGTAGCCACTTCCCTCCTTCTCTTTAGGGTATGTTTGGATTTTCGGTGTCAGAGTCCAAAAGTATGTTAAAGAGTATAATTAATTTAAGATCATCGTTAATTATTTTTCTAATATATGTTTAAAAATAAAAAATGCATTTGTTTTGCTATTTTAATTGTGATGACACAAAATCTAACGCACCTTATATACTGCAAAAACAAGAAAGATTATGTTTCTTGAAAACAAAAGTTGGTATTATTAAATGGAGGTTGGAACAAGCAATTTAAACTCGTCCTAAAATTTTACCAGTTTTGAAAAAATAAGACTCTTGAAAACAAAAGTTGGTATTAAATGGAGGTTGGAACAAGCAATTTAAACACGTCCTAAAATTTTACCAGTTTTGAAAAAATAAGACTCCAAATACTTTTAAATCAAACTTAAATTTAGTAACTGTAATCCAAAACGTGCACTTATTATATCCTCTTTTTTCTTCTTCTGCCAACTCAACATCAATGAAGAGCAGTGCCTGCTCAATAGCATTTATTGGTACTATTGACTAGTAAACTACTCCCATCTATTTAATGGCAGGTGATGTAAGGTAACTTGGCTCGTAATGTGTTTATACATAACATTTTAATTTGGAAAATGACAAGTGTTGTGTGTACAGCTATTTTTGTATAAAAGATATAAATAGGGGGGAGTGAAAAATAATATGATGTTAGGTGTTAAAAAAATGTT
>CM023941.1:7919322-7949939 GCA_013407115.1 Glycine latifolia
GGGGGAGAGGTGGGGAGGGAGGGAGGGGGGGGGAAGAGATGATATCTAGTCTTAAAGCATGGAAAATCCTAGGTATTTATATTTACTTTTATTACTCCACCAAAGAGACCTGCGGTGGTGGATCTATGTTGAATTTTGTAATCTTTTATTTTGAGAAAACTATTAATATAAATCAAGAATTTTTGTATTTTGTTTTTTTTTTTTTACACATTTGAACCTATTGTCCTCATTTCTTTATTATCAAATTTTGTGTTTTACTAACTAGCTTAAGTAGCTTCTTTCATATGTTTTATTTCATTTTCACCTCTATGGATACTTATTTTATCTCATTCTAACTCTTTAATTTCATTTAATAATAATAATATACTCTAAATAAAATGTTTTCACTCGTACAAGATTTTAGATTTTTCATTTTAAAAAAAAATTAGTGAGAACCATTAAGGGACAAGAGCATTCCAAATAGGGCGACACTCTCATGTATCCTGGCTGATGACCCACCAAAAAACTTTAGATTAGATAAGAACCAAAAAACTTTAGATTAGATAAGAAAGTAGAACAAAATGGAGAAACTAGGACAAAAGTGTTCTTAAATCCAGCCTGATCCGTTTGGTTGGATCGGAATTCGGTAGCCTAATTGGGTCAGATTTATTTTTAGATCGGTTATGCAATTAATCCAATCAAATCCAGTCGTGTTGATCATTAGATCCTGGTTGAACCGGTTCAACCTGGACGATTTTTTTTATAAAAAAAATTGAATTTTTTTAATTTAGATTTTAGAGTATGGATGAGTTTTCCTTATTGAAATAATGTTAGTTATATATTTATATATAATAGATACATATATAATTTTGAATTCTTAATATATACGGGTTAAATTGAGCCAATTATTAATCCAGCAATTAAACCACTAATCCACTACCTCGAATGAGTCAATAACCAAACTGAGTTTCACAACTATGAAATCCAAAAAAATAAACTCACTAAAATCTAATTAGGAAGAAATTGTCTATTTCTAAGGGATTATCTCCTAACAAGAAAATCTAGTTAGGATGGTGAATTGGAATGGAGACGACCTTGGAAAGGGTAAATTCTGACATGTAATTTTTTAATTTTATGTAATTTTTTAATTTTATTATCTAAAATTAATCCTTGTCTATTTCTTTAGTTTTTATTTATTTATTTTATATTTAAAATTAATTTTCAATAATAAAAATAAATAAAGATTAAAAATGAGTAAATATTTTTAGAGGATTAAAAATGCTAAAAAAAATTAATTAAATATTAAAAGTTGTAAAAAATTGGAGGAACTAAAATTAAAATTTGAAAAAATTGAGAAAATGAAAACATAATTAATAATAATAATAAAATATGATAGGCTGAGCGAAAAAGAAATGAAAAGAAAAAAAGAAACAAGTGTGCTTAAATAAAGGAGTATTATTTTTTACTATTAATATTATTTTTTCGGTTTGGTAGTATTTTTTGTCATTTACACTTACACTTAATGTAAACAACTATAGTAAATTATAAATGAAGTTAGATGATCACCTGTTTTTTTTTAGTAACAGCATGTGGTGGTGTGAGATAAAAAAAAAAAGATACAAGAAAAATAAAATAAAACAGTAATTCCTGTAACTAATCACGTCAGCCAGCTTTTTTGCCTGTCTCTCGCGGAAAAGATAGATCGTCCTGTCTCCGGTAGGCGATCCAAGTCATGTGCAATATGGAAATTCCTTTTATTTTTAAAAAGAATTTGTCGTGTTATAAGAATTTTTTTAATTATTAACAAAAGTAAAAAAAAAATCTCAAGAAACATAAATATGAGAGATAAATGAAAAGTTAATTAAAAATAATTTTGTACAGTCCAAAATAGTAAAACGACATGTAACTTTTATTGTGGAATCACTATATATGTGGACATTTTCTAGTGAGCACTGACACATTAAATAATGCTTATTCATTTTTCAAGTGTCAACTCAGACACACGTGTTCGCCCTCCAGTCATGCTATAGAAGCACGGACACGAACATGCTATGGGAACATTAATATCTAGCACATATCTTAATATTAACTATGCCTGATATTCGAATAGGTGCAACTACCTTATCTTATCATATCTTCACAAGTTATCTACAAATTATTACTTATCTACAAGTAACAATATATCAATAAGGTACACATTATATTATATTTAAATTAGATAACTGTATGGTTATTATCTGTTATTATCTTATCAACATATTGATAACAAACAAATGGTCAAAACCCACACTCCACACTATAAATGCACCCATATAAGTTCTCTCTAAACACATCTCATTCATCACTCAATTCGCACTCAACATACAATACTTGAATGCATTACTCAAGTTACTCATTCTTTAGATTTCATACTGAGTTCTCACACTCAGTTATTCTCTTATAAATTGATATACTTACTTGAGTGTCGGAGTGTCTTTCCTTTGTTTTGCAGATTTTTTTCGTAAACAAAATCGAATCATCGTTCGACGTACAGAATTTGGAGTCCATCTAGACTACGTCTAGCCCACACGTGGAATTTACATATTTTTGGAAGAACAAATTTAAAAATAGAAAAAAAAATGAAAAAATCAATAAAACTTTTTATAATATATCTAAATAAATAGATAAATAGTTTGAATTGATAAATAGATTAAAACTAAATTAAATATTAAATTATAAATTATAATCTACATTATGTGTTTCACAAACAAAATATTAATTATAACTATTGAGTAAAAAAATTATATAACAGCATTTTTTTTGTGATACCACCCAAGATATGAGTAATATAGTACTTAAAAATGATAGTGTCGCCGACAACATTAATTATTTTTCATTTTGTCAAAAATACTATTTTTTTGTTGTACGAACTCAAAATGTATATTTCTTGAAAAGTAATTCTACTATAATTGAGTAAAACTACTATAATCCGTCAAAGATTTACTAACTGTCTGAGTGGAAAGTATACTTAAATATAGTACGACTTAATGTAATGCAAAGATAGAGAAGGTATCAATATATTAAGTAGGGGTGTCAATCATAAAAAAAAAAAAAAACAAAATAAATCAATTAACAAAAACAACTCATTATTATTTTATTCATTTTAAACTGAGTTTTTTTAGAAGGTCTAATTAAATTAATTAAATAGTATATATGAGTTATTATAAATTATTTGATATTGTTTTTGATTCTTATAGATAAAAAAAGTCATATTTTATTCATTTAAAAATATATAAAACTTGAACATATGTTTGATAATTGATAATGAAAGATATGTATGTGTGAGTAGGAGTTCACACCCATTTTTTCTATATTAGTGTGGTGTAGTTTTATAGTTTTGGAAAATTGTTATGGAAATGTTCTCATATAAATAATAGTTTGATAAATGTTATATGTATGAAATAAAATTGAAATTTCAATCAAGTTAAATAAATATTTATTTTTGTAGGTTGTTATAAATTTTTTAATATTTGTTTTTGAGAAACTCCTTCTTCCCTAGATTTAGTTGGAGTAAGCAAGTGGGTGAGGAGATCCTTTCTTTTTCAGGGGATGATGAATATGATGGATTTTCAATGTGGATTGGTAAAGAATGTGAAGTGTGAACAATTCAAGAAACGAATCATTTCCATAAAAAAGAATATCTGATTTTTCAAGTTAAACTCTTAGTGTGGTTCCTGTAAGGACTCTAATGCTCTAATTAATGTAAGTAAAAAATGGTGAAATGTGCAAAATTAGAGTATGTCAATTTTATATAGGCTTGTTTAATTTACAAGATTCTTGTGTTGGAGTTTTAATATTGACTTGTTAGTTGAAGAAAAAGAGGGGAGGGGGGATGGATTTGAACTCCTCCCACTAACAAATTTATAACTTGATAAAAAAAAATAAGGCTCCTTGTGTTGTGAGCACATGTGCCTTTTGTATGTTGTGTGAAAGGTACCAATGAGAATAATTTCTTAATTTGTGGTGTTTTTTATTGATAAATTACGTTTATAATTTATTGTTGTGTATTTAGAGGAGTTTTTTATATAGTAAAGTTAAACTTACTTACAAGGTTTCACATGTTTGAGTTATAATATTGACTTGGTGGTTGAGAGGAGGAGAGAGGTTATGAGCTTAAATCTTTTTCACTAACATAAAACTAATAAATTAACAACTAATATTTGTCGATAAAAAACGAGACTCCTTATGTTGTGAGCACATGTTGCTTCTTGCATGTTGTGTGGAAGTTTTATTAATAAATGGTGTTTATGAATCATTGTTGCATATTTAGAGGGACTTTTTATAAAGCGAAGAAAATTCTTGAGTCATAACTCATAAGGATATTGGGCTATGATGAAGTGACATATAAATCAATATATTTGTTTTATTTACTTACATATAGTCTCAATGAAGGG
The DNA here is from genome assembly GCA_013407115.1 of Glycine latifolia. Lineage (NCBI taxonomy): Eukaryota > Viridiplantae > Streptophyta > Magnoliopsida > Fabales > Fabaceae > Glycine > Glycine latifolia. The sequence continues at coordinate 7,923,735 of CM023941.1, forward strand.
AAAAACATGTTGTCTTTCAAACTCCTCCCACTAACAAATTTACAACCAATGTTTATTGATGAAAAAAAAAGGCTCCTTGTGTTGTGAGCACATGTTGCCTTTTGCATGTAGTGTGAAAGGTACCAGTGAGAATAATTCCTTAATTTATGGTGTTTTTTATTAATAAATTGCGTTTATGATTGATTGTTGCATACTTAGAGGAGCTTTTATATAGTGAAGTTAAACTTACTTACAGGATTTCTTGTGTTTGAGTTATAATATTGACATGATGATTGAGAGGAGAAGGAAAAAGATTACAAGTTTAAATCTCTTTTACTAACATAAAACTAATAAATTTACAAATAATATTTGTCGATAAAAAAAAACTCCTTATGTTATGAGCACATGTTGCTTCTTGCATGTTGTGTGGAAGTTTATTGATTCATTGTTGCGTATTAGAAGAGTTTTTTATATAGTGAAGAAAATTATTGAGTCATAGCTCATAAGGACATTGAGGTATGATGAAGTGACATATAAATCAATATATTTGTTTTATTTACTTACATATATATAGTCTCAATGAAGCGAAAAAATATGTCGCCTTCTGAACTCCTTCCACTAACAAATTTACAACTAATATTTATTGATAAAAAAACATAAGGCTCCTTGCATTGTGAGCACATGTTGCCTTTTACATGTTGTGTGAAAGGTACTAGTGAGAATAATTTCTTAATTTGTAGTATTTTTTATTAATAAATTGCGTTTATGATTCATTGTTGTGTATTTAGAGGAGTTTTTTATATATTATAGTTAGATTTACTTACAAGGTTTCTCATGTTTGAGTTATAATATTGACATGATGGTTGAAAGGAGAAGGAGAGAGATTATGAGTTTAAATCTCTTTCACTAATATAAAACTAATAAATTAACAACTAATATTTATCTATAAAAAACAAAACTCCTTATATTGTGAGCAGATATTGCTTGCATGTTGTGTGGAAGTTTCATTAATAAATTGTATTTATGATTCAATGTTGCTTATTTTGAGGAACTTTTTATATAGCAAAGAAAATTTTTTGGAGTCATAACTCATGAAGGCATTGAGTTATGATAAAGTGACAGCTATGATAAAGTGACATGTAAATCAATGAAGAAAAAGAAACCTCAACTAATATATTGATTTTGAGATATATAGATGATACAAAATGTCATTGAAGATATTAAATTAGTCAAACACATATACGTATTTTTCAATTTTTATTAAACAATAGTAATGATGACGAAATGTTAAATAGACTAGTGGAAAAATTAGTATAGAATAAATGAAGGAAAGAGAATAACATTACTAGGTGAAGTGAAGAAAGGGAGAAATGGCATGTGACATTCATGAAAAGAATCACTGTATAACGTCTATTTGTGTTTTAAATTTTTCTTCTTCTTTTCCTGTTATATATCAAAATATATAAGAAAGCAATGCTTTATTTCAAGAATATATAGATAGCGATGCATACAACACACTAACGGAATAGATGAGATTATAACTTGTAAGGTTTATTTGGTGGTTTGAGGGAGAAGGAAAGAAAAAGACATTATAAGTTTAATTTTTTTTCATTAACTAAAACTAACAATTAACTTTAACTGATAAAAAATAGAATAAATAGCCTCTTGCCGTACTAGATAGCCGCTGATCTAGTAAAAACATTGGTCGATGGCTAAATATGTTTTATTAGTAATTAGTAATATTCATAACAAGTAATCTTTTGAACACTATCCTAAATTAACTAGGTTTTTTTATCCCTCTTCTAAAAATTAACTTTTTGAACTTTACATTTTATTTCATTACTCGTAGATAATAAATAGAAAGCAATAAGGAAGAGTAGAGTTTTAATTTCAGATTGGTCGGAAAGAATGAGTTTATAAATCATTTTAGATAATTCAATGTGTTTTGCTATAATCAATAATCAATATTCAATTAACATTTTATTTTTCACTTTTCTTCTTTTGTTTTAATTTTTCTTTCTGTTTTTCAGTTTTATTTTTTTAGAAAACAGCTAGTTGTTTTTGTTAATGTTATTTGTAATGTGATTGCCAGCATACATGTATCACTTCAACCTCCAATGCTCAGAGATAATTGTTAAGAGATAATTAAAATCTTTTTACATTTTTTAACGATAACAAATCTTTTAAAGACAATAAATTATAAATTATACAATGAAGTTTTACATTATTATCCATAATAAACAATCATAGTAGTATATGATTAATTTGTTAACATCTAACATAATTATCTTAAAAATTATACTAATAATTATTTTTATTTGTACTGTAAAATATTTTATACTAATATTATATATCCACTGATCTAATATTTTACTATCCCTTAAATTTATAATTTTAATTGTTAGCTTTTCATTATCATACCATGTGAGGAGTATTGTTAGTTGATGACCAGGCCTTGAGCAATTTTTTTTTTCTCTTTAATATAAGCCCAATACCTTTCCTAAAAATATTGTTTTTCCATCCAAATTTATTTTGACTATTATTTTACTTTCCAATTTAATATTTTTTATTGTATTTTTCCTTCTATGTGTAATTTTATTTATTAAAACTAACGACACAAAACATAAAAGATACAAAAAATACCAAACCATTCAATATAGCAAATAAAAAAATTCGCTTAACTTTCTCTTATGAAAATTTAAGTCTTTATGTGTTTAATCATTTTCAATTGCTCGAGATTGATACAGTGTTTTGGCGGATGCTTGTTTCCCGGTGTTTCCTTACGGGTTCAACTTGTAAGGGGGTTGGCTGATAAATCGGATTTTGATTGCTTTTTATGTGTAATTCTACTTCTATGTTTTACATTTATGATACAAATTGTTGTAGAGCTCACGGTTTGTACTTAGATTTGTTAAACAAATGATCATGGAGTATTTGGAGGAAAAAAACTCAAAAATTGGACAACAATCTGATAAAGTTGGACTCTAATCATTCATCACAGCCTTGATCAACCATCAAGTCCTGATCAACTCGAACATCATCAAGGCTGTGTTAATCTCATTAGGCTCCATGCGAAAATTCATCAAGGTCATGATCAATCATCAAGGCTTTGATGAATTGATCACAACCCAACGAAGATCTGAATTCGAAAAAGTCATCCTGGCCTTGATCAATTCATCAAGGCTGTGATCAAAACGCGTTGGCATTTACTTATCCTGAGGCTATAAATAGTTTCTTTTACACCTTAGGTTTTCATTTTTTTTTTACTATTTTGCAAGATTTTGAGTTATGAGAAAGCGAGATCATTGTGTAAGAGTCCTTAGCCCCAGCGAAGCGCGACGATCACGATTGGAAAGTTTCCTTGTTGGGATTCTGAGCCTTTTGGTATGTTTATGCTTCTTTTTACGATTTCTAGCATATTCACGATCATGAATGGCTAGTCTCCCTAGTCCAGGGTTTATGATGTAACATTCCTTGAACCCCTTTCTTAATTTTAATAAGATTCTTGATGATATTTAGTCAATTGGTTCTCTTCCATGCTTTTAATTTCTATTTGAAAACAATATTTCTAATACTTTATTGATTGCTTAGTAGTGATCATCTGTGTGAAATTAGTAGAATTAGGAATATAATGTTTTATACCAAACTACATGGCAAAACTGGTTGGATAATCTCTGATAGGTTGATTAGGAAACTGATTAATTATCCTTGTCATTACTCTTAATCCGCTGGTTTAAATTAATACTTCAACTGTCAATTGAGTATTGTTTAAGGTAAAGAGCATTATTAGACCACCGTCAATGGCTAATAATTGGCTTTGGGAAACTGATAATTAACAATCGTAATAATCTTGTTAGAATTAGGATTGGGGAATTGGTACTATGAAATCATAATCCCTGGATATTCATCTCATCCAATCTTTCAAATTATCTTGCTTGTTTAGATTCAATTTTGCATAAGATAATTGCTCATAAATCACATCTTAATTTCAAATTCTTTCTTCAATTATTTAGTTACAAAATATATTATTTTGGGAACACAATTAGTCCTTTGGGTTCAATATCTGGACTTTAGTCTTCGATACTAGTACGTAGGGTACACTTGCCCTTATGCTTCACTATTTTACACATCAAGTTTTTGGCTTTGTTGTTAGGAACTAGTTGCGGAGTTCCCAAGTAATTAATTTTGTTAACCGAGTAATTTTTTTTATAGTGATGATTTAATTCTTTATTTATTTCTGTTTATCTAATTTTTTCCTCCGCTCGTTACGTTTGATCCCTTCTACTTGTCTTGACAGTGCATGCAAACCAAGTCCCAAAAGCATGAGTTGTTAGAAAAACCTGAGATAGAAAGGCTTGCTCGTAGATTGAGAAAATAACAATGAGAAAGAGCAATGGTTGAGGCAGAAGATGCTTCACAAACCCTTATGGATTATCTCACCCCTCACGTGAGGGAAACCAACAACATTCAACTGTCAACCCTGCCTTAGGAGATTACTTTTGAATTCAAACATGGGTTCCTCCAAATGATTGAAAGCAACATGTTCAACGGAGCTTCCCATGATGCATTTGAGGAGGTTCTTGAGGTTGTGTGACACTATCAACCAAACCAACATCAACAAGGAGTACATCAGGTTGATTGTTTTTCCTTTTTCACTAAATGGGAAAGCATGTTAGTGGCTTGGAGCACTTCCAGAAAATAGCATGACAAATTAGACCCAATGCTCCAACATCTTCCTCAAAAAATACTTCTTTGTGATGAAAATTGATAATCTGCATAGGGACATTGGCAACTTTACTCAAAGTGAACAACAAAACTTATCAGAAGCTTGGGAAAGATTCCAGGAGTTGATTAGGAGTTTCCCACATCATGGGTTCAATCAACAAATGATGGTGCATATATTCTATGGAGGATTGTTTTCTCACAACAAAAGAAGCCTTGATGTTTCATGTCAAGGTAATTTGATAATGAAGCCACCAACTGATTTCGTCAAGATCATAGAAGACATGTGCTCCAATCCCTACAACCATTTTAGGGATAAGAGAATCATGAACAGGACCATTAACCAGGTGGAGGGTGAAGTAGCTATTTCTGGATTTGGACAACAAATTCAAGCTTTATTTAAGCAGATTGAGACTTTAATGAAGGCCCAATCCTAGTCTCAGGTTCCTAACTCCACATTTCCCTACCATACTCGTGATAGGTGTAGATGTGTCCATGGTCCAGGAGAATGCATAATGGAAGGAGAGTTGGCTCAAGCCATGGATGAACTCAATTATGTGGGAGGCAGAAGCAATGGCTATGAGTAGTTATCCAACAAAAATAACTTCCATCTAGATAACGTTATAGACAGGGGTAAAATGAAAACTTGTATAGGCCTCTCCACAGGCAAAATTAGAGGCTTAGACAAGAGAAGAGAAGACCTACTATGTAAGAAGCGCTAATGCAATACATCTCCCAAAATGATCAACGTATAAAGCTTGTGGAAACCCAACTTTCTTCCATACACTCTCTTTTGTCACAAAGAGCTCCTGGCACACTGTCTTCTCAAATTGAAACTAATCCAAAGAAGGAAGACACTAAGGCTATAATGACAACAAGAAAGAAGGCTGAAGAAGATATGAAGCAGAAAGAGGAATCCACTCAGACTATTACAAAATAAGTTCTTATTAAAGAGGACTTGGTGCTAGACAAAGAGGTAGAGGAAATGAGTGTATTGACATCTCCCAAGGTAATTCCTTTCCCTCAAAAGGTAAAAAATAAGCACCATGATGAGTAGTTTAAAAAGTTTATTGATGTAATGAAAAGATTGCACATTAACATTCCTTTTATTGAGGTTATTTCACAAATGCCAAGTACTTAAAAGACATACTTTCTAATAAGAAAAAGTTGGTAGATTTTGCATCTATAGGCCTTAATAAAGAATGTTTTGTTGTTGTCTTAAGGAAGCTACCCCCAAAGCTAAAAGACCTTGGGAGTTTTACGATTCCATGCATGATATGAGAGTTTTATTTTGAAAAATGCTTGTGCAACTTAGGGCTAGCATAAATTTAATGCATCAATCTGCTTTTCAGAAAATAGGCTTGAGGGAACTTGAACTCACTAATATCCCCCTTCACCTTGCAGACTTGTTCTATGGTCCATCCTAGAAGGGTGATACAGGATGTGTTGGTAAAGGTAGATAAATTCATCTTCCTTTCTGATTTTGTGGTTTTAGACATGGAGGAATATGAAAATCTCCCTATCATATTGGGATGCCCTTTTCTGAATACTTGTGATCTAGTGGTTGAAGTTAGGCTTTGAAGACTTACCGTTTGATTAGGTGATGAAAAATTAATGTTTAATTTGTCTAATTATGTGAAAAGTTTGTTTCTTTTGCTACTTGCAATTTTATTCAGTCTAGGGACACTCTTGATGATTTGGTAGAGACAACATTCCTAGCTGTGGGGATAATTGATCCTGTTGAGAGACTTCTTACTCATTAGGACTCTGAATGGGCAATGAGCCTTGATGAAGAGGAAATATTGATGCTTCTTTAATCTCAACCAATGTCCAATCCACATACATAGGTTTGAAAGATTGGAATGGGGTAATGGCCTAAAGCCAAAACCTTCTATTGAGGATCCTCCTAACTTGGAGTTGAAGCCCTTCCTATCCAATCTCAAATATATTTTTCTTGACCCACCTTTTTTTTCTTCTAGTTGTGATTTTTGTAGGTTTGCATGAAAATGAAGAGAAGAAACCATTGAGGGTTCTCAAAGACAATAAGGAGACCTTGGGGTGGACCATTCATGACATAAAGGGTCTTGACCTTATCATATAAACCCACAAGAATGGGATTTGCACCTAAAAGACTACTCCAACGGAGGCTCAACCTCAATATGATGGAGGTAGAGAAGGGAGAGGTAATTAAGTTGTCGGATGCAAGTATTATCTACCTTATTTATGATAGCCCTTGGGCAAGTCCTGTTCAAGGTGTCCTTAAAAAGGGGTGGCACTATTGTTATGGAGAATGAGAAACACAAAATGAAAGCAAAACCATCGGGTGACACATGTATGTTGATTATAGAAAACTTAATGAGGCAACCTGGAAATACAATTGTCTTCTTCCTTTTATTGACCAAATGCTTGAAAAGTTGGGAGGAAAAACTTTTTATTGTTGTATAAATGGTTATTTGGGCTATTTTCAAATTCTAGTTGCTTAAAGAGATCAAGAGAAAGCTACTTCTACATGTTCCTATGGAACTTTTGCATATAGGAAAATGTCATTTGGACTTTGCAATGCTCCTACCACTTTCCAAAGACGCACAATGTCTATTTTTTCTGATTTGATTGAAAATTGCATTAAAATATTCATGGATGATTTTTCTATTTTTGGAACTTCTTTTGACACATGCTTGAACAATCTATATTTGATCTTTAAAAGGTGTAGGATAGAAGGTTGGTTTCGAATTGGGAAAAAATGTCAGTTTATGGTAAGGGAGTGCATTGTTTTGGGTCACAAGGTGTCCCATGCTGGCATTGAGGTTGACCTTGCTAAAGTGAAAATGATTGCAAGATTGCCTCCCCCCAAATTGTGTGAGATTCTGTAGGATCTTTGTAAAAGATTTGTCTAAAATAGCAAAGCCCCTAAATGATTTGTTAGCCAAGGAGGCTACTTTTGAGTTTTATAATGAGTGTCTAAGGGCATTCAATTTTCTCAAGGAGAGGTTGGTAAATTCTCCTGTGGTGGTTGCCCTTGACTGGTCACTACCTTTCGAGCTCATGTGTGATGCCAGTGATTAAGTTGTGGGGGGCAGTTTTAGGGAAAAGGAAAAATAAGGTATTCCATACAATCTACTATGTTAGTAGAACACTTGATGATGCTGGGTTTTTGGCAATTGTTTTGCATTTGACAAGTTTAGGCCTTACTTGGTATTTTCTAAGGTTGTTGTTTTTACTGACCTTTCTACTATTAAGTTTCTCTTGTCTAAGTAGGATGCTAAGGCACGATTGATCCAATGGATATTGTTGTTGCAAGAATTTGACTTCGAGATTAAGGACAAAAATGGGTCTAAAAATTTGGTAGATGATCATTTGTCTAGATTTGACTCCTCAATCTCATAGCCTGCAAATGATGGGATAATCAAAGATATTTTTTTCGGATAAAAGTCTCTTAATTGTTGCTACTAATTCAAGAGGGCCTTGGTATGCTAACATTGTCAACTATTTGTATGCAAGGTGTTCCCAACCGATATCAATTACCAAGGGAAGATGAAGCTTATGTCTGAAGCCAGAAAGTATTTTTGGGATGATCCATACCTTTTAAGGGTATATGGTGATAACCTAGTAAGATGGTGAGTAACACACGATGAGGTACATTCTATCCTTACTCACTGTAATTCTTTTGAAGTTGTAGGTCATTTGAGTCCTTTAAGGATTTCCTATAAAGTACTCTAGTGTAGGTTCTACTAGCCTACCTTTCCTGTAGATGCTCATGCATTTGTGGCAACTTCTGATAGATGCCAACACACAGGGGCTTTGTCTAGGAAGATGGAAATGCCCCAAAACAACATACTTGTGATTGAAATGCTTGATGTTTGGGGAATAGACTTCATGGGTCCTTTCCCCAAGTCCTTTGGCGATTAATATATTTTGGTGGTTGTGGACTACATGTCTAAGTGGGTGGAAGTTGTGGCACTTCCCTATAATGCTTCTCGGGTGGTTGTCAAGTTTTAAAGAAAAATAGTTTTGTAAGGTTTGGCACACCCAAAGCAATCATTAGTGATAGTGGTACTCAATTTTGCAACAAACTCTTTGATGGTCTTTTGCCAAATATGGAGCCACTCATAAAGTTGCTACTCACTACCACCCATAAACTAGTCGTCAAGTGGAACTTTCCAATATGGAGTTGAAGAGAATTTTAGATAAAACCGTAAGCATGTTTTGAAAAGACTAGGCAATAAAATTAGATGATACACTTTGGGCTTATAAAACTTCTTTTAAAAATCCCATTATCTCCTTATAGAATTGTGTTTGGGAAAAATTGTCATTTACCTATTGAATTGGAATACAAAGCCTTTTGGGCTCTCAAGTTGCTTAACTTTGATTATAAGCTTGCAGGGAAGAACATGTTGATGCAATTGAATGAGCTAGATGAGCTTAGAATGACAGCCTATTAAAATGCAAAATTGTACAAGGAGAGAACTAAGAAATGACATGATGCAAGGATTAAGCAAAGACAATTCCAATTCCAAGTAGGGGAGAAGGTGCTTGTTTACAATTCCTGCCTCCATCTGCTTCCTAGGAAGCTCCAATCAAGATGGGGTGGACCATTTGAGGTGATCAAGGTATTCCCTTATGGAGTACTGGAGCTGAAAAAGTCAGATGGCCACACCTTCAAAATAAATGCTTATCGGGTCAAGGCATACAAGGAAGGACTACAAAAAAGTGCATGCTATTGTGCACTTTTCTGACCCTTGATCTTATGGTCACATGTCAGGTTTGGGACATTAAACAAGTGTTTTCTAGGAGACAACCTATGACTTGTATCCTTTAAAATTTGGTTCATTTAGTTATTTTTGCATTTTAGATTTCTTCTTTTTGATTGGCTTTTCTTAAAATCTACTACAGGGTTGATCATGGCCTTGATGAAGTCATCACCAACTGTGATTAAGTTCTACATTGAAATTTGACGTGTAGCCGGGGTGAAATGATCAAGGATTTGATCATTGAAGCCAGAAAAATTCAAAAATTTGACGTGAGGCCGTGATCATTCACCATAGGAGCCATCACGACCCTGATAAAACCATCAAGGTCATGATCACCAACACCATATAAATATTGATAGAGGGAGGTGGGGACCATTTGATCCAAGTTGTGGTCTTGAAATTCTAAACTCTCTCTCCTTCTTCTGACTCCTATTTCTCTATTTCCTTTGCCTTTTAGGTTCATTTGACTTGTTTCTCCTCTACATTGCATTTAGGATAGATTATTTTTTTTGCATTACATTTTATTTTATTTATTTTAATTTTTGCAATTGAAAATTCTCAAGAAAAATACAAAAAAGGGAGATACTGAAGCCCTATCACGACCCTAATGAAATTCATCCAGGTCGTGGTTAATTTGATCCAAGCCGTGATCAATTTCATCATGGTCCTAATGAAATTGATCCAAGCCATGAAGAATTTGATCATGACTGTGGCCATTTTCAGCTTGGCTTGGATCAGTCCCATCACAATTGTGATGATCTAGGACTTTGTTAAATTTTGGTTTCTTGTTATTTTATGCACTCATCACATTTTCTCTTGTTCCAGTTTTCTTTATGAGTGCAGATGGTTGGCAAAGGCAAATCCAAGGGGCGTGGGAAGCATTCGAGGACTGCTAAAGCCACTCAAGGAAGAGTCATATGGATCTAACTTAACCTGCTCATATGAAGACCATTGCTAGATGCCAACAGGTGCCTGATTCTTCATCCTCCTTTCACCATCATCAGTCATCACCACCACCACCTCCTTCTCCACCTGCTCAGGTCCATCCTGAGGCACATGTGCCATATGACACCCTTGTGTCGCAAGCATGCATGTAGCGGTACAATGAGTTGAAGGTTTTTGAGTTCTACTCTACCAGGACACTTTGCATAGAAGCTCTCCAGCTAGTTGGCCTCCACACACCAATTATAGTCTACCTCAAAGCCATTGGCTGGTCATGTCTAGCAGACATTCAGGAGCAAGGTTATAGAGAGCCCACAATTAAGTTTCTTTATACATGTCAGGACTGGGATTCCAACCTTGACTCTATTCATATTCCACCACCAACTCAGCACTTCTCGCACATGGTGGCCTTTTGTAGATAGGAGAAGGGCGAACTATGACCATAAATGATTTCAATATCATCATGGCTTTTGGGGCACCAGAAACTATGGCTACACCAAAGTAGAGAGAGGCATTGTCTGGAGACCCTAATGGGATACCAAGAGTCTGAGTCTTGACACACCATTGCTGGCAGCTACATGTTCTATTTGGGCAACTCTAAGGACAATGCCATCAAGGACCCTGCACTCCATATTTTACTGAGGTGGATTTTTGGCTCCATCTTTAGTTAGAAGGAGAGCACAGGTGCAGTTGGGTCCAAAGATCTCCTCCTTTTGTGGTGCATGCATAAACGCCTTGGGACCGATGCAGGTCTTATGTTCATCCGCAACTACCAGCATATAGGCCTCGGGAGGCCCAAGGAGGGAAATAGTTATATATGTGTGAGTTCCCTCATTACATGACTAGCGATCCACTTTGGCTCTGATGAGGCAGATGTAAACCGGTGTATTGAGGCTAGCCTCATTGTGATGAAGACAATGGGACTTGCCCGCCACATTAATGGGAACCATTATGTTATAGTAGAGTAGGCAGAGGGAGAACAGGCTACAAGGAGTAGTTTAAGGTAGAGCAGCAACACCCACAGGATGAACAAAGGGCCATACAACAACAAGCTCCATGACAATCACATCAACAACTACATTAGAGAGCTCTAAGACAACAACCACCACCACCACCGTTCGCATTTGACATGCAGACACTTTTGGAGCGATTGGATGACATGGAGGATCACTTTGATGAGCACTTTGTTGCTCAGGATGCATGAATTTCGAAGCACCATGTCGCACAGATGGAGTTCTTGAGATAGATGCAATAATGCTTCTTTTAGGGTCCATCTTCGAGTTGAGGAGGTTTTATCTTGTTTTACTTTCATTTTTTTAGTTTCCAATATTTCCTTTCATCTTGTTATTTCAGTACTTTGTTATTTCCATTTCAACTTTTCATTCTGTTTTGTATTTATTTTGAATGCACTGAGGGCATTATATTATATAAGTGTAGGGAGGGGTACCACTGTCGCTTTCCCAACTTGAGATATGATATGACTCTTTGCCTATGTTTTGATTCTTGTGGTTTGTGATCTGAAAATTTTCTTTTGGTTGAGATATTGTGTTTAAGAGGAACTCTATAAAAAATTATGGAAAAACATGAATTGCATTGAGATAACATGAATTTTCTCTAGGGGAGAATCCTCAGTAGAAAAGTTTGTAGATTTTCTCTTTGAGTTTCCTTTAGACATGTGAGTACTTGAGCTGATAATTCTTTTTTGTGTATGTGATTAATCCTTTCAGTCACATCCCTTTTGTATTCTATTTTGATATACATATCTTTGAATGATGCTTGAAATTTTTTGAAATGTTGAGATATATATAGGCATTTTTGTGAACCCAAATTTTTGAGACAATTTTACTTAGTTTCCCAACTTCAGCTTGATTGAATATTTTCTTTGATACCTGATTTGTATTGGATTAAATTGTGACAATGTGAAAAGAGCCAGGCGAACGGATACTAACATTGCGGGTTGTGACAATTAAAGGGAAAGTGAACTCCAACCTCTTTCTCTCAAAATGAAATAAAAGGGGTAGTAAGTTAGTTAAAGAATATATATATATATATATATATATATATATATATATATATAAAGAAGACCCAAGTGAAAAAAAAAGAGAAAATAAGGAGGAAAAAAAGAATGAATTTCAAAGTGAATAAGTTAGGTGAAAATGAAAGGTAGAAGTTTCTTGAACTTTGAGTTAATTGTTATTGTAACCCTTTGGTTGCCTATTCCTTTCACTATCTATCTTGCATTACAAGCCTAACCCCATTACAACATGAATTGCCTCACTTGTTTGGAATTTTTGAATTTCTATTAGAGTTTAGTTGATTAATTAACATAGTTGTGAATATGTTTGCTGAATTATGATTTAAGTGTTTCTTGATATATGATACCAATAAGAGATTGTGAGAAGAGTGAACCAACAACCCATTGAGATTATTGTGGAAGTGCAAATAAGCCTGATGGATTCCTTGAGTTATTTTGTGTGACTTGTTGTGTTGAATGTTTTGTATAAAAGAAGTACAAGGAACTCTATTACAGAAGACTTGATTGAGAGAATTTGCTTAATTTGTATAATAATTGTTTTTGTCAAGGGCCAAACTCTAGCATTATCCAAACAATTCATTTTTAACTTTAACATATTAACTATTTGTGTTCAATCACTTAATTTATTACAACTATTATTTTGAAAACATAGAATACGACAACTAGTAAACAATAAAATAAAGCTAGAACAAACATTGGATATATATATATATATATATATATATATATATATATATATATATATATATATATATATATATATATATACACTATCGTACAATTTTTCATTTTGGAAGTCTAAATATATAGAAAAATAAAAAACATAAAAGCATTTCAATAACAATATATCAACTATGCTCCCTGCTTTATTTCTTTTTCTGCACTCTTAATAGATTTTTTTTTGAACAATGAGAATTTTTCTCCGTTTGCACTAGGCAATATATAAACAACTTGTGCGTTGTCAAATTATTCCTTGGCAGTGCTGTTTCTTTGCCCTGATGATGCCATTAGCACAGCAACAGCCACTATAAACATAAACAACATACTCCCTAGCAGTATATATGTTCTTCTTGATGATTTCCTGTACTCTCCAAACAGAACCACGCCCCAAAAAGTGCTTACAAGTGGAAGTGCCTGTTTGATCAACACACATTATTCAAATGGTGAAATGATTGAATAATTCATTGAACACACAGAAGTAAGATTTCATTATTTGGTGGCGTTTGGCTTGGTTTTTGCTTTTCAATTTCAGTTGTTACATTTACATTTATAATTAACTAAGTGCTACCTAGTTTTAAGGTCATTTGATGCTTTGTTAATTTCATCATTTCCCTTGCAAATTCTTAAACCAGGAAACAAAGTAAAAGTAAAGTGAAATTCGGTAATTATCAGTGAAAACCTGAAAATATATCCACTAAACAATTTTTTGTTTCCTTTCATACTTCATACTTGTAATATGTTAGTATTATGTTATACAAAAAGAGTTCATGCCATGAATGTCTTTTAAGAGTTTAATGTTAATCTATTGTCAGTGTAAAGATTTTATCATACATAACAATGTTATGAAACATAACAACCTATGATTAAATGACAATGTAAACGACCTTTACAATATCAGAATATTCCAATTAAATTCGTTTTTTATAATCAAAGTAATAAAACTAACCTGGACTGCATCTGCTGCTGCATATCCTGCAGCTTGACCACCCATAAATTGAAGACCATTCCCAAACCCACAAAGTAGACCAGCCAACATGGCCCAGACTCTGCCATCTGAGTCTGCCAAATAAGCCTTAAATGATGACTTGGGTAGGTTTAGGACAGGGTGGTAGAGGAAGGCGATGTTTAGAATCATGGCAATAACAAAACAAGAGATTGAAAAATAGAAGAATGCAGTATAAACTGTCAAATGGGGAACCCCTTTTTTCAAAGTATTCCATTGGTCATTTGTTGCTATGTTGAATGCTGGTGAGAACATAGAGAAGCAAAGTCCAGCAAAGAATGTTAGAGCCAATCCAATCAAAGTGCTCTTCCCAAAAACCTGCAGCAAAATTCAAGTGTGATATATAATCATTTCAGATTAAGGCCAAGGATTTGCCAAGCAAGGTTGGTTAATTGAATGCATGTTTAAGTCATCATCCAGTTACACAATAAATATATCATTATAAAGAGAAATTCTAGCAACACTCTCTTTGACACTTTCTTTCTTATACTTTGTGATTGGTTGAAATTTATAGTTACCTCCCTTAATAGCTCTTTTTTCCTCAAGTTCTATGAGAAAAACTGTGGTTCCTGCTTCGACATTGTCTGCAGAACTACTTCCGCTCTCGAGATCTTTTGATTTAACTACAATAATAAATATTGAAGAGTTAGAATAAGTTGACATGTTACCAAACACAACAATCTCACATATTGAACCACATGAGAGCTTCTTACCTATATTTCCATCCTTCGAAGAGCTGCTGGCAAAAAAAAATATTGCAGATAAAATTAGCAATACTTCCAAATTTAGATAACAAAAGAAGACAACATCAAAATCCAATACAATCATTGACATAATACGTGTGCTAGGATCCAATAGCAAGGTACGAGACTTAAGTCTCATATAGGAAGTATGTGATTCTAGTCAGGGATTTATTAGAACTTTGGCTCCTCCAACTACAACTGCTAGCTTTTGTGGTGTGATTCTTCCAAGGTTCTTATCCATATGATTTAGCATAACTTAACCAGTTGTATGCTAATACTCCTATGAAGAACTACAAATAACCAAATCAGCACTCATTCAAGAAGCTAAAATAACTACAGCAACCAACTTCAATAAAATAACAATGGTATTTATGAATTCATTAAAAAAAGGGGATAAGAAAAAAGTCCACACTCCCCTCTTGTATTGAGTTTCTTCTCATAAAATATTAATTGAGCAGGTTGTAAACTTGTTTATTCAACTGTAGCAATTAACTTCATAAATTTAGCTAATTTATATAATAGTTATTATAGTTCCCAAAGGCATTTTCCTGATTTTGTTTCCAAATGGAGCCTAAACAAGAAAGACCATATCCCTCCCTAGAAAATATAGAATGAAAGAAAGCATACAGGGTCAAAAGCAAGTTGAAAACAATAATAGGCAATCAGTGAGGGGCATTAGCCGTAAATTAACACCTATACCCAATACTCATATCTCAATATAACTATAATAAGCAAACAACACATACATGTCTCCATCTTTATAATCACCGGTGAAATTGCTGAGCTTTGCTTTATTATCAGCAGCATTAGATGAATGAACAGCAGAGCCTAGAAAAAACTGCAATCAAAAAGCAACCAACTCCTGGGAAAAGGATCTCAGCTTTGTTGATTTTGTCATCCAAAAAGTAATTCAAGGTTGTGCCTGTTACAATTGGAACAAAGATGGTGCTAGAATTCAGTGCTGAAGCAAGATGAAAATCATCACAGAAGTCTAAACTTATCAGTACATAGCCTATGTACACTCACATCCAGTTGCATGACAATTATCCATGTCGTTGAGTGTATATTTTCTCTAGCATTCATTTTATGTGTTTTAATTTTTGTTTGCATAGTTATTTAATTATATTTATAGACTTATTTACCGAGCCAAATGGCGTCACACGATTTAGATAGCCTAATCTCATTTAGTTGGATAAGACTTTTTTTTGTAACCATGTTATTAGTGTAAAATATCAACTGACTTTACCAATGATTAATGTCTGTCAGTTAACTTGATTCACTATTTACCTTAATGAAATTTCTCTTTTCAACCATATTTTTTTTTTCATAAAGTTTGAATATGAGACATTGTTTAAGTGAGATAAAACTTTATTTTTGTTGTTATAGTTATTGAATTATATTGAAGTGGTTATGTCATTGAATTACCTATAACAACAGTTATGCTTGCCGTGATCACTTCAGTAACCGATAGCCCAACAAAAGCAAATGCGTATTGGCTGGACAGATTCCCAAGGCTAAGGAACAGACCACCCCCCATTGCAAAAAGAACGGAGGGCCAATTATCCTGCAAGTAACAACTTAATTAAGCAGATTGATAAACCAATTGAAAACAAAAAAAAAAAAAAATACATATAAAGTTCAAAGCTAAACATTATTATAACTGTATAGTTTCAAATATAATTAAAATTAAACTCAGTACATATTACTAGAATTTATGGGATATATATTGAGCAAAATACTCCAACATTCCCTAGATTTTACTGATTGTTGCTCATGTTCCCTATAGTTTAAAAACCTACATGAGCCCGCTCGCTTCACTTTTGGGAAAGGTTGGGTGTATTTATCCAAATTAGAATGAAGGAGTGTGGAAAATCAGATTCAGGCATCGAAGGAAAGAGTTTGTTAGTCTTTATTTGTAGATATTTGTAAAGCATATATATTAAAAGACTTGTTTCATGGAACCATTACCATTGATATCATTAAGAAATATAATTCATAACTTTGATAAAAACAATTTTACCACAACCTGGGAACCTCAAGACTATCATCTTCAAATTTTATTCTGCTCGTGATTCTTAGATTTCAACTTGTAGCTTAATTATGATAGTGACATAGAATGTTACTCGTCAATCCATTTAATTTGTCATGATTGCTTCGTTTCTAAAATCACACTTTCCAACATACTTTCACTTTCCCAAAATACACAGACAAAAAAATAAAAATAAACATAACGGTAATTTTACAAAATTATTCTTATATCATCATTAATTTATTTATAAATTTTGTTGTCCATCAAAAATATTATAAGGGATATAATTGAAAAATATTAATTAATTTTATATTAAAAAGTTAAAGTAACAATTATTTTGAGACTATTTTTTCTCTCTTACACGGCAATTATAATGGATCGAGGGAATATCGTCTACTTTCTTCAACCCATTTTTTTTTTGTCTTAATCTTTAGTTCATCAAGGAAAAGGGACCTTGACTAGTTCAGAGTTCGATTGGGGAGCAAGTAAAGTCTGAGCAATAATTATTTCCGTTAAGGATCGAATTCGGATACTATCCGAATGATTCAACCTTAACTTCAGTATGTTAACAACTTTTGTCCAATCACTTCGTTTGTTCAACCCATCTAATTTGTCATGAATGCTTTTGTTTCAAAAATGCACTTTTCTAGATAACGATAATCAACTAATGAGTGACGACGCCTCTAGATGGGATTAGGATGACTCTCACATGCTTTATAATTTTTTTTAAGTGCCATGTTATTGATACAAAGTATCCAATTTTGTTGATGATATATCTTAGTCGAGAAACCTCATTTAAGGAGACCGAATCCAATATCATTTGGACAAACAACATGTAGATGATTATCTTCTTTAATCTTAGGGTAAAACGTGTTTTAGGTCTCTCAATTTTTGGTCAAAATAAGTCTTAGTCCCTATATTTTAAAAACGACGACGATCAAAATTATTGTTTTAAAGTATAGAGATCAAAACAAAAACATATTTTACCCTTTATTTTATGACGGTAAGTAGCAACTGCAAAATTCAATGAATAATAGCCCCCCATACCTGAGCAAGTTGAACTAAGAAATTTGGCTGAGCATGAGTGCCCTTGCCTATCCCACCGATTGTAAAAGCAATGAGTAAAGCAGCCAAGAAATTGGTGATTGAGTAATCAAGGTAGGTATGCTGAGGAAGACGACCACGCCTTTCTAACATAGTCAAAAGAGCAGGCCATGTCCCCAAGAAGAAAAGAGCCAAGAACATGCATGTTATGGCACCTCCTTTGCTCTCCACCAAATACATTTTCAACTCAGTAGTGCACAAAATGCTCTCGGAGA
The DNA here is from genome assembly GCA_013407115.1 of Glycine latifolia. Lineage (NCBI taxonomy): Eukaryota > Viridiplantae > Streptophyta > Magnoliopsida > Fabales > Fabaceae > Glycine > Glycine latifolia. The sequence continues at coordinate 7,941,975 of CM023941.1, forward strand.
GTGAAGAAACCAAGGAGCAAAGACCAGAGAACTCCTGAAAGCATTATGAATTAGTCATACTTCGGAAAATTACAAAATTATGAGCTATTATTAAGGACCCCATAAAAAGTTTATCCTCCCAAAAGGGGTGAGAAATTCATGCAACATGATAAAGGAGGAGGTGAATCTCTTGAAACAGATACAAAATCACAATCCAAAACAAAGACAAAAGTGTGCACAACTGCATATAAACTGTTATAAATTACTTTTAATAATAGAAAACTCATTGAAGAGGGGTGAAAAGAAAAAACATTATCTACACATAAACTCATGCATTTTTTTGTCAACACTAAATGTAAACACCTTTCTCCACGTCGCGGAACTAGTCCCTTTCACTCGATCTAGAGATTGATTATCATAGAATCCATGATAAGTCAATGAAACCTTAATAAATCACCTGATCCTCTTCACTGATATGAAGCAAGGGTTGACCAGCAAAAGACAAGTATATATAATTGAGTTAAAATTCAGTTTTCTTATTAACCATGAAGTACCCAAATGAGATAATAGGAATAAAAAAAATTCATCTTCACAAAGTCAAGCATGGAGATACACATTGAATGGCAGAGAACTGAGATAGAATCACAGCTACCTTGGAAGCCATAGATCATAAACAAAGAGGAAGTCAGCAATTATAAAAAGTCAAAAGATAAGAGCCTTTGTGGCAGCTAATGATCAATTAAATAAAAACCTTAGAGCCTCAAACAGTGAATAAAAATCTACCCAGTTGTTTGTAGCCACACACTAAAAGCAACATTGGGGGCCATATGAAAAAGAAATGTTTGAACCTTTGAAGCACCAAAGTGGCCAAAACTTCCACGCAAAATGGTTTCAAAATCTCAAAAACTGTTGGTGGTGAGAAAAATCTACCTCTGCTGATCTGCATTATTGGAATTGGAAGTACTTGAATTGAGAATCGGTACGGAGAATAAAAACAAAAGAAGAAAAAAAGTAAGGGAGAAAGTGTTAATGAATGGTTCAGTGACACCTGCCAATGAGAAAGGCTATAATGATGCAAACTTTGAATTGTGATTTGTATGAGTTTCACTTCATTGGCAGCACCGTTCAACTGGAATCTTCACACAGGATTCCAACTTTTTGTTGATGGTGTCAATTAGTAATTGATTATTTTAAATTGGATGAACAAGAATCTATTATTTTCTATGCTTTTTATTTTCGTAAATTCCAAAAGGGACAGGTCAGCTACCAATTAGTGCAAGGAATGATTGGAGATACTTTCTCGCCATCGTATCTTTTCGATTCTTTTCGAATCTTGGATTTTAAAACATCTTATGTACTATGAATGAATGTCAATTAATTTTTTTTTTATGTTAATAAAATGGCTAGTGATTAATGTTGATACATGAATTCAAACATCTCATGAATTTTTTAGTGTAATTATGAAAAACTACCTTAAATATAAATTTTCTGGAAATCTGTTCATTATTTTTCTTACCAAATAATTTTTTTACCGTGCATTAGTATAAAATACTATATTTATTATATGTAATATATAACCAAATGAAATGATATTATTAAATATGCAAATCATTAATTATAACATATTATGTATGATTTTTCATGATAATAAAAATAGAATAGAGTTTAAGTCACTCGGGTAAGTAATTGTGTAGAAATATTACTTATGTCAATAACCTTTTAAGCATGGTAAATTTTACTAATCAACCGTTAAATATTATGATACTATCACAATAATTATGGATGCTAAAATTTAGATACATTGTACATTTCTAGTTGGATATATAATTTTATTGTCAATATATATTAAAAAATATTTTATGAGAATTTTGATTTTTTATATTTGGTATGATAATTTTAAAAATCACTTTCCAAAATATAGCATTCCCTTAAAAAAAATTAATTATGTTTCCCACTGAAACTTTTCTATGGGAAGGATGTAAATTCAACATTTCCATAAAGGATAAATTTTTTTTTACTATAAATTAAAATATTATTATTCTATCATTCCCGAAAATATTTTAGACGTACATACCAAATATAATCAGAGAAAATAGGCTATCAACAGACAGTAAAATAAATAATCTTACACCATAATTCATCATGCATTTATAATAATTACTATAAGTCATCTTAATAATAATTTTTGTGATTTGATGATTTACACTATTAGTATATTATCATTAAACTCTTTTTTAATTGTCTATCATTTTCAATTTACTCCTATTCGAAAATAAATGTCATTTTAAATTGTCTTACACAAATAAAAAAATAAATAAATAGGTGGAAGAAAATATTAATTTTATAAAATTAATCTTAGTATTAATATTATATTGAAAAATTAAAGTAATACCTATTAAGGATATTAGTGAAAAAATAATTAATATTATATAAAAAATTAAATACGATACTTATTTTAGGATAATTTTTTAATGTAATATTTATTTTGAGACGGAATAAGTATCTTTGATCCCTGGCTATCTAATATGACAACTTATATATGACAACGTTGATTTTAGCACAAATTTAAGTGTTGGTGATGATTATGTCGGTGAAAGTCAAATTCCAGATAGAAATTGACCTGAAACATATGTGTAGAAGGCATTTTTTATGCTTATATTGATCCTAACCACATGTCTCCTACTTTTGTGGCTGCGCCCTCAATTAACGGATTATCAATTCCATTGATCAACAAGCATAAGTTAGGGGTTAGTACGACGATATATGTTGTTTTTATCTTAAACTTCTTTTTCCTTTTATTTATAGGTGAAACACGAAGTCCATGATACTGGAATATGTCTCACCACACTGTAAATATATCAATTGGGGTCACCTTGATCAAGAGGTGCTATTTCCTGGATTGGATGTTCTTGGTAGCAAGCATTTCGAAGCTGAATTGTGAATTGGTTTACGTTTTGATAGCAAATGCGCAAATGGCTGAGAAGCATTATTCAATGACAATCCATCTGTCATTTCGTGTGTTGTTGAGTCTCAGCCCACAATTTTGCCAATGGGATGTCCAAATAAGGCATAAGGTACGTTTTCCCTATATGATGAGAACAATATTGTTAAAAAAGACAAATAAATGAGTCAATTTCTAAATGGGACACTTGTGTATATATATGAACATATTGTTATCTAAAGATCATAATAAATTAGACTCTGAATTTATTTGAACATGCATAATACTAGATACAATTGTTGAAGCTAATTTTTATGTTATTTTTATAAGTAAATAACACGTTCTTTAAACTATATATATGACAAATATTTTAAATTGTATATGATAATGTGAATTTCAAAGTGTTTTTAGGTATGGCGAAGAAGACTCATTAATCTCTATTTCATTTATACAATAATTAATAAACTAAAAAAATAGAAAAGTATAATTAGATAAATAATACCACATAGAAATTAAATTAATATAATAATTTCATAAATATTTATTTATACAAGTATGAGGGGACTAGTAATTTCACAAATAAAATATATGGTTGTAATTAAAAAAAAACAAATAAAATATATGTATGGTTGGTTATCAGATTAAATATATAATTAAAAATCAAACTCACAATTCAGTCCAATAAAAAATAACTCAATTTTTATTTATTTTAACTTTTACCATCTGTGAGTTTATCAATATCCTTAAATTAAAATAAGATGTGTGGATATATCCTTAAATAACTCAATGTACGACTAGTTCATTTTCAAATCAAAATATGTTCCACAAATTTAATGTTTTATTAAAAAATATAAAAAATAGAATAAATGAATATAGTCTCAAATATTTTGAATTATTTAGACTTGTAATAATACTTCACAACAAAATATTGTAAATAAATACTTCACAACAAAATATTGTAAATAAATACTTCACAACGTACAAAATACAATTCCGTTACAATGATAGTAAATTAATCAAAATTATTGCGTTTAGTTTCTCCAGATAGTGTCCCAACTGTGATAGATGCCTGCATATAATTGTTGTCAACACTTAATTTTGAGTTAAATAATATTTTTAACTTTATTTTTAATCTTTTAGACATAAAATACTACAAAAAGATGGAATAAAAATAGCTACTATGATGCCAAAAAAAATAACGGGAAAAGGCAAAACTAGAAGGATCAAACAAATAAAATAAAGTAAAAAAACAAATATTAAAAACAGTGGGTAGAGGCAACAATCCATTTTCTCGCACGACATCTTAAGGTATAAGTCTAGCCCTCAACTCTTATTCAAGCAATTATTTATTAATTTCCTAGCTAATATTATTAATAATATTTTTCTTTTGACTTAAAGTAATAAACATTGAATTTTTCTTGTGGGGAATGGAAAAGGACAAGAAACAGAAAACAAGACCCTAAACAAGAATGAGAGAAAGGAAACGATCATTTGAGATTATTTTTTTAGTTAATTACTATTTGGGTATTGATTTTGAATTATTAAAAAAAAAGATAATAACATTTGTTACAATTAAAATCTTAATCGATCTTACGATTTCTAATTTTTTATTTTATTTTTAATTGAAGTCATAAAATATTTTATGACTTCAGTTTAATTTTTTAAAAAATATATACAATTTTAAAATCATAGAAATTTTTATTTACAACTTCAAAATCATTAAAAGTTTTTTTTATAACTTCAAAGTCTACTGCTTATCATTTTTTCGGTAATAATTCTTGAACTGAGAAAGCACTTATCATTTTTTCGGTAATAATTCTTTAACTGAGAAAGCACCAAGAGCATTGTTCTTCCCTTATTTTTTTTTTTGGTATGTGTTTTATAACCAATGAGTAGGCCACCTCAGCTCCATAACATCTTACTTTGCCTATTTCCTTGGTTTTTCATTTCTATTTCTTAAACCAACAAATAAAATGTTCACTGCCTTTCTTTGCCTTTCAAGTTGCATGTATGAATATGTATTAGTACGAGAAAATAGTGTCAACAAAATTTAGGGATGTGATTGTTTAGTTTGATCTAAAATAATAATAAAAAGAATTCAATATCAAACCAAAATGTATTAGTGTGAGAAAATAGTACCATAGACATTTAACTTTAGAGAATAAATTTATTCATATATATTATTAAATGAAAAATTCTGGTATAGTCACAAATTAACCATGATTGTACTGGGCAAAAACAAATAAATAGATACCGGCTCAAATTAAAAACCTTTCTCCATTAACAATGCACTCATTCTAAAACAATCTTTTCATGGATGACCAATGTTTACCTCTATGCAATTTTGTTGCCATAGTCCCAATGCATAAATTTGAAATAACCATTGTTTGTCAAGCGTTGTTCTCCATAGAATGATTGGACTTGGTTTTGCCAAGATTTTTGTTAGAACTAGTTGAAGCACTCCATGATGTCTGGTCAAAGTTGATTTCATCATCATGTCCATTTGTTTCATGAGGATAATAAGATGGCTTTGGAGGCATTTCAAGACTTTCAACCTTTCCTTCAAGCATTTCTACAACATTCTTCATTGAAGGACGATCATTTGGTTTCAATTGTATACACCAAAGTGCAACTATGAACATCTTTTTTACTAGAATCTTATCCTCTTCTGAGGCATCTTCCATGTCAAAATCTTTTTCTTCTTTAAATTGATCATAGATCCAAAATGGGAAATAATGTTGGCTTGAATGCTCTACTTGAGGATTTGAGTTCCTTCTCCTACTTCCCATTTCCATCAAAAGCATTCCAAAACTATAGACATCAGCCTTATGTGAAACCCCACCTATATTTTTGTAAAATAATTCCGGAGCCATGTAACCCAATGTTCCTCTTGCTGCAGTTAAAACAAGAGACCCATCTTTCACAGGATATAGCTTTGCAAGTCCAAAATCTGAAACCTTTGGAATTAAGTTATCATCTAGAAGAATATTGTGAGGCTTAATATCAAAATGTAAAATTTGCACATCACAACCTCGATGTAGATATGAAATCCCACGAGCTATTCCAAGAGATATTTCATATGTTTTCTCATAACTTAAAGGAACACTTCCTTCTTTAGAGAAAATGTATTTATCCAATGACCCATTAGGCATGTATTCATAAATTAGAGCACGCTTTTCTCCTTCAACACAGTATCCAATAAGTCGTACCACATTTACATGATGTATTCTTCCAATGGTAGCTACTTCATTTACAAAGTCTTGTCCATTACCTTTGGCTTTGCTCAACATCTTTATTGCTACATCTGACCTACTTCGAAGCTTTCCTTTGTATACAGACCCGAAACCTCCTTGACCCAATTTCACTTTGAAACCTCTGGTCATTTTCTTAATTTCTCCATATTTATACCTAATGGGATTTAGATTGTTTTCTAGCAAAAAGTTTTCAATATTATCGTACATTGAGAAATGTCTCCGTCGCCACATATAGATAAATAGTCCAAGCAAAAGTGCAACTCCAAATAGATATCTAGCTACCATAAATATTGGTAGAACATCTTGTCCTATGAGTTCTTCTTGATAACCATCTGAATAAGCTAGTGATGGCTTGAAATGTTTTATTCTTTTGACAAATTCTGTGAATATAAATTTCATTAAAATAGTAAGAAAATAAAGCATGCTTTAGTCTACTTAGTAACTTAGTTCAACTTAGAAATCAACTGATGTATAAGGTGTAAATTAATAATGGGTGAAACAAATATAACTTGTATTACCTGTAATAACGCGCTTAATATAACCTGCAAAAACAAAAGATTACTTAAATAAAAAAAATGATAAATTAGTTTTCAAATTTCACAACATGCTTTGAAACACAGGTTTTGCAAAATTGATGTAATGTTTAAATATTTAGGCAACTGCAAACATATCCATTAAATTAATTTAAATAACCCCACTCCTTACCTCCCTCTATTCAAATATTATAAAGGATACATTATATTTTGGATCCCTATAAAATTTAAAAATATTAATTTCATCCTTGTAAAAAAATTTATATTAATTTGGTCCTTCTAAAAAAGAAAACAGATTTTTATAGGTCCTCAATTGTAACTCCGTTAGACAATTTCCTGACATGGCTAACAGACTTAATTACTTTCTCTCTCCACCTTCCTAAGTATACTAAGAAGACACCAGAACCCATTGTGGCTTCATCTTTCCTCCTAATTTCATCAGAAAGTGTAACAATTGTCTAGGAAGTGAGAAAATTTACAATTTTTAGGGGGCTTTAGCTGTCAAAATCTCATTCGTAATCAAATTACATATGTAAGTCTGATAGTCATGTCAGATTACTGTCTAACGGATTTACCATTGAGAACCAACATATATATCTTTTTATTTTTTATAGGGACTAAATTAATATGACAAAACTTATGAGAAAAAATTAATACTTTTCAAATTTTACAAGAACCTCAAACATATTTTACCTTATCATAAATGAAATTGAATAATTTTTATAATTTTTAAAATCATCCAGTTGTCCAAATATTGTTAGAATTGAATTTGCATTATTTCTAGATTATATCACAACTGGGTTCCTGTCTATCAAACTAGTTTATACTTTTGACAAGTCTAGGATTAAAAGGAAGTTTAACGATGCATGGAAACTTCATAACATTGGCATTAGTACAAAGATTATGACTAAGTACAAAAATATCATAAATTTGACCTTTGTTCATGATTCCAAACAATTAGATTCTAGCACAAACTTTTTCATTGATTCTAATTCTTGTAATTGTTAAGAGGATGATGGGGATAGCTAAGTGGGAGAGTGCATAGAAGCTATAAGGAGGAGTACATGATTATAATATTTAGTTGAAAGAATTAGGGGTTAGACCTATAAGTAGTGTTATAAGAAATCAATTGGTGATCGCCTCAGGTCATAGATTGAACCAATGGGTCAATATTTGAAGAATGTGAACCAATATATAATAAGTTTATACATTCTATGTTTATATATATATATATATATATATATATATATATATATAT
>CM023941.1:7950039-7977951 GCA_013407115.1 Glycine latifolia
TATATATATATATATATATATATATATATATATATATATAATCATTAGATATAGAGAAAATGAATGGTGAGGATGAGGAGTAACTCTAAAAGAGTTATTCTTGAAGCAAGTCTCTCTGTCTCTCTAAAGTAGTGTACAGGACGCAACTTGGCCAGTCATAGAACCATAAGCGGGTGACTTCAAATCTTATCTTTAGGATATTATTTAGATTTTAAAATACTATGTATTTGTATAGAATATTTTAGGATTTGTTTCCTCTTTTAAGATTAGGATGCCAGGTCTATAATTAAAGCTTCATCACATGAGAAAAATAAGCCAACTTGAAGAAGGATGTCATATAAATAAAGAGTTTCAAGTTTTTCATAAAAACTTGTAATAAAGATGATTGCCAGGGGTTTACAAGTTTTCCATAAAAACCTGTGATGAAGATAACATGAAGGATTTTTTTTTTTTAAGTTTTCCATAAAAACTTGTAATGAAGATGAAGATGTTAACCCCACTTGACCACTCTACATGAGAGAATGATCATCTGAAGGGAGGATTTTCAAGTTTTTCCATAACACTTGTAATGACCATTAATACAATATTTATGAAGCTCCACCACACATACTATATCTCATTCTTTTACAAATATATATTTCACACACACAAACAAACAATATTTATGAAGCTTCAAAACCTTTACTAGACACGAAGAAAAGAAAAGATGAAAGATAAAAAGGAAGAAAGCAAGCATCAAAACCTTTACAGGTCATTCATCTTGGTGATTTCAAATCCACTGGTGTTGCCATTCACTTAGCCAACAAGATTGTTGCGCTTCCACTTGGAGTTATTGAAGATATGTTGGTGTGAGTTAATGATTTGATTTTTCCCGCAGATTTTTACATTTTGGATATGGAGAATGAGTCTTTTAGCCATGGTTCCACATTTATCCTAGGGAGACCATTCTCAATGACAACAGGACCAAAATTGATGTGCATGCAGTAACTCTTTCCATGGATTTTGGTGATGATGTTGTCCATTTCAACATTTTTGAGGCCATGAGACATCCTGCAAATGAGCATTTTGTCTTTCTTGTAGATATCATTGACATTGCAGTAGATAGTATAAATATTTGTATTGATTTACTTTCTGATTTTCTGACTTTTCTGATTTGGATCTTGGTTGTTTTAATTGAACATGTGCTGATTCTGTTGCTGTGAGGTATGTTTGTGCAGAGATTTCCTCTGCACTTCACTCTGATTGTGTTGCAGGTACAGGTTCAGGTGCTAATTCTCCTACCTCCCTTCCATCAGCGTCCAACCTTCTCTTGGCATCCACCATTCAACCACCTTCCTTGGAGTTGAAGCCACAACCTGAGCACCTTAAATATGCCTATTTAGGTGACGCTCAGAAGCTCCCAGTCATCATATCTAGTAGTCTGTCACTTGAGCATGAAGAGAAATTGTTGCACGTTTTGAGAAGCCACAAAAAGGCCATTGGATGAACGCTTACTGACCTTCCCAGAATAACTCATTCCCTATGCATACATTAGATACTCTTGGAGGATTATTTTAGGTCGGTAAGGTAGCCAAAGAGGAGGCTGAATCCCACCATTCTTGATGTTGTGAAGAAAAAGGTGATGAATCTACTAGCTTCAGGGATCATCTATCCTATTTCAGATAACACTTGGGTTTCACCTGTCCAAGTCTAAGAAGTCGGGCATCACTGTTGTGACAAACCAGGATAATGAGTTGATTCTAACTAGAGTAGCCAATAGTTGGCGAGTTTGCATTGACTACAGGAGACTTAACCAGACAACTCGGAAGGACCATTTCCCTCTTCCATTCATTACAAGGTTTTGGAGAGGTTGGAAGATAAATCACATTATTGCTTTCTTTATATTTTTCAGGTTACATGCATATTTATATTGCACTGGAGGACCACCACAAGACCACATTCACTTGTCCATTTGACACATTTGCCTACACCAGGATGCCCTTTGGCCTATACAACGCACTTGGCACCTTCCAAAGGTGTACGATGAGCATCTTTTCTGATTTATTAGAGAGTTGCATGGATGTGTTTATGGATGATTTCACTGTTTATGGTTCCTATTTTTTTATTCATGTTTGGATAGCCTCTCTAGAGTTCTTGACCGATGCATTGGGACTAACCTTGTTCTTAACTTTGAGAAATGTCATTTTATGGTACATGAGGGCATTTGGTCTCTAGTAGAGGTATTGAGGTTGATAAGGCTAAGATTAATGTTATTACTTCTCTGCCTTATCTCGCTTTTGTGCGGGAAGTGCAATCTTTTGTTGGACATGCAAGTTTTTATAGGAGATTCATCCAGGATTTCAGCAAGATTGCCTTGTCATTGTCAAAGCTTCTCCTAAAGGACATAGACTTTATGCTTGACCAACTTTGCAAAGATGTATTTTAGGAGTTGAGGAAAAGGCTTACTATCTCTCCAATCATGCAACCACTAGATTGGGAGCTCCCATTTGAGCTCATTTATGATGCCTTTAACTATGCACTTGGGGTTGTGTTGTTAGAGAGAGTTGATAAATTGTCCTATGCCATTGCTTATGGTTCACACACTTTAGATGCAACCCAAGTTAACTAAACCACCACTGAGAAGAAGCTTTTGGCTATTATTTTTGCTTTAGATAAATTGATATTTTATTTGTTTTGCTCTCATATCACAATCTTTACTAACCATGCAACTTTGAAGTACCTGTTGAAGAAGCCTGATGCTAAACCTTGATTGATCAGGTGGATGCTTCTTCTTTAAGAGTTTGATATTGAGATTAAGGACAAGAGTGGTGCAAAAAACTTGATTGCTGATCATTTGAGCATAATTGAAGGACCTGTTTAGTCCTTTCCAATTAGGGATAATTTCCCTGATGAGCATTTGCATTCATCACATGTTACACCTTGGTTTGCTAACATTGTGAATTTCATTGTTGTATATGTTGTTCTACCTTATGCATCTAGGTCTCAAATAGATAAACTTAAGAGTGATGCTAAATATTATGTATGGGATGATCCTTATTTGTGGAGATTTGGAAGTGACCAAGTGATCCGCAGGTGTGTACCAGATCGTGAGATTTAGTATATTCTTCAGTTTTGTCATGACACACCTACTGACGGTCATTTTGGTCCTCAGCGAAACGCTAAAGGAGTATTAGACTATGGGTTCTATTGGCCCACCATGTTTAGAGATGCTCATCACTTTTCCACCACTTGTGAGCAGTGTTGATTTTTTATGAGATCACCATTACACATAGGCATGAGATGTCTCAGCAGCCCATTATTTTCTATGAGATTTTTTATGTATGGGGTATTGATTTTATAGGTACATTTCTTGTTTCTCATGGTTTTTCATATATTTTTCTTGCTGTTGATTATGTTTTTAGATAGGTTGAAGTTAAGGCCAACAAAACTAATGATTCTAAAGTTGTTGTGCATTTTGTGAGATCTAACATTTTTTTTCAGGTTTGGTGTGCCTAGAGCCATTATTAGTGACCAAGCGAGCCATTTTCTTTAACAAGTCATTGACATCCTTACTCCATAAGTATAGGGTCGTGTATAGAGTTACTACAACTTATCATCCCCAAGCTAATGGGAAGCAGAGATTTTTAATAGAGAGATCAAGCAAGTGTTGCAGAATGTAGTGCAACCTAATAAGAAGGATTGGAGCAAGCTACTTAAAGATGCTTTATGGGCTCACATGACCGCTTACCGAACAACTTTGAGGATGTCTCCCTATAGGGTGTTTTTGGTAAGGCATGCTACCTTCTGGTGAAGATTGAGCACCGTGCTTATTGGACGATGAAGAGTTGTAACATGACATTTGACGAAGTGGGTATGGAAAGGAAGCTTCAATTGCAAGAACTTGAAGAGATCTGTTTAGAAGCCTATGAGAACTCCAAGATTTACAAGGAGAAAGTGAAAATGTTTCATGACTCTAGGATTCTTAGGAAGGAGTTCCATATTGGCCAAAAAGTGCTCTTGTTTAACTCTCGCCTCAAGCTTATTTTCCGTGAACTTCGATCTAGATGGGATGGACATTTTGTTATTACTAATGTTTTTTCCCGTGGTGTTGTGGAGATTAAAAATGAAGTTACCAACAAGGTCTTCAAAGTGAATGGTCACCGACTCAAGCTATTTCATGAAAGCCCTTAAGTGGACGAGGAGCTTGTGGCGGACCTCTCTTTGGTCTTGCCAATTTTATGTGATGATGTTCCTTGAATAACACTTGAAGAGTTTCATTTTCCCTTCTTTTCTATGTTGTCTCTTTGGTTGCATTTCATTGCATGCTTACATTGAGGACAATGTGCACTTTAAGTGGTGGGGGAAGAATTTAAAAAATCTGTTTTTTTTTTGTTTTCTGTATATGTTTTTGTTTTCTATTTTTGTCTATTTTCTGTTATCTATTTTTGATTTTTGTATCTGTTTTATTTTATTGTTTTCTATTTTTATATACAGAAAATAAAATAAAATAAAAGATTTTGCAGTAGTTGTTTTTTTTGTTGAACTTAGGCACTTTTTCATGTTTTTAATAGGATGAGCCTAATCAGAGCCCATCCCTTCATTCTATTCAGTCACTATATATTAGTGTAGCTAGGAGTTTCTTGAGGAGATACAAACAAAATTTTTAGCTTCTTGTGCAATTCTTCTGAATTAAATTTTTTTCTTTTTTTCTCTCAACAATTATTCATTATTCTTCATTTTCTTCTTCCTTTAATCTTTGTTCTTCTATTTTCTTACACAAATTTCGTGGTTCTTCCACTGATGATGATCCTGAAAGGCTAAACCATCAATCAAAGGATCTAGTCCAAGCAAGGAGAATTTGAGTTCTCGTTTGGTATTTCAATTTCTGTGTGAATGTTGTTGGATTTAAAGGAAGCAAGGATGGCTTGAAGTTTTTGCTTTTTACATGCCCAATCAAGTTTGAAGGCATTTGTAATTTGTCTCAGAGGCTCAAGTGCATAACCTTGTGATCTTTCATTGCATTTGGATTCTCATCCTCATGCATACATATTTTGATTGATAAACTAAAGCTGCTAAATTGTTTTTACAAGAATTGAAGTTCTCATGGCTAAGTTTTTTGGAAAAGTAAAAGTTACTGCTTTAATCAATTACATAGTATTTTAATCGATTAAATGTCCTTGTTCTAAACCTGGAAAAGCCTTGAAGAACAATTTAATCGATTACAGGCTTCTTGTAATCGATTACATAGTGCAATATGAAAAACATGCGTGACTGGTATAATCGATTACCATTATTTGTAATCGATTACACAGGCATTTTCATATTCTAAGCTTTACATGTTTAATCGATTACTAGTGTTATGTAATCGATTATGTATTGTTGTTTTACATACATATGGACTGCTTTAATCGATTACACTGCACATTAATCAATTATTATGTTCATAAACATTTACCAGAAAGCTGAGGAACAATTTAATCGATTATGTAGTTGACTTAATCGATTACATAAGGCAAAATAATCGATTACACCAGTGGATTAATCGATTATTGTTAGTTAAATCAGTTTTACATAAAGCTTGGTGAATATGTTTTCTATATATAGACATTAAACGAATTGTTCTCAACAGATGAGTGAGTTACCCAAAATACACAAAGCTTTCTAAGAGTTTCTGAGTGAAAAAACACATCTTGTAAGGATCAAGATTTCTGAGTTTTGTTTTAGAAGATGTGTTAAAGAAAGAAATGTTTCAATATAGTGATTCTGAGCTATAGATTCATACAACTTGGAGTGTGTGGTAATCTCAATTCATTTCATTCATTCATACATGAAAGATCTCAGGTTGTGTTTATCTTGAATATCTCTTTTTAGATATTATAATATTTCTTGTTTTATTGTGATATATCAATTTGTTTCTTTTCATGCATACTAGAGTAGGGTTCTTTAGGTTTGAGGTTCTGAGTAGGGTTCTCAGGATCTTGGTGATTTGTATTCTAATAGGGTTTTAGAATTTAGTATCTTTATCTAGTGTTGATAAAGAGAGTCACTTGTAAACTGCTTGTAAAAGATATTTTGATATAGTGATAACTCTAACCTAGTATGGGTTGGAAGTAACTAGATGTAACCTCCAAGATTGTGAAGTGAACCAATATAAATTGCATAGTCTCTTATTCTAATTCTGTATATCTCTCAATGCTTGTGTTGGGTAATCAAGATATAATCAACAAGACAAAGGTTCTGTCATTGCTTGCATAATAAGGTTGATCTTGGTTGAAAGTGAAGTTCTGATTTGAAAAAGGTTTATGTGATACGATCCAGATTTTAAATTCCGCAAATTGTTTCAAGAAATTTTTAAAGACCTGATATAAACCAATTCACCCCCCTCTTGGTTTATTTGAAGAGTGTTCATTGTATTTTCAATTTGTATCAAGAGTTGGTTATTGAAAGTTATTCAAGATCACTTTCTTTTTTAAAGAAAATGAATACTACTCAAATAACTTTTAGAGAGGGAGCTTCTCTCAATCGTCCACCAATGTTTGAGGGTGAGCATTTTAGTTTTTGGAAAAATCGTATGCAGATCTTTATTCAATCCAATGATCCCGGTGAATGGAATGCTATTGAAAAAGGTCCTTTAGCTCCTATGAAAACTGTTGATAATAAATTGATTCCCAAAGAATTGGATGAAATGACAGATGCAGAAAAGAGGGTTGTGCAATATGATTTTAAAGCTAAAAACATTATTACATCTACTCTTTCTTCTGATGAATTTTTTAGAACTGTGAGATGCAGAAGCACAAAAGAAATGTGGGAAATGTTAGAGGTAACTCATAAAGGAACAAATGAAGGAGATCAAGGAAGTATGCCTTGATTCATGAGTATGAAATGTTCAAAATGAGCAATACTGAAAACATATCTCAGCTGCAAACAAGGTTCACTCACATTGTCAATCATCTTCTTGGCCTTAGAAAGACCTTTGATGCTGAAGAATTAAACATCAAAATCTTGAAGTGTCTCACAAGACCATGACAACCAAAAGTTATAGCTATCAAGGAGTCAAAAGACCTATCCAAAATATCCATGGCTGCACTGTTTGGTAAGCTACTTGAGTATGAAATTGAAATGTCACAACTAACCAATATAGAAGATGCAGAAAAGAAGCACAAAAGCATAGCTTTGAAAGCTGCATCCTCTAAAGTTGAAAAAGAAGAAGAATCAAGTGAAGAAGATGAAGATGACAACATGAATTTAATTGTCAAAAAAATCAGCAAATTCATGAGAAGGAACAAGAACAGAAAGTTCACAAAGTTCAACAACAACAACAAAAAGAATGACAGCAACACCTCTACCAACTTTACTTGTTTTGAATGTGGAAAGCCTAGACACATCAAATCTGAATGTCCAATTTTCTTGAAGAACAACAAGGTGAGAGAAAGATTAAGAAGGAAGGAAAGCCAAAGAAAGCATGTATTGCTTGGGAAGACAATGAATCAACTACTTCTGAATCTTCAAGTGAGGATGAATAAGCTAATGTTTGTTATACATCTACATTGAGTGATGATGATTACTCAAATGCTAAATCTGAGGTAAGTTCTCAATATGATAATATAGTTGATGCTTTCCATGAAATGCATGATGAGGCTCAAAGGCTAGCAAAGTCAAATAATAAGCTGAAAGGAGATATAAGATGGCACATCACCAAACTTGTAGAAATGCAAAGTAAACTTTGTAAGTTGAAAGAAGAAAATGAAAAATTTCTTTCAAGTTACAAGGCCAATGGGTGTATATGTCCATCTTCCTCTTCTAAGGCAGAAAAATGCAAATTGTTACAAGAAGAGTTTGATGCTTTCAAAAGAAGCCAAGGAGAAAAGTATATGTTACTTCTTTCAGAAAATAACTATTTGGTTGATCTTTTGAAAGGCTGTATAGAGGAAAATGCAACTTGGCTGAAATATTAAGTGTGCAGAAATATGTTGGAGATACTTCTGGTTTGGGATACAAACATGGTTCAAAGTCTTGTGGAAAAACCATATTTGTACCACCAAAACAGAAGAACCAAAGGAGCTTTTATAAATCAAAGTTTAATCAAAATGCTTACTTTGAAAGATCATCAAGAGTTGTAACTTGTAACTATTGCATGAAGAAAGGACATACATCTTTTAAATGCTATGCAAGAAAATATTATGTGCCTAATGGAGAATGTGTTTGGACGCAAAAGAAAAAGAAAATAGCTAACCCATATGGACTCAACCTCAATTGGGTACCTTTCTTTGGTACTTAATTTGAATTTTGCAGGTGTGTCTAAGAGCAAAGTCATCATTATGGTATCTTGATAGTGGCTGCTCTAGGCACATGACAGGTGACATATCCATGCTTACAAATGTCATACTAAAAGATGGAGGATTTGTCACTTACGACGATAATAACAAAAGGAAGATAATTAGAGAAGGAAACATAGGAGACAACCTTAAGACTATGATCAGAAATGTTTTGTATGTTGATGGCTTGAAACATAATCTCCTAAGCATAAGTCAACTATGTGACAAAGGATTCAAAGTTTCTTTCAATAACAATTGCTGTTTGATTTGTGACAGTCAAAGTAGTTAGGTTATCCATGTTGGTAAGAGAAAGGGTAACATTTATGTTTTGTCCATTGATCATACATTCATTCATAAGACTAGTTGCCTTGTAAGTAAAACTGATGAAACTTGGTTATGGTATAGAAGAGCTAGTCATATAAATATGAATCATATGAATAAGCTTGTAAGAAAGGATTTGGTTATAGGATTGCCTAAGCTTAAGTTTGAGAATGATAAAATATGTGAAGCTTGTCAAAGAGGGAAACAAACAAATAATTATTTTCAAAGCAAAAATGTTGTTTCTACTTCTAGACCTCTTGAGTTGCTTCATATGGATTTATTTGGTCCTTCAAGAACCATGAGCTTGGGAGGAAATTTCTATGGGCTTGTTATTGTAGATGATTACTCAATATACACATAGACTTTATTCATAAGAACCAAGAGTGATGCATTCACAGCATTTAGAAAGTTAGCCAAGATAATTCAAAATGAAGAAGCTTGCAATGTTGTTTCAATTAAAAGCGATCATGGTGGAGAATTCCAAAATGAATACTTTGAAAATTTTTGTGAAGAATTTGGAATTAATCACAATTTTTCAACTCCAAGAACACCCCAACAAAATGGTGTTGTGGAGAGGAAAAATAGATCTAGTGGAAGGTGCAAGGACACTTCTAAATGAAACAAAATTACTTAAGCACTTTTGGACTGGTGCTGTAAGTACGATTTGTTATACTTTGAATAGGATTCTCATAAGGCCTATTTTGAAGAAAATCCCTTATGAACTATGCAAAGGAAGGAAACCAAACATATCTCATTTGAGAGCCTTTGGCTGCAAGTGTTTTGTGTTAAACAATGGTAAAGATTCTATTGGCAAAGTTGATTCTAAAGCTGATGAAGCAATTTTTCTTGGTTACTCTTTGCAAAGTAAAGCTTATAGGATCTTTAATAAAAGAACATTGTGTGTTGAGGAATTTGTCCATGTTATATGTGATGAGACTAACCTTTCCAAAGAGAATTTGGAGTGTGATGTTGATGTAGGGCAAATGGAGGAATTTTTGCAACTTAAGGATATTAATGGAAAAGAAAAAAAACTGAATCAAATGATGAACATGAACAGTCAATTTATGTACAAAAGCACAAGGATTGGAGAACAACTAAAGATCTTTCTCTTGACAATATAATAGGAGAAGTATCCAAAGGGAGTTTCTACTAGATTCTCTTTAAGAAATCTTTGTTGTACCATGGCTTTTGTTTCACAGATTGAACAAAAAAGTATTGATCAAGCTCTGCTGGATGAACATTGGTTAATAGCTATGCATGATGAGTTGAATCAATTTAAAAGAAACCAAGTTTGGGAGTTAGTCCCTAGACCATCAACTCATAAACCAATTGACACAAAATGGGTTATTCAAAACAAGCTAGATGAAAGTGGCATCATAGTAAGGAACAAGGCTAGATTGGTTGCTAAAGGATACAACCAAGAGGAAGGCATAGACTATGATGAAACTTATGCTCCAGTTGCTAGATTAGAAGCCATTAGGTTGTTACTTGCATATGCTTGTTTGATGAACTTTAAATTTTTTCAAATGGATGTCAAAAGTGCATTTTTAAATGGTTACATTGAAGAAGAAATATATGTAGACCAGCCTCCTGGATTTGTTGATTACAAACATCCTAACCATGTTTTCAAATTAAGAAAAGCTTTATATGGTTTGAAACAAGCACCAAGGTCTTGGTATGAAAGGTTAAGCAAATTTCTGCTTGAACAATCTTTCATAAAAGGACAAGTTGACAAAACTTTGTTCGTCAAGAAAAGAAGAAATGATATCTTGTTGGTTCAAATCTATGTAGATGACATTATATTTGGTTCAACTAATCAATCTATGTGCAGAGAACTTTCTGTCTCAATGCAAAGTGAGTTTGAGATGTCAATGATGGGGGAGCTTACATTCTTTCTAGGATTACAAGTCAAGCAAATGAAGAATGAAACTTTCCTTAGCCAAGCCAAGTATTGCCTAGAAATGATCAAGAAGTTTGAAATGGAAAATTGCAAGGATGCTGCAACACCAATGACAACATCTACCTATCTTGATTCAGATGACAAAGGAAAAAGTGTTGACGAGTCCAAATACAGGGGAATGATTGGATCCTTGTTATACTTAACTTCTTGTAGACCTGATATTATGTTAAGTGTTTGCTTATGTGTTAGATATCAAGCAAATCCCAAAGAATCTCATCTAACTGCAATGAAGAGGATCCTCAAATATCTCAAGTCTACACCAAAAGTAGGACTTTGGTATCCAAAAGGTACATCTAACAGCTTGATTGGATATTCTGATTCCGACTTTGCAGGGTGCAAATTGGATAGAAAGAGTATCAGTGGAACATGCCACTTGTTAGGAAGCTCTTTGATTTCATGGCATTGCAAGAAGCAATCATGTGTTGCCTTATCCACTGCTGAAGTTGAATATATTTCTACTGGAAGCTACTGTGCACAAAGTCTTTGGTTGAAGCAACAACTTCAAGACTTTGGTGTTGAGATACATGAGATATCATTGCTGTGTGATAACACTAGTGCCATCAACATATCCAAAAATCCTATTATGCACTCAAGGACCAAACACATTGAGATCAGACATCATTTTATCAGAGATCATATCCAAAAGGGTAACATCAAAATTGAGTTTGTTGAAACTAACTATCAATTAGCTAATATTTTCACTAAACCTTTGGATAGAGATAGATTCTACACACTTAGAAACATGCTAGGAATTCTAGATGAATCTAGTGTGTGTTAGCATTATGTTTATATGCTCATCTACATGAAATTGCATCATTTATTGGTCATTCATCTCAAATTATACAAATTCAAAATTCCCTGCATAATTACTGCTCATACTGATAAATTCAGTGTAATAATCGATTAAGACTCGGAATAATCGATTATATGAATTTTAAAAGCTTTTTAGAATGAAGTTTGTGCTTATGTAATCGATTACAGAGATGAAATAATCGATTATTCTTCATGTAAAATGACTTCAGAAAATAAAGTTCACTGGAATAATCAATTACTTCATCAAATTAACCGATTACACAAGCTGAAAATCTTTTAGCAACATTACATTTCACTGGAATAATCGATTACCACATAGTGTAATCGATTACACTTCATCTTCCTGAAATGGATCACTCACTGGAATAATCGATTACACCTCGTGTTAATCGATTACAACACTTTGCAGAAACAATCTTGCTTACGAATTAATTGATTACATAAGCTCGTAATCGATTATTCATGGAGTTACTGCAAAATCTGCAATATTTATTGGAAAATGTAACTGCCCAACTGCCACCTAATTCAAAAAATTTGAATCTTCTGTGCTTTAAAGTTAGTGGGTTAATTCAAAATAACTGTTACTCATTTCAAATTTCAAATTTTGGAGCCCAAAATCTTCTATAAATACAAACTTTGTTGAAGGAAGAAATCACACCATTCTCTTCTTCAACCTTAAGCCTTGTTGTGGTTCTGGTTTTGTTCTCTTTTCTTCTGAGTCTAGATACTCTACTCTTTGTATTCCTACCTCTCTTTTTATTCCTACCTCTATTTTAACCATGTATGCTCCTAAGAGATCAAAAACCTCTAAGAGAAAGGGTGTTGAAACCTCTAACCCTGTAGCAAATAGGTTAGACCATTGGTTTCCTAATGAGCGTGAGACAATGAACTTCTTACAGTTTAATGCCACTAAACTCATTTGCCCTCCTAAACACCTTGACCTTGCATGGTTCACTAGAGAAGGTTTTCAATTCCCTGCTATGATTGAAACCCAGGGATTGAAGAAATTTGTTAAGATGAAGGGTACCTTTTACCCTGAATTAGTGAAGGTGTTTTACACCTGTGCTAAAGTTTCTATGGATGGGACAATCTTGTCTCAAGTTAATGGAGTGGCCATGAAAATTACTCCTGAGGTCTGGCAAGAAGTTGCTGGCATTTCCTTTGAAGGTGAAAGGAAATTTGAGGAGGAAGTTGAGGGTTATAATAAGGTAGAAACCTATAGAGGGATGCTTCTTGAACCTCAAATGAGGCTGAAGCTGAGGCTTAGTACTGGTCCTATGACTCATGAAGATAGAATTCTTCATTATATCATCACCTACATCTTGACTCCTAGGTCCACAAATCATGCACAAGCCACAGATGATGACATACAGCTTGTGTATGGTATGAAGAATGTCATTCAAATGAACTGGATCCTCATTATTGAGGAAACTATGCTGAAATCCAAAAGATTGATGAATTATCCATTTCCATATGCTGTTTTAGTGTCCAGATTCATTGACTACTTCAATGTAGATGTCTCTAATGAGGTTGTTGACAACACAAATTCCAGCAATAGCCTCATTAAAGATAAACATCTTCACAAGCTTGGAATGGTCAAGACACCCTATGGATGGCAGATGGCTGGACAACAAATTGCTTTTGCTGGTGATGAAGATGAAGCGGATGAAGAAGAAGAAGTTGAAGGCCTTGCTCAACCAACTTACAGTCCTTTTGAATCACTTATGATTCAAAAGATGGATGCGTTATTGTCTCTACACCATGAGCACAGGGCTAAGACTAATTCATCTTTGGATGAAATGAAATCCAGACTTGAAAACATAGAACATAGGCTGGTTCTTGATGACTTTGATAAACTAGCTTAGGATGCTTATGTTTTCTTTTCCATTGTTGATTATGTTTTACTAGTTATCTTAATATGTTTGTTTGTTTGTTTGTTTTTTTTTTTTGTTTTATTGATTAATGTAATGCATCTTTTCAATTAATGAAAGTTCTATTTTTTCTCTTCTTAATATTCTCTCTATGAACATTATTTTGTCTTTGATAAGCCAAATAAGGGGAGAAACAATTGTAATTGTTATAAGGGAGAAATGAGAAATAATAATTGAGGAATGGAACTAAGGTTAATGTATGTTCTATGCTCTGTTTTTTAAACTCTACCCAAGTTAGGGGGGAGCATTTTTTGAGAAATGACTTGTGCTTATGCTTGTTCTTGCAAAAAGCTGATGTTGATTTCAGGATATCAAGTATAATTTTCCTAATCCTTCATCCCTCAAATGTAATCAAAAGATAGACAAATGGACAATTAATATTTGGCATGCTCAAAGCCAAAAAGGGGGAGATTGTTGGATTTAAAGGAAGCTGCAAGAAGATTGAAGCAAGGATGGATTGAAGTTTTTGCTTTTTACATGCCCAATCAAGTTTGAAAGCATTTGTAATTTGTCTAAGAGGCTCAAGTGCATAACCTTGTGATCTTTCATTGCACTTGCATTCTCATCCTCATGCATACATGTTTTTGATTGATAAACTAAAGCTGCTAAATTGTTTTTACAAGAATTGAAGTTCTCATGGCTCAGTTTTTGGAAAAGTAAAAGTTACTGCTTTAATTGATTACATAGTGTTTTAATCGATTAAATGTCCTTGTTCTAAACCTGGAAAAGCCTTGAAGAATAGTTTAATCAATTACAGGCTTCTTGTAATCAATTACATAATGCAATATGAAAAACATGCATGACAGGTATAATCGATTACCATTATTTGTAATCGATTACACAGGCATTTTCATATTCTAAGCTTTACTGGTTTAATCGATTACTAGTGTTATGTAATCGATTATTATGCATTGTTTTACATACATATAGACTGCTTTAATCGATTACACTGCGTATTAATAGATTATTATGTTCATAAACATTTACCAAAAAGCTGAGGAACAATTTAATCGATTATTTAGTTGACTTAATCGATTACATAAGGCAAAATAATTGATTACACTAGCTGATTAATCGATTATTGTTAGTTAAATCAGTTTTATATAAAGCTTGGTGAGTTTGTTTTCTATATATAGACATTGAACAAATTGTTCTCAACAGATGAGTGACTTACCCAAAATACACAAAGCTTTCTAAGAGTTTCTGAGTGAAAAACACATCTTGTAAGGATCAAGATTTCTAAGTTTTTTGTTTTAGAAGATGTGTTAAAGAAAGAAGTGTTTCAAGATAGTGACTCTGAGCTATAGATTCATACAACTTGGAGTGTGTGGTAATCTCAATTCATTTCATTCATTCATACATGAAAGATCTCAGGTTGTGTTTATCTTGAATCTCTCTTTTTAGATATTCTAATATTTCTTGTTGTATTGTGATATATCAATTTGTTTCTTTTCAAGCATACTAGAAGGATTCTCTAGGTTTGAGGTTCTGAGTAGAGTTCTCAGGATCTTGGTGATTTGTATTCTAATAGGGTTTTAGAATTCAGTATCTTTATCTAGTGTTGATAAAGAGAGTCACTTGTAAACTGCTTGTAAAATATATTTTGATATAGTGATAACTCTAACCTAGTGTGGGTTGGAAGTAACTGGATGTAGCCTCCAAGATTGTGAGGTGAACTAGTATAAATTGCTTAGTCTCTTATTCTAATTTTGTATATCTCTCATTGCTTGTGTTTGGGTAATCAAGATATAATCAACAAGACAAAGGTTCTATCATTGCTTGCATAATAAGGATGATCTTGGTTGAAAGTGAAGTTCTGATTTGAAAAAGGTTTGTGATACGATCCAGATTTCAAATTCCTCAAATTGTTTCAAGAAATTTGTAAATACCTTATTTAAACCAATTCACCCCCCCTGTTGGTTTATTTGAAGAGTGTTCATTGTATTTTCAAATGTTCGTTTTCTTCTTCAATCCTCTCTTTGATTTTCATGATTATGAGTGTGTTTAGGATTGAAAACAGATTAGGTTATGGATTGATTCCCTAATTTCTAATTTTAATAACTAGTTCTTGGAATAGAAAGAAGCAAGCATGTGTTGCCTTATCTGCGACTAAGGCTAAGTACATTCTTACTGGGAGTTGTTGTGCACAATTATTGTAGCTTAAACAACAACTTTCTGACTTTGGATTACATTTAGAACACATTCCTTTAAGATGTGATAACACTAGTGTCATTAGTCTCACCAAAAATCCTATCATGAATTCTAGACCAAAGTGTATAGAGATTAGACACCATTTCATTAGGGATCATGTTCACAAGGGTGATTGTGCTATAGAGTTTGTTGATACAAACTCACAACTAGCTAATATCTTTATAAAACCTCTAGCAAGGGATAGGTTCTTCCATCTTCATAACTAGCTTGGCATTTTGAGCGAGTCTAATCTCACTAGCGCCAATATGCCAGTCCACATTCATGTACATATGCATTTACATCTGTTTATTTGTTTGTTTGTTTGTACATTTGTATTGCTTACTTGTTATATGTGCATTTTAGCATTCATGAAAACTTTTAGCATGTTTATTTTGTGAAAATTTTGCATAAGCATGCATGATTATTGATTATCTATAGCTATAATCAATTATTTCGAGGTGAGGCAGCTATCTAGACTTCAAGGTAAACCTGTAATCGATTACCACATTTGGCAATCGATTATCTCGAGTGCAGAAAGCCTAAACCCCTCTATGGCTTATCATGTAATCAATTACCACATTTGGCAAACAATTACCAAGTGTCTGAAATATTTTTCAAAATGAAAAAACACTTGCTTTATTTTTAAAAACCCTACAAACGTAAAAATCCTATTTTTTTCACATAGTCCCTGTTTCAAACCCTAACAAAGCCTTCCCACATCCTTTCTACCTTCCTAAACCTCTCTTTCTACCTTCACCCTCAACCTCCATCAATGGCGAAAAATAAGAGCAGGATGATGAAGGCATTGGGCATAGACCAACAGCCCCAAAAACAAAGTCCAAGAAGGGAAGAGTCCTATAAAAAAAGTGGTTCCTCAAACAGAGGAAAACATATTGCATGTTCTCCCTCACCACCACCCTCTCCAAAGGTCACCCCTTGATTTTTTTAGGAGCATTATGGAGCTTAATACAAATATAGTTATGCAAGAAGAAGATGATTTAACTTAAGTACATAAATCTGGCTTGGTTGAAAAGTGAAGGATTCTCTTTTCCAGAGCTGATTGAGTATCATGGGTTGCAGAGATTGGTGGAGATGAAAGGCACTTATTAACCGGATTTGGTAAGGGTATTCTACACTACTGTTCATGTTGATGGTGACACTGGTTATTTGTGTGTTGAGGTAAAAGGGCATCAAATAGTGATGACCCTAGAAGTATGGACAAAGATTGTTGGTTTGTCTTCTAAAGGTTTGTTGGCCAATCAATTCGGTCTTAAGGATGTTGGAGTCAAGTTCACCAAGTATAGGTCACCGGTGAAGAATCCTTCCACCTTTACTGTTGTTGTTGCAAAAACCAAGGGAAATGAGCATTTTGGTATTGAACCATTGTTTCATCAAATGTAATCTAGATGCTACAATTTTTAATGAAAATCACTCTTTTGGCATTGGTCTTTGCATATCTAGAGATGGTGGAAACTACATCAAATCCAAAACTTCCCTTTACAATGGCATTCTTAATCTTCTAGAGGCAGAAGCATGGGCAATGAAGGAATTTCTTCAATGGGTATCTCATTTTGGCCACCAAAATGTCATTTTCAAAAGTGGTTATCAAAGTGTTGTTAATAGTTTATCCCTACTAGGGAATGGTCTATTTGCTTTTCATGTTATACTAGATAATTGTAGATCCTTTTTATCAAGCTTTTCAAACTCTAGGTTGAGTTTTGTGAGGAGACAAGCAAATTATGTTGTCCATAATTTTGCAAGGACATCAAGATTTAATGCTTCTAACCATATATTTGATTATATTACTTCATGCATTCACTTTTATTTGCAATGAAATGACATAATCTTATTTCCCCTATAAAAAAAATTGTCCAATATTTATTAAAGTTCTTATCGATTGTTTTGGGGTTCATTAAATATGAAAAAGCACTGAATAAGTTTCTGACCATCAATAAAGAAATTGATATTCTTCTAAAAAAAATGCTAATGTTAAAATTATCCTAAATTCCCGATAAACATATATAGTTTTTCTTAATTGATAAAAAAATAAAAAATAACTTTAAGCATTACAATAGAGGTAGAGAAAATAGTATGACATAAATTACAAATGGGATAGCATGCTTACGCAGTGTATCTCCAAGAATTCGTCCTGGGGTTCCTAGAACAACGAAAGCAAATATTAACTTATTTGGCAACCAGTAAGTAAGTATTTATACAACAAGTTTTTATTATAAGTTTTACATTAAAAGAATATATAAGAAAAAAAATTATTATATCCTTTTCATAAAAAAATAAGAAGAAAAAAAATAAAAATAAAAGATAAGATAAATAATGTGATGAATAAGATATAAATGCATGAACATTATTATAAAAAATTGTGACAATAATGACATTACTCTATTGTAGTTGTCAACATTAATAAGTTCCTCATTATTTAATGATGCGTTAATCTTAATTATACTTAGAACTTAGAAGTTTCTTTTGAGATGCATATAATTATGTTTATAAATCTTGGTGGGGGTGGGAAAATGACACGAACATAATGAATTTCAATCACACAACACTTGTAAGATTAAAGTACAAATGATGATAATTAGCATAATAAAATTAAGGGAGTTTATGATTGAATAAGGTGTGTGAGTGTTTGTAAATTCAATTTGTTTGTAAGATCTAAAATATAAATGATGATACTGTGTTTAATTTTTAAGAATAAAAAAAATAATAAAGATTGGGGAGGGAGTGTAGAAGAGTATATTCTCACCGCAATAGTCGGAATCGTGAACCCAGAGTTCGCAGGGTCCGTCTGGACTGTCTTGTAGACATTCAATTTGTCGTGTGGTTTGATTGACGGAGCAATAGGTATACCATCTGTCTCCGCATTGATCCCTACAAATAAATGTTAACCAAGACAACCAAAATCCGTCTACCAGCAACTTGCGGATATAAGAATAGGAAACGTTCCTGTCATATGTCCAGTTTGTATAGGAAACGTTTCTGCTCTGCTTCAAGTTTGCCAAAAAGCTTGCAACCTTTAAACGGCACCCAACCTTGATGTCCATCAGTGTAAAACCCCGAGCATATTCATAGTTGAAATCGCCATCTAGAACCGCATATATATGGCCTCCAGAATCACAGTGACCGGCATTCACTTCCACGTATCGGGGATCATCACTCACTCGATTACTACAGTTTAGAAACACTACACTTGCAGGATAGCCCTGCAGAGTTAGCGAAACACTATCGGGGTGAATCCGATCCTCCGTGGAGTAACCGAAACCGAAATCCCTTTGACTTAAGTGATAGCGAGGAAAGGAGCAAGGACTGTCCACAACACCCGCATCCGTCAATCGGATCTGGTATTTATTGTAATTGATATCCTGCACATAGTATTTCCCAGAAAACAGAGTTAACAGAGTCACGTTGTTCACGCAATCTAACTCGTACCTTTGGAGGCCGCAACCGCGTGGGTCGCCTTTTAGTCGAAATGGATATGCTATTTTGCCAATTTTGCCGCATGAAGAAGGAGGACAGAATCGGTGATGCTTGGCACTGCAAGTTTGATGGAATAGCACAATAATGATAGCCACAAAGGCAACCACTGTTTGGGCGCAGCAGCTGGAGGAAGAAGGTAAGACGCTCATTGTTTCCTTTGCTCGTCCAAGTGGAGAAAATTGGAGAAAATGATACTCAAATAATTCTTCTCTAATAAGTAAAAGATCAACATGGCTTCAGTCAAATAAAGAAAAAAATGAATAAAGAGCTTTCAGATTCCAGCCCATTCCTTGTAGAACAAATAATGAAGGATCGTGACCTTTCAAAATGGTCCAATTGCCTTCGTTTTTTATTTATGTTAAAAAAATTAAATTAAATTAAATAAAAATGAAAAAAATATGGCCTATACAATTTCAGAACTTATGTTTGGTATAATTTTCTTAATGATTGAAATTTATTTTAAAATTAAAGTTTGAAATTTTTAGAAAGATACAAAAAAGTTTTCAATGTAATTAAATTCTGAATTAAATATTAGTTTAATATCCGAGAAAAAGACCAAAACTTATAAAAATATTTTAAGATTTTTACAAGAGAATCAAATATCTTACTGTAATTAAAAAATAAATCTTTAAAAATAAAATAAAACTTCTTTGTTAAAGTTTAGATTTTTTTATCAGTACGTTAAAATTTAGATTAAATACAAGGTAACATGTTAAATTGACATTACCATAATCATCAAATTCGTAAATCAACTCACATAGGACTGTTCTTAACCTAAAAATATTCATATGAATTTTTTATATTTTACACATTTATCTATCTATATATTAGTTAAACAAAATTATAAAAATATAAAATTAAGTTCCTAAACTCATTGATAAGATAGTATTCTTTTGAGAAATTATTTTAAAATTAGAGGTTCACTTGAGATTTGAAAATAGAAATTTAATTTTTAATTAACTCTACCCTACTAATTTATGCTATAAAGTTTATCAAAAATAGTAAAATAGTAAGTTATAGAAAATAAATATTTTAGAACGGCAAAATCTTTTTTTACTGAAGACGACAAAATCCTAGACTCCTAACATGATAAAGTATGCTATGTATATTGAAATAGTAGTTCCTGTTTAATGAAATAAAATTAAATAAGTGGAAGAAAGATGGGCCTAGTACTATACTTGGAAAAATTCAGAGACTACTAAGTCAAATGTTGGCAATAACTAAATATCCTATATATCCCACCAAGTCACAAGACGACAGAATATTAAACGCAACGCGGAGGTGCTGTTACGTAATACGGCTGACTCTTTTCTGGTTTAAAAGAGAAACAAGGCATATAAGAATAGAAGGAAGATAATTTTAAAAAGAGAAACAAGGCATATACGAATAGAAGGAAGATAATTTTAAAAAGAGAAATAAAATGATATTTTAAGTAAAAATAAATTTTTATTCTTAAAAAATTTAATTTTACAAAATGTAAAATAATTTTGAAATATTTAAATTCAATTAAATCTAATTTATTTATGATTAGATTCATTTGGATTGAATGTGTACAAATATTTGCACTAATCAAATCTAACTTATTAAATTTTGATGGAGTTGGATAATAGATTTAATCGAACTTGATGTAATATAACTTATGAACATCCTTATAGACATGATGACCAAATATTGAATGCAGAGCACATGGTTGTTGTTATTAGTACACTCCCTGTGCCCTATCTTCTATGTGTGTAGATGCCAGACTTTTTAGGTATGACCAAATATTGAATGCAGAGAGCACATGGTGGTTGTTATTAGTACACTCCATGTGTCCTATCTTCTATGGGTGTAGATGCCAGACTTTTTAGGTATGATAAATATGGAAATATAAGAAAATGATTTTAAAAAAAAGAGAAATAAAATAGAAATAAAATGATATTATGTTGTTTGTTTTAAGAGAAATAAGTAAAAAATAATATTTTATTGTATCAAAGAAAATTGATTTTTTTCTAAAATTTTGTCTAAAATACCAATGTTTATAGAAAAAAATAAATTTTATAATTGAGATGAGAAAAAGTTGTAACTTTATTTTCTTCAAAAACGAACAAACTAAACCGTAGTGACTCTTTTTTAGTCTTGGGAACTTATTTCTTTATTTTTTAACCGAACGCAACCTTAAAAGACAAAGACAATCTGAGGAGCATTTTGGTACCTGTTTCACTGTTTGCAAGATATACCACCACCACATAATGCTCAATTTTCAGAAATTGTCTCTTCTATTATTGACGTTCCCGTTTCTGCTTCTGAAGCCTGTGATAGGCAAGAACCACTGCACGGATAAATGTGGACGCGTTCATATTCAATTTCCATTTTATCTCAGAAACAGCAGCAGGTTGAATCACACCATCACTAACTATCCCCCTGGCTTCGATCTGTTATGCACCCAGAAAAATGAGATTATGCTGGAGCTGCCTGCTGTTCAAATAAAATTCTTTGTCAGAAACATTGATTACAAATCTCGTCAAATTGAAGTATATGACCCTGAAAATTGCCTTCCCAGTCAGCTCTTGAAACTCGGCAACTCATCCATTTCTCCATTCCGATTCGTCAAGCCATATGGTTTCAATCCTTATGATGACGGGACTAATGTTTCCTTCTTCCATTGCAATTCAAAGTTGTCGTGCCCTATTTTGGTACTTAAATCCCTCCTCGATGTTAATAACCCCGAAATACTATCCTGCACCAAGCTTAAAGATTTTTTGTCCGTCAAGTGGTATTATTCTTTCCCTTTTATGGAATGGTCGAAACCTAACTGCAGTTACTGTGACGCACAAGGCCAGAAATGTAAATGGAAGAATGGTACCAACGGTGAAACAGAATGTTTCGTTTGCTCAACAAACAGGATTCCACCAACATCAACTATTGTACTCATTGCTGCAGGTATTATATGCACTCTCCTGACTTTTACGTCTGCTTCTAGTCAGTTTCAAATTATCAGAACCCTTTGCTTATGATTTTGCAATTTCGGTAATCGCAACAACCGGAATTGCAACGGTAATTTTATTTAATCCTTGCTCTTATGTTGTTATTCATTTTGTCTAATACAGTAACATGATTTTTCACCAACAGGAGGAATAGTTGGTTTGATGCTTTTGTCGCTACTGGTCAAGGCATTGTTTCATGTGTATAGCTATTATAAAATGAAAGGAGAAGACCAGACTCGGATAGAGAAATTCTTGGAGGAATATAGGGCAATGAATCCTGCCAGATTCACTTATGCTGACATTAAGAGAATCACAAATGGGTTTAGTGAAAGTTTAGGGGAAGGAGCTCATGGAACAGTCTTTAAAGGAATGCTCTCTCTAGAAATTCTTGTTGCTGTGAAGATACTGAACGACACCGTGGGAGATGGGAAGGATTTCATAAATGAAGTGAGAGCCATTGGGAAAATTCATCACGTTAACATTGTTCGCTTGCTTGGATTTTGTGCGGATGGGTTCCACCGTGCACTTGTCTATGATTTCTTTCCAAATGGGTCATTACAGACATTCTTGGCACCACCGGACAACAAGGATGTTTTTCTTGGTTGGGACAAGTTGCAACAAATTGCTCTCGGTGTTGCCAGAGGGATTGAGTATCTCCACCTTGGTTGTGATCATAGAATACTCCACTTTGACATCAATCCTCACAATGTTTTGCTAGATGACCACTTCGTACCAAAAATCACTGATTTTGGACTTGCCAAATTGTGTCCTAAAAATCAGAGCACGGTGTCTATGACTGTAGCCAGGGAAACCTTGGGCTACATTGCCCCTGAAGTTTTCTCAAGGAACTTTGGTAATGTGTCTTACAAGTCTGACATTTACAGCTTTGGAATGTTACTCCTAGAGATGGTTGGAGGAAGAAAGAATACAAATGTGTCACCTGAGGAAAGTTTCCAAGTTCTATATCCTGAATGGATCCATAATTTGCTCGAAGGCATAGACGTGAAAATTAATGTTGAGGATGAGGGAGATGTTAAAATTGCAAAGAAACTTGCAACAGTAGGACTTTGGTGCATTCAATGGAACCCAGTGGACCGTCCATCCATGAAAATTGTGGTTCAAATGCTTGAAGGGGAAGAAGAGGAGTTAGATGCACCCCCTACTCCTTTTGACATCCCAAGTTCTTCTAGAACAAATGTGGTTGTTCCAGCAAGACGTCGGAATTTCGAGTTGGAAGTTATCCAAGAAATAGAAGAGTAAATTAGGTTTGTCACTTTTAGGTTTCCTTCAAATGTATTTCTACTTTGTAAAAGCTATAAGATCTATCAGCACTATTAATATTCTATTATCTATATAAGCTTATTAATCTACTTGTTTATTGTTTCTTACGTTATTCTTTTACGGTTATACTAATGAATTTTAGTTTCAAAGTTTCAACTTCTGGTCTGAAGACGAGATCCTCGAATAACGGGGAGAGGCTTGCAGCACAAAATGCTTTCTTTTTCTACTTCCACTTCTTGTTATTAATGCATATTTGGATTCATATCCATGGTGCATGTTTCAGATAAAATCCACAATAAAAACTAAAGAAAAAACGTAAAAGTTACTTTGAGTATGACTCACGTCCATTCCACCAAATCATGGAACCAAATACGTGTAATACAATGTTAAAATGTCCTGATGTAGTTAATGATGCCTCCAGCTGAACTATAAATATTATAATGACTCACGAGAATTTTTTCATTCCAATTGTTAGAGTACTTTTAATGTTAGGTTTTGGAAAGGGATTTTCAGCTGAAGATCTCTCCTTTCCCATATCTAGCAATAAAGGAGGTTTCAAGATCTCTACATGAAGATCCAATTCTTCCCTAAAAACTCTAAAGATTTGCGCTTCTTTGAAAAAAAAATACAAGTTTATTTATCTTTGCTCAACCAAAAGGCGTAGGGAGCAACAACCCTAACAACAAACCAAATGAAAAATAAAACATACCAGGGGGGACATCTATGTTCGCGCGGCGGATGGAAAAGGCAGATGGGGGGTCAGGCAGGGGAGGGGGAAGAGGAGCAGGGACGCGCAGAGGGGGTGACGCGAAGGGGAGGGGGAAGAGGAGAAATAGGGTTGCACGGAGGGAAGAGGGAAGAGGAGAGAGGGAGGAGCGTTTGGAGGAGGAAGAGGGAAGAGTTTCGGAGGAGAGAGGAAGGAATGGAGGAGACTGAGAGAAAAAAAAAAGATTAAGGGAGAATATCCTTCTGGAAGAAGGAGGAAGGAAAACAAACGAAAAAAAAATTTAAAAAAAATGAAAAAATTTTGAAATTCATATATTTTTTCTTCTTCTATGCTTTATTAATTAAATTTAATTACTTAATTAATTTAATTTAATTTAATCAAAATTTACAGATTTAAAAATGGGATCCATGTGGAACACATTAAAAGTAATCTAAGATCTCAAAATGAGATTTATCACTAAAAAAAAAATATAACAGATCTTAAAAGATTTTCAATCCTACTTGACACCACGTAATCTACCAAAAAGTGGTCTAAGATCTCAATTTGAGATCTACCACTAAATGTGCTCTTAGAGGTTTTTCCATCCTTGTCTTAAATGCATGGGTACATCCTTGTCCCAGATGCATTGATTCAGTCTTTGTCCCAGTCATTGATTTAGTGTTGTCAAGACATTGTATTGTTACAACCTAAAAGCATAGTAGTACGCTTTAGCTTGAGGGGGATTTTGTTGGTTGTGCTCCCTATCAATACTAGTCCTTTGAAGTCCAACTTCCTAGTGTTATCTGAGTTTGGGATCTAGCCTTTTTGAGGAAGTACTAAAGAAAGTTCATCATCACTCAATATCTGAGTTTCAATCATGGGTTTCAATCAAGCAATCAAGCTTCGCCACAACATCTAACTTAGAACAAGAATCTTTAACCCACACTACTGGAGGTCTCTAGCTTGGAGTTGTTTTTAATTTTCTAATGCTTCAACTCATATGTTCTAAGCTTGGAAAATTTAATTTATATGTTTCAACTTGAGGGGGGATGTTGGAATATAAGCCAGTTGTATCTATGTAAGAGTAGTCTCGACAAGTTTAGAAAATGTTGTTTTAAGTGTGTATTCTGAAAAGCCTATGTATGAGCAGAATCTCCAGTCTAAACCTGTCTTTTCTTCTTTCTTATTGTACTTTTTATGTTTTATATAAATATATACAATGTGTGGTTCAGTGATGTAACTCAACACTTCATCAATCTAATGTGTATTTCAAACCCTTCAACAATGTAGTCTCTAAATTTAACATGGTAGCAGAGCAGGTTAGATCCCGCTGGGTCTCCGGTCAAGTCTATCACCTTTTGTCGCTAGTCATCGTCGTTTGTTTCCACTAGTGATAATTTTCTGGCAAACCTCATATCTAGGTAGTCGTCTCAAGCGCGACCCAGCCCAAAGTCTCGGAGGTTGAATCCTCCTTACATGTTTCTCTTTTTCCGGTGACTATATGTTTTCTGATGATGCCTTATCTTCTTCGATATGTTGCCTTTCACTATGCAGTGGTTATCACTACCACTACCATTGGACTTGCCTTATCTTCACAAGCAAAAGCCACTTTATCCTGACATCATCGGAGCTACCACGTACCGCCACCTTCTTCGATCATCATCTTCTTTCTTTGCCAAATCTACTTCTCTCTAGTGTGGTTCAGCAACACCCACTACCACAGTTGTACTTGTCTCCCTTCGACGAGTCTGATCCACTAGCTTCTACCGTCTCCGTCAGAGTCTCCGCGCCGATTTCTAGAGTCGCCACCTGAGTTGTCACTATTTGACTATTTTTGGATTGTTTTCACCTGTAGATTCCATTTGTGCTATTCTTTTCATCATATGCCTCTCTGGTTATCACCTTTGGGATATTTTTAGTCCTCAATTTGTCACAAAGATGGCTCTCGTTCATCCAAGTCAAAATTCTTTGGTTCTGTTTCTATTTCTGTTTTCGGCATTGACTTGTCATTTTACTCATGTTTGGTTTGTGGGTTACTTGGCAACTCCTTCCTTTGGGTTTTGTGGTTTTGAAATCCGAAAAATGACAACTTCAAGCCCTATTTTCTCATTCATCTTCTAGGTTCTCATCTTTGTTTAAAACACAATATATTTTGCTTCCATATTTTATGTTTATCTGTTGTTCATATATCCACTATGCAATGTGTCACTTTTGTCTTTGTTGTGCTGCTTTATTGTCAATGTTTAATATTTTAAAAAAATGACATACATTGTTTTACCCTCCATCCATCAAGAGGGTTTCAGGTGTTTAAAATATTTTTTTGAAAAAATTCATTTGTTGGTCCTGTTTTCTCACCATCTTGGGTCTCATTCTTTCTCTGTCAAAGCCTCCCCAAAAGTCATATTACCATTGTTGGTCAAGTTCTCTTGGGTCAAACTTTTGACCCATATTTCAAATATTGTGTTTTTCTTATGTCTTGAGTGGTTAAGCACTATGTTTAGCTTTTGCTCATGATGATTAAGCTTTGTTGCTTCTACCTTTATGGTGGTTAAGCATTTGTTTGGATTGCTTCTGTCTTGAGTAGTTAAGCACCATGTTTAGCTTTTGCTCTTGATGATTAAGCTGCGTAGCTTCTACCTGTACGGTGGTTAAACACTTATTGGTTTGCTTCTATCTTTAGTGGTTAAGCATTATGTTTAGCTTTTGCTCTCAATGGTTAAGCCTGGTTTGCTTATGCCTTTTAGATAGTTAAGCATGTTTTCTTCTGTCCATAGTGCTTAAGTATTGTGTCCTTTGGTTTGCTTATGCCTTGGATGGTTAAGCATTTGTCATTGGTTTTGGTTTGTTTCTTCCTTTTAGGTGGTTAAGCTTATTTTTCTTCTGTTAAGTGGTTAAGCCTTGTATTATGGCTTCTGCATATTCCATTTGTCTTTGAATATTTTCAATCATTGTCTATCAGTTATTGATATATTTCCAACCTATTCTTTGTTATTCACTTTCATTTGGTACTTGCATTGTTTATCCTAAGCTAGAAGTGTTGAGCCCACCTTCTAGCTTGGAGGGGGCTATTAGAGATTTGTCCATCTGTCCCAAATGCACTAACCCATCCTTGTCCCAGATGCATTGATTCAGTCTTTGTCCCAGTCATTGACTTAGTGTTGTCAAGAAATTGTATTGTTACTAGTTAGCTAAAAGCGTAACAGGCTTTAGCTTGAGAGGGAGTGTGTTGGTTGTGTCTCCCAATCAGTATCAGTCTTTTTGAAGTCTAACCACCTTGTGTTGTGATCTAAGCTTGAGGATTTAGTCTTTTTGAGGAAGTGTTAGAGGAATTTCATCATCACAAAACATCTGAGTTTCAATCATTGGTAATATTTTTTAGAATAAGCTACTAAATAGTTTATTTTACATTAATTTGGAATGCCAATTTTTTAATTTTTATCATATAAAATATGTTATTCTATTTATTAAATTAAATATTAATTTTGAAATCAATAAATTGATATTTATAGTTATTATAAATATATTTTGAATTACTATGAATATAAATTACTTATTCGACAAATTCTTGTATCACAAAGGGATATGAGCTTAAATATTTTATAACTACTAGAAGTAGAAGTAACCCTATGGAAGAAAACAACAATATTACTTTAATATGTTAAATAATTTTTGTTAAGAAACAAATGTTAAATAATTTGTAAATCAAAGACCTGGCAGGTTATATCTAAAAAGTTGACTTATAATTTCCACGTCAAGTAAGCATATTAGACGTCAATCCAAGTCAATTTTTTGTGACAAATCATGCATTCTGTGAGTTCAATTATTCAAGATTTTAATGAGTTTTTCTCTAAGCTTCAACAATGGACTTTTCCTTTATGGTCATTTACCAAAACCTATCACTATCGTGATTAATGATATTTTTAGAACCAGTAGGAAACATACAGGGATTATTCAACAT
>CM023941.1:7981679-8038548 GCA_013407115.1 Glycine latifolia
CTGATTTATTTTTATTATTTAAAATTAATCTCAAATAAAATAAATAAGAGATTAAAAATGGATAAAATAGAAACTAATTTTGAGTAATAAAATAAACAAATATTAAAAATGGAAAAAAAATTTAGAAGGACTAAAAATATTATCTTCAAATTTAATGAAAGACTAAAAATTATAATTTTTTTGAAGGATTAAAAGTTGAAATTTATATGAAGAATAAAAATTTAATTAATCATAAAAATTATATTTTCTAAATAATTTTCTTAGTTTGTGACATTCGCATGACTAAGTTGCATCTTCAATTGTTTCTAACTTTTAAGTCCTTTTAAGTCAGATCAAAATATTGGTGTTTGTTAAACAATATTATGGTTATTATTATTATGTTTCTTTTAACTTATGTTTATTTTTCTTTTTCTTAAGTAATTATTATATTATTCTTATTATACTTGTAACATAAAAAAAGGAAGATTTATTCTTAAGTTATATTTACCCTTAAATTAAATAAAATTTGGGGTCCGACAAATTAGTACAATAAAAACGTATTAGTATTTTATTTAATAAAAAATTATTGACATTTTGGTCCAATAAAAATGACTGACATTTTGATCCAATGATAACTTACTGACATTTAGGTCCAATAGAAGATTACTGACATTTTAGTCCAATGGTAACTTACTGACATTTTTGTCCAAAATTTAGTCAGCAGCCATGTTGGCAATCAATTATATGACATTTTTGTCCCACTGTGTCACGTAGGCACTTTCATTAATGGTAACAGACAAAATTTAACAGAATGATGAATTTGTCGCACTTTTTACACTTTCGGGGACAAAAATTTAAATTTTCATCTTTTAGGGACAAATTTATCACCGCTTTACACATTCAGGGACAAAAATGGCTATTTACCCATATTTTGTCCGTTTTTACAATGAACCAACCTGCTAATCAAAATAAGAACCAACCCAGATACTTTTTGATATATATATATATATATATATATATATATATATATATATATTCAAATTATTCTTGATCGGATGAGAATTCGACTTTGGTGGATGGGAATTTTAAATGTAATGAATCATCACTTTTGGGGATATTTTGTGTGTGTGTGTGTGCATGAAATGTATTGTCTTGCTCTATTCCACTCAAATATCTTGTCCAATGTTGGAAGAACTAGCATATATCTATCGTGTTAACTATTCCTTTCAAATGCAATGTTGTAAAATGCTGAATCAAAATCATAGACCATTTTAATTATTTAAATCATGCAATAGTTTACTTTGCCTATCATTCCCTAAAAGCAAGAGAGAGCACTAACAATTTTCATTCAAAGTACCATTGCCATCTAAGGGACAAATAAGCATATCTTTTTTCTAATAATTTCAATCCAGTTTTCTTAATAAAGGGATGAAATTCTCAAACTCTCCCTAATACTAACCATTTGATGTATCTTTTACTAGTCACTTCTAAAAGAATCATTACTTCCAAGCATAGACAAATTCTTAGTGTCTCATTTGAGCATGCAACAAGCCATTTTTCTTATTGATGAAAGAAATTCAGGATATCAACCACTATCAAACTGGCTATCTTCTTTGTGATAAAATATACATGACAAATATATTTTGAAGAGGAACATTAACAATCTTCCAAAGTGAGAATTGAGAAACAACAACTTGAACATATCAAATTAGACAAGTAACAAATTCTTGGAAAAACTTGTCCCACAATCTTTCAAATGGTAGAAAGCCAGGTGACAAAAACATGAAGGCAATTTTAGAATTCTTCAAAACAATTGTTGGCGATTTCAAAATATCCTTAACACAACACATGAAGCAATCTCTTCATCGGTGTATTCTCTTGCAGGCATAGGTAGAAGTCAATCAACAAAACCATTGCACCCTTTGGAAGAGAAGACATAACAGGCCAACACTACTCCAAAAATAGGATTTTAAGACGGTTCTTAGACCCCTTTAAAGATGGTTCCGAACCCGTCTTTGTAGCCGACGACGTTGTAAGCTTAGACATAAGAAGACGGTTGTAAAACCATCTTAGATTTATTTTTTATTTTTTTAACGTACCTTCTAAGACAGTTATACTCTATAACCATCTTAGTATGTAGCCATTCTAAGACGGTTATTACGTATAACCGTCTTAGATCATGTTTTCTTTTTTTTTCAGCACCTTCTAAGACGGTTATGCGTCTAACCGTCTTAGTATGTAGCCATTCTAAGATGATTATTACGTATATATTTGATGTATTTCTTGTATTATTTAATTACTTGATTAATTTGAATTATTTAAATAGTTGTGTGAATTATCCTTGTTCAACTGCTTGGTGTGGATGCTAGATTTTGTAGAGTTTGATTGATCTGCTTTGGAACTATGTGATTCTGAGTTTGACCTAAAACCTATTTCGGTAAAATCACAATCTCGGATTAGTTAACCGTTGAATTGTTTTACAATTTTACAAATACGTTTTCATAACCCACTTGTGAAAATTTGGACCGTTGGGATTTGCGAAATAACATATAGAACATGAGATATCAGCTTTTCATAGAAGTAGTGAAATTTGTTAAAATTGGGTTACCTCGCACAGGTAAGTATAGTCGGCTACAAAAATGTGAAGCAGCTTGAAAGCATGCATTTTCACCTTCCTTCTTCTTTAAAACACTCACCTAAGCCTCCAAGCCTCCTCCTCCACCACCCATTACCACCGGTGATCGTCACGAGCCGTCGTTGCTTTCCGGCAAACTACCACACGAAGAGGAACACTTTAATCGGAGCAAATCTTCAAAACTCAACTCGAGGATTCAGTAGAGAATGGAGCCTCCAATCCTCCTTTCACAGTTTCTTCGAGGTAATTGTGTTTTCTATGCATTCTGCTAGCTAGTTTAAACCTCTCTTAGTATCTTTTGTGACTTGTCTACCGTTATTGGATTTTTTACACTTCCTTTGAAAAACCTTTGAAAATGAGGCATTGTAAAAGTTAAATTTTATAATATTGAATTCGTTTTCGTGACCTTCATTAAACCTTGGTCACATTGGTGTGATCAGAATTTCAAATTCACGTCTCTTTGATGTAGACCCCAAAAACATCATTTTAACCCTTTTAAATTTGAATGGGTATTTGACCCCGATTGTTAATATTAACCTTGTCTGCAAAATCTATATTGAATTATCTTCAATTTGGTATATAAAGCTCTATGTTTGGACCAAAGGACGTGAACCTGAGAGATCTCAAAATGACGCTACAAGGAACTAACAAAGGGATATAGATAGGTGATGGAAGTTTATTGTTTGTTTATAGCTTTTGATACCATAGTTGGGGTCAGAGAACCCAATTATAGTATGTCTGTCCTTGTTGGGTACTGGTTTTCAAGAAAATTTTGTGTTAAACTAATGGGATGCAATATACATTTGTTATTGATGATTGAAATTCTGAATGATGTTGTTGTTGTAATGATTAGATTTTTTTGGAAAAGTCTTAATTATAGAGGAGGCTTTGCCCAAAATTTTATAATTTGTTCTCTTATTTACTTCTTTATTAAATTTTAAATGGTCATGAGTTTGTTTTGTATATTATATTTCTCCTCTTTAATTTAGAATTTTCGAAAATATCAGTCTCGTGGTATTATGGATTGTGAATGTATGAGATTTGTGTTGTCTAAAGACTTGGGGAATGTGAATCTCAGGCATGTGTTATATGTATATATATGGAATGTGATTGCTTGTGATGTTGATAATATTGGAATGAGATTATGTTGATGATTATATTAATATGATATAATGTTGATGTTGAGGATGACATTGAGATGAGATGATGTTGATGTTGATAATGACATTGATGAGAAATGATGTTGACGATGTCTTTGTTGTTGGATATAGGGGGAGCTAGAAGAAGATTAAGGCAAGGATGAAGTTGTTGCTTTAGAGTTTTAGCTTTTTACATGCCAATCAAATTGAAGGCATTTGTAATTTGTCTAGTTGTTCAAGAAGCTTGCCTTGTGATCCTTGAATTACATAAGCATATTCACATACATGCATACATGTTTTAAGAAAAGCTCAAAAGGTTACATGGTTACATGTGGAAAAAAGTATATCATGGCTTAGGTTTTGAAAAATCAGAATGTGCACTGCCTTAATCAATTACAGGCAATAAGTAATCGATTACCAGTTTGTGTTATTTCTGGAAAAGCCATGAAGAACACTTTAATCGATTTCAAGCAAGTCGTAATCAATTACATAGCACAATTTACAAAACATACATGACTGCCTTAATCGATTCCCACTCAACTATAATCGATTACCTAGGCTTATTACAAATCATAGCATGACTGCCTTAATTGATTACCACTCATCTGCAATCGATTACAAAGGCTTGTTACATAATTGAGACAGACTGATTTAATCGATTACATCATGGTTTAATCCATTACATTGTTCATGAAAGTTTTCCAGATTGTCTCAAGAACATTTTAATCGATTACATGGCATATTAATCGATTACATTATATAAAATAATTGATTACACTCACATATTAATCGATTACATTAAGTTAAATCTATTTTCTATTTAAAGCTATTGGGTCTATGCTCTTAAGAAACAACATACAATTTGAGTTTACGAATATCCCAATCCTTACTAAGCTTTCAAAGGTTCAAGAAACAGGTTTTCTGAGTAATACATTTCTTGTTTGAGATCAAAAGATTACATGCTTCATTGATAATGATGTCTTAAGCAAGGTTCCTTAAAAAGAACTTCAAGAGAGCTGATTTTGTTCATGTGCATTCATGCAACCTGGAATTGATTGGTAACATTCATTCATTCATTCATCCATTGAGGATCACAGGTTGTATCTCTCTTGAACCTTTCTAGAAAATTGTTTTATGCGTTTTAAATTTTTGTAAGGCTAAGATCAAATAGTTTTCTTTCAAGCTTTCTAGAGTAGTGTTCTCTAGGGGTAAAGAACTGAGTAAGGTTCTCAGGTTCTTTGTGATTAGAAGTCTAATAGGGTGTTAGATTTCAGGTTCTTTATCTAGGTTTGATAAAGGTAATCACTTGTGATAGCTTGTAAAGAACAAATTTGATTTAGTAGAACTCTAATCTGGTTTTGATTAGAAGACACTAGATGTAGCTTCTCTTTTGAGGAGTGAACCGGTATAGATCTTGTGTTAAACTTGTTTCTAAATCTTGTTATTTGTATCTAACTTGTCTTGTGGTTTATCTCTTTCAAGATCAACCGAAAAAGTTTCTGAAATTGTATAAGGTGAAGGGTGAGTCTTGATTGTTTAAAAACTGTAGTTTTTACCAAGCAATATTTGTGATACAATTTAAATTTCGCTGTGGATTGCACAGTGTTTTAAAAGTCTGAAGTTTAAACCAATTCACCCCCCCTCTTGGTTTAGTGTGTGTGTGTTCATCCTTGTTTTTAATTGGTATCAAGAGCTGGTTCTTGAAAGTTAATTAAGATCACTATTCTTTTCAAGAAAATGAATACCACATAGATTACCTTCAAAAAGGCTACCTCCCTCAATCGTCCTCCGATGTTTGAAGGAGAGCCTTTCAGTTTCTGGAAAATTCGTTGCATATTTTTATTCAATCAAATGACCCCGATGTTGGAATGCAATTGAAAAAGGTCCTTTGATCCCTACAAAAACTGTTGATAATGAAAGAATTCCCAAGGAGTGGGATGAGATGACAGATGCAGAAAAAAGAGTAGTGTAGTATTTTAAAGCTAAAAACATGATTACATCTGCTCTTTCTTCTGACAAATTCTTTAGAATTGTTAGGTGTAAAAGCACAAAGGAAATGTGGGAGATGTTGGAAGTAACTCATGAAGGAACAGACGAAGTGAGAAGATCAAGGAAGCATGCATTGATTCATGAATATGAAATATTCAAGATGAGCAATACATAAAACATTTCTCAGCTACAAACAAGGTTCACTCACATTGTCAACCATCTTCTTGGTCTTGGGAAGATTTTTGATGCTGAAGAATTGAACATCAAAATATTGAAGTTTCTCACAAGATCATGGCAACCAAAAGTTATAGCAATCAAGAAATCAAAAGATCTATCCATAGCTGCACTTTTTGGTAAGCTTCTTGAGTATGAACTTGAAATATCACAGCTAACACATGCAGAGGATGCAGAGAAGAAACACAAGAGTATAGCCTTGAAAACTGCATCAACTCATGTGGAAAAGGAATAAGGCTCAAGTGAAGATGAAAGTGATGAACATATGAACCTAATAGTGAAGAAATTCAGCAAGTTCAGGAGAAGAAACAAGAACAAAAAGTTGTCAATGTTCAACAGGAAAAATGACAGCAACAACAACAATACCTCCAACTTCACTTGCTTCGGATGTGGTAAAGCCGGCTACATCAAATCTGAATGTCCAATCTTTTTAAAGAAGCAACTAGGTGAGAGGAATACAAAGAAAGAAGGGAAGCCAAAGAAAGCATACATAGCATGGGAAGACAATGACTTAACAACTTTCGGATCAACAAGTGAGAATGAAGAAGCAAATGTTTGCTTCACTTCCATATTAAGTGATGATGAAGAATTCTCAAGTGTTGAATCTAAGGTAAATTCTGAATATGATAATATTGTTGATGCTTTCTATGAGATGCATGAAGAGGCCCAAAAACTTGCTCAAACCAATAATAGGCTGAAAAGTAATCTCAAATGGCATGTTACCAAAATTGCTGAATTGCAATCTGAACTTTGCAATTTGAAAGAAGCAAATGAAAAGCTTGTTTCAAGTTACAAAGCTAATGGATGTGTGTGTGCCTCATCATCTTCAAATGTTGATAAATGCAAGCTTTTACAAAAAGAACTTGATGATTACAAAAGGAGTCAAGGTAAAAAGTATATGCTTTGGCAAAAAATTCTTACTTGGTTGATCTTTTGAAAAGACTTTATAGAGGAAAATGTAGTTTGAATCAAATGCTTAGTGTTCAAAAGTATGCAGGAGATACTTCTGGTTTGGGTTACAAACATGGATCAAAACCTTTTGAAAAAACAAAGTTTGTACCACCAAAACAGAAAAATTAAATAGGCTTGTCAAAAACTAAGTATCACCAATTGACTCATTTTGAAAGAGCATCAAACACTATTACTTGCAATTATTGCATGAAGAAAGGTCATACATCCATTAGGTACTATGCTAGGAGATACTATGTTTCTAACAGTGAATGCATTTAGGTGCCTAAGAGAAAAAGGAAGCCAACTAACCCCTATGGACCCGCATTGGGTACCTTTCTTTGTTACTTAATTTGATTTTTGCAGGTGTGTCTAAGAGCAAAATCAGCATTATGGTATCTTGATAATGATTGCTCTAGGCACATGACATGTGACATGTTCATGCTCACAAATTTGACTCTCAAAGATGGAGGATATGTCACTTGTGGTGATAATAATAAAGGAAAGATCATTGGAGAAGGAAATATAGGAGGCAACTTCAAAACAAAGATAAGAAATGTGCTTTATGTGGAAGGTTTGAAGCACAACCTCCTTAGCATAAGCCAATTATGTGACAAAGGACTTAAAGTTTCCTTCAATGACAATTGTTATTTGATATATGATGATAAAATCGGTGAGGTTATCCATGTTGATAAGAGAAAGGGTAACATTTATGTTCTCTCCATTGAGCATGCATTTATGCACAACACTAGCTGCCTTGTAAGTAAAATTAATGATACATGATTATGACATAGGAGAGCTAGTCACATAAACATGCATCATATGAACAAGCTTATTAGAAAAGACTTAGTCATAGGCTTACCTAAGCTTAAATTTGAGAAGGAAAAAATATGTGATGCTTGTCAAAAGGGGAAACAATCAAAGAATTCTTTTCAAAGTAAAAATTTTGTTTCTACCTCTAGACCCCTTGAATTGCTTCATTG
Source organism: Glycine latifolia (assembly GCA_013407115.1). Taxonomy (NCBI): domain Eukaryota; kingdom Viridiplantae; phylum Streptophyta; class Magnoliopsida; order Fabales; family Fabaceae; genus Glycine; species Glycine latifolia. Next base: position 7,989,587 of record CM023941.1, read on the forward strand.
TTGATGATTACTCTAGATACACATGAACTTTGTTCATAAGATCCAAGACTGATGCATTCACAGTATTTAGAAAATTAGCCAAGACCATTCAAAATGAGAAAGCACGCAACATTGTTTCAATAAGAAGTGATCATGGTGGTGAATTCCAAAATGAGTATTTTGAAAAGTTTTGTGAAGAAAATGGAATCAACCACAATTTTTCAGCTCCAAGAACACCCCAACAAAATGGTGTTGTGGAGAGGAAAAACAAATCCCTTGAAGAAGGAGCAAGAACCCTTCTTAATGAAGGAGCAAGAACCCAGTACAGTTTGCTACCTTTGAATAGATTACTCATAAGGCCTATTTTAAAGAAAACTCCTTATGAACTATACAAAGGTAGAAAGCCAAACATATCTCACTAAGAGCATTTGGCTGCAAGTGTTTTGTTTTAAACAATGGTAAAGATTCTCTTGGCAAATTTGATGCTAAAGTTGATGAAGCTATTTTTCTTGGTTACTCTTTGCAAAAGTAAAGCTTATAGAATCTTTAATAAAAGAACATTGTGTGTAGAGGAATTTGTCCATGTTATATATGATGAGTCTAACTCCTCCAAGGAGGAAAAGGAGTGTGATATTGATGCAAGACTAATGGAAGAATATTTGCAACTTAATGATCTAAATGAAAAGGAAAAGGCAGAACCATATGATGAATTGGAACAGTCAACACCATTACAAAAGCTCAAGGATTGGAGAACAACTAAAGACTTTTCCCTTGACAATATAATTGGGGAAGTTTCCAAGGAAGTTTCTACTAGATCCTCATTAAGAAATCTTTGTTGTACTATGCCATTTGTTTCACAGATTGAACCAAAAAGCATTGACCAAGCTTTGCTTAATGAACATTGGATGATGGCCATGCATGATGAATTGAATCAATTTAAAAGAAATGAAGTTTGGGAATTAGTTCCTAGACCTTCTTCTCACAAACCAATTGGGACCAAGTCGGTTTTTTCGAAATAAACTTGATGAAAGTGACATCATAATGAGGAACAAGGCCAGATTGATTGCAAAAGGATACAACAAAGAGGAAGGCAAAGACTATGATGAAACCTATGCTCCAGTTGCTAGGTTGGAAGCCATTAGATTGTTACTTGCGTATGCATGTTTGATGGATTTTAAATTGTTTCAAATGGATGCTAAAATTGCCTTTTTAAATGTTTACATTAAGGAAGAGATATATGTTGATCAACCTCCTGGATTTATTGATTATAAACATCCAAACCATGTCTTCAAATTGAGAAAAGCTTTGTATGGTTTAAAACAAGCTCCAAGGTCTTGGTATAAGAGATTGAGCAAACTTTTGCTTGACTAATCTTTCATAAGAGGACAAGTGGACAAAACCTTGTTCATCAAGAAAAGAGGCAATGATATCTTGTTGGTTCAAATCTATGTTGATGACATTATATTTGGTTCAACTAATCAAGCTATATGCAGAGAATTTTCTGTCTCAATGTAGAGTGAATTTGAAATGTCAATGATGGGGAGCTCACATTCTTTCTAGGACTTCAAGTCAAGCAAATGATGAATGAGACATTTCTTAGTCAAACCAAGTACTGCCTGGAAATGATCAAGAAGTTTGAAATGGAGAAAAGCAAGGATGTTGCAACTCTAATGGCTACATCAACCTATCTTGATTCAGATAACAAAGGAAAAAGTGTTGATGAGTCAAAATACAGAGGAATGATTAGATCTTTATTATACTTAACTACAAGTAGACCTGACATTATGTTAAGTGTGTGTTTGTGTGCTAGATATCAAGCAAATCCCAAAGAATCACAACTTACTGCAGTCAAAAGGATCCTCAAATATCTCAAATCTACACCAAGAGTTGGACTTTGGTATCCTAAAGGTACTTCTCTTAATTTAATTGGATATTCTGAATCTGACTTTGCAGGGTGCAAATTGGATAGAAAGAGTAGTAGTGGAACATGTCACCTATTAGGGAGCTCATTAATCTCTTGGCACTACAAGAAGTAATCTTGTGTTGTTTTATCAACTGCTGAAGCTGAGTACATATCAGCTGGAAGCTGCAGTGCACAAAGTCTATGGTTGAAGCAACAACTACAAGATTTTGGTGTTGAGTTAAAGGAAATACCCCTACTTTGTGACAACACAAGTGTCATCAACATATCCAAAACTCCAATCATGCATTCAAGGACCAAACATATTGAGATAAAGCATCATTTCCTCAGGGATCATATCAAAAAGGGTAATTGTACAATTGAGTTCATAGATACTCTAAATCAATTGGCTGACATCTTTACAAAACCTTTAGCAAGAGATAGGTTTTATGCACTTAGAAACATGCTAGGCATACTTGATGAATCCAATATATGTTAGCATGTCATTTTAATTGCCTCTCTATATGATGATTCACTAGATAAATAACCATATATCATTAATGCAATAAAAAGAGTGTCATGTTGCATAATCACTGTTTATTCTGCATAATAGACTGGAATAATCAATTACAACATGAGATAATCGATTATTTAGTGATTGAAAGTTGTTATTGAAACTAATTTTTGTTGATGTAATCGATTACAACTTCGAATTAATCGATTACACTCTGTTTTAGCTTTATCCAGAAAAATTGTTCACTCTGGAGTAATCGATTACCCATCAAATTAATCGATTACTTATGGCTAAAAAGCTTTCTCAAAAACAAATCTGGATTGGAGTAATTGATAACACAATTTGGTAATCGATTACAAAGTGTTGCTCTGGTTAAATTCTCACTAGAGTAATCGATTACACCATTTTCCAGAGCCTCTGTTTGATTACGAATTAATCAATTACAATCTTTCATAATCGATTACTTATGGTGTTACTGCAACTTCTGCAGATTTCTTGGAAATCTAAACTTCCATACCTTAACAAAAATTCAAATTTCAAATTTGCTACTGAGTAATTAATCTTCTGGGTACTCCAAATAGCTGTTACACTCATTTAAATTTCAAATTTGTGCCCTAAAACCCCTATAAATACAGCTTTTCGCAAGAGAGAAAATTCACACCTGAATTCCATCTCTCTACTCTGTGCTTATTGAAATTCTGAGCATTCTTCTTCTTTTTCTCAATCCCAAACTCTGCCATTCAATTCTTCTATATAAAATGCCATGTCTACCTCCAAGAAAGCCAAAACCACCAAAAGAAAGGCTGGGGAATCCTCCAATCCTGCTGGGAACAAGCTGAATCATTGGTACCCAGAGGAAAAAGATAGAATGAACTACATGCAGTTCAATGCCACCAAGCTGGTCATGGCTCCTAAGTACTTGGACCTCAACTGGTTCATCAATGAGGGATTTCAATTACCTGCCATGCTTGAAGTCCAAGGATTGAATAAATTCCTTGAACTTAAGGGTACCTTCTACCCTAAATTGGTGAAGGTATTTTACACCTGTGCTAAAGCTAGCATGGATGGAACTATTCGCTCTCAAGTGATTGATGTGCCCATGTTGATTGCTGAAGAAGTATGGTTTGCTGTTGCTGGAATCTCCTCTGCTGGAGTGAGGAGGTTTGATGAAGAAATTGAGGGCTACAATAAGATTGAAACATACAGAGGTATGTTGTTTGATCCCCAAGCAAGGCTAAAAACAAGACTAGGAGTGAGGAATATGACTAAAGAAGATAGGTTACTACACTATAATATAACCTACATTCTTACCCCAAGGTCTACAAACCATGCCCAAATCACAGATGATGATTTGTAGCTGGTGTATGGCATGAAGACTTCCACTCAGATCAACTAGGTTCTGGTTTTTGTTGAAATCATGATGAAAGCTTCAAGGCTAATTAGCTATCACTTCCCTTATGCTGTACTTATCACTAGATTCATCGAATATTTCCATATTAATGTCTCAAATGAGGTTGTTGACAACACAATAGACATCACCAACATCATTAAGGACAAGCATCTCAATAAGCTTGGACTCATTAAAACTCCTTATGGATGGCAAAATGGTTGGACAACAACCTCAAGCTGCAGGTGCTGAAAGAGGAGCTGATGAAGAAGAAGCGGCTGGAGAAGACCCTGCTCAACAAGAGTATTCTCCATTTGAATCTTTAACGATTCAAAAGTTGGATGCTCTTTTGACATTACATCATGAGCATAGGGTTGAGACTAACTCATCCTTAGAAGAGATTCAGTCTAGGCTAGAAAATCTTGAGTCTAGGATGGTTCTGCATGGGTTTGATGAGCCCTAGTTTAGGTTTTTTGAGTTTGTGCTTGTGTTTGTGTTCTGTTTTCTGATGACTGGTAGCTAGCTATGTTTAATATTTTGTTTCTTTCAATTTCTCAGCATTGTATTTCCCTTTTTGATATTGAATTAAATGAAATGTCTATTTCCTTCCCTCTTATCTTGATTTAACTATGATATTGTTTTTTTTCTTTTGATTAGGGGTGTTCGCGGTTTGGATTGGATCGATTTTGAAGCAAAAAACCATCTAATCCAATCCCTTTGGTTTGGTCATTTAATCATCCATTCAGTTTGAAATTTTTTTCAAATCCGATCCAATCCAATCCAATTTTTTTCGGTTTGGATTGGATCGGTTTTTGATTTTTTAAAAAGTCTAAAAATAAAACTTATAAGACTTATTTTTATCAAAATAAAGAGTATCTAGCAGAAACAAACACATTCATTGGACAAAAACAAACACCATTTTCTAATTTTCATTGGACAAACACGTTTATTGGACAAAATAAGGAGCAATGAAACCTTACTGCAAACATGTGTATTGGGTTTTTGGTTTTTGGGCTATGATGGGGAATAGGCCCAAGTAGGTAAAGGGTAAGGTAAGGTTTATAATTGGATTGGTTTGGATTGGATCGGTGTTCACCAACCAAACCGAAAACCGATCCAATCCAGTGAAAATTTTTGATATTTTTTCGATTTTGGTTTTTCGATTTTCGGTTATTTTGGTTTTCGATTTTTCGGTTCGGTCACCGCGGTTTGCATCGGTTTGGATCGGTTGATGAACACCCCTACTTTTGATAAGCCAAATAGGGGGAGATATAACTGGATATATGAATTGAATAAAAGGGAGATATAACTAGATATATGAATTGAATATTCCTTTGGGGAGAAACTTATTTGATTAAAAAAATTAAACTATGTTTTCTATGAAACACTATCTAAAATAGGGGCAGCAATCAAAGCATTAATTTCTTCTTATGCAAGGATACTTAACACTTGATCTCGGCAAAAAAGCTAAGTTGTTTTCAGGACAAGCTTGAAGCTTCTATCATTCATCTATCTCATGCACTTAAAGGGACAATAAATGTTCAATTGGTATTTGGCATGACCAAAGCCAAAAAAGGGGAGATTGTTGGATATAGGGGGAGCTGGAAAGAAGATCAAGGGAAGGATGAAGCCTTTGCTTTATATTTTTAGCTTTTTACTTGTCAATCAAATTGAAGGCATTTGTAATTAGTCTAGTTGTTCAAGAGGCTTGCCTTGTGATCCTTGCATTGCATAAGCATAATCACATACATGCATACATGATTTAAGAAAAGCTCAAAAAGTTACATGTTTGCATTTGAAAAAAGATTTCTCATGGCTTAGGTTTTGAAAAATCAAAATGTACACTGCCTTAATCAATTACACACAAATCGTAATCGATTACCAGCTTGTGTTATTTTTGAAAAAGCCATGAAGAACACTTTAATCGATTACAAGTAAAGCGTAATCGATTACATAGTGCAATTTACAAAACATGCATGACTGCCTTAATCGATTACCACTCAATCGTAATCGATTACCTAGGCTTATTTTAAGATACAACATGACTGCCTTAATTGATTACCACTTAACTGTAATCAATTACACAGGCTTATTAAATAACTGAGACTGACTGATTTAATCGATTACATCACGGTTTAATCGATTACATTGTTCATCAATGTTTTCCAGATTGTCTAAAGAACATTTTAATCAATTACCTGGTATATTAATCGATTACACTTACGTATTAATCGATTACATTCTGTTAAATATGTTTTCTATTTAAAGCTATTGGGTCTGTGCTCTTTAAGATACAACATACAATCTGAATTTACGAATTACCCAATACTTTCAAAGGTTCAAGAAACAGATCTTCTGAGTGATACATTTCTTGTTTGAGATCAAAAGATTACATGCTTCATTGATGATGATGTTTTAAACAAGGTTCTTCAAAAGAATTTCAAGAGAGCTGATTTTGTTCATTAGCATTCATGCAACCTGGAATTGTTTGGTAACATTCATTCATTCATTCATCCACTGAGGATCACAGGTTATATCTCTCTTGATTTTTCCTAAGTGAAATGTTTTGTATCTTTTAAAATTTTGTAAGGCTAAGATCAAATAGTTTTCATTCAAGCTTTCTAGAGTATTGTTCTCTAGAGGGAAAGAACTGAGTAGGGTTCTCATGTTCTTTGTGATTGGAAGTCTAATAGGGTGTTAGATTTCAGGTTTTTTATCTAGGTTTGATAAAGGTAATCACTTGTGATAACTTGTAAAGAACATATTTGATTTAGTATAACTCTAATCTGGTTTTGATTAGAAGACACTGGATCTAGCTTCTCTTTTGAGGGTGAACTAGTATAGATATTGTGTTAAACTTGTTTCTGAATCTTGTTATCTATATCTAATTTGTCTTGTGGTTTATCTGTTTCAAGATCAACAGAAAAAGTTTCTGAAATTGTATAAGGTGAAGGGTGAGTCTTGATTGTTTAAAAAGTGTAGTTTTTACCAAGCAATATTTGTAATACGATCTAAATTTCGTTGTGGATTGCACAAAGTTTTAAAAGTCTGAAGTTTAAACCAATTCACCCTCCCTCTTGGTTTAGTGTGTGTGTTCATCCTTGTTTTCAACTCCCACTATCTGCTTGAGAGCGTAAATCCTCCTCAAGAAAGGTAGCATTCTTGGACACAAACACCTTTTGGTCCTCAGGGCAGTAAAAGTAGTATCCCTTAGTTCCTTTGGGATAGTTTACAAAGTAGCACAAAGTGCTACTATGGACTTGCCAAGCTAGGGCTTCATATCAACTCGGTACAGTCTTCAGAGATCCGCCAGAGTTCATTACTTCTTTACTCTTTTCAGATCTAGTAGTTCCGAAGTGATCCTCATTCTCACTGCAGCCTTCTTAAGCCGAAAGAAAGCCGGGCAAGAATCGCATTAGTAGTACGTGAGCAACCGACTGTGCATTACATGTGCTCTACAGGCCGCACTCCATCTTTCTTCCCAACGAGCCCTTTTTTGTTTTGGGGATGAAAGTCGTTACTGAGACAACGGATTGACAAAAGAAAGACCGGTACCATCTGACTCCTTTCGATATAAATTCTTTATCTCTCCCATCTTTCATCCACCAGACGAGAAACTCCATTCCGCACTGCTGCTGAGTCGTCGGACTTATCCACCAAGGGATTCGTGGAATTTATATGGATTGCGTTTAGAGAGGTTGGCGAACTACTATGAGCTATAGATTCCCCAGAGATATCCAATCCCAACGAGAATAGAAGTGAGTCACTTCCGTTGTAGTCGTCGTAGTCTTTAACTTGTCAAGTGCTAGGGTCTTGACATAAGCTGGAAAACCCCACACCTTGAGATAACTCAAGTTGGGCTTCCTACCCCTCTATATCTAATACGGAGTAGTCAAAATAGATTTGGACGGAACCCTATTAAGAAGGGTCACCACTGTATCAAGGAGCCATCAATTGTGAGAGAATCTCATTTTCTCTTAGATAATCTTGAAACTCTTGACTCAAATATTTGCCACCTCTATCAGATTGAAGTGTCTTAATCATCTTGCCAAGTTGTTTCTCCACTTCATTCCTAAACTCTTTGAACTTTTCAAAGGCCTTGAATTTGTGTCTCATAAGATACAATATCCGAATCTAAATTTACCATCAGTGAAGGTGATGAAGTAGGAGTATCCTCCTCTAGCTTGGGTAGACATGGACCAACAAACATCAGAATGAATGAGTTCCAATAACTCACTGGTTCTATGACTCGCAAGTTTTTTTAATCTTGGTCTTCGTCATTTTACCAGCCAAACAAGATTCACAAGACCCATAGGATTCGAAATCCATGGAATCTAGATAACCATCTTGATGGAGTCTAAACAATCTTGCCTCATTGATGTGTCCCAACCTACAATGCCAAAGATAGGATCAATTACCTAACCTTGGCTTCTTAGCTTGAATGCTAAGAATGTCACTATTCAAATATGAATCCAAAACATACAATCCATTGACCCATGATGCGCAAGTATAAACAAGATCATTCATAATGATGGAAAACTTGCCATTCTTTATTAAAAGTGAAAACCAAATTGTTCTAAACCGGAAATAGAAATAATGTTTCAAAAAATATGTAAAGAAAGGCCCGTAGGAAAAACAAGGTCCCCATCTCCTACAGTCAATGCAACAACTCTTGCTCCATTCCCAACACAGAGATTCACCTCATTCTTCTCCAATTTCCTAGGATTCTTTAGTACCTACAACAACTCTTGGGTTTGAGCTTGTCTGTCACTACAAACTTACCCTTACCCTTGGCTTTAGAGGGCCCACCAATTAGAAGAGTTTGGGTCTTGTTCTTAACAGTACCCTCAGAAGTGGTCAGGAGACTTAACAACTCAGGGAGTGTTGTCTCCACTTTGTTCATATAAAAGTTGACCACAAAGCCATTAAAGAAAGGTGGCAAGGACTACAATACTAAGTCAACACTTAGCTCATGGTCCATGATAAAGCCAAGAGAAGCAAGCTTCTCTATCAGCCCAATCATCTTGAGGACGTGCGATCCAACTGTAGTGCCCTTAATCATCTTACAGCCAAACAACTCATTAGAGGTTTCAGACAGCCCTCCCTCGCTTATCATAAAGCACTTTCAGATGCAAGATAATGGAGGCAGTATCCATATGCTCATGCTGACGCTGAAGCTCCGCGGACATAGACACAAGAAATATGCATACTTCCTGCTCATTGTCAGTTAGGTGTTGTTCATGGGCTTACCAGCCAAATTCGGCATGCCCATCTTACCGACCATAACTTAATCACTAAAATAAAAATAAACATACCTAAGTATTTCATGATAATTAAAAACCAAATATGGAGACTTTTAAAACGTATATGGCCCTCTCACTATTTTTCTAAAACCAATGACCCTCAGTTATTGATTTAGAGCTACCCTTCATTAAGGATATCCTTAATAGGCTAAAAGAATGACTAGATTCATTAGTTTCTAGCTAAGTCTGCAAAACTAATTTGTCTAGTGGGTTGATCCAATCAACAACATCTTGTCGCAACGTGTCTTGCCACGACGGGACGGCGATGAAAAAAAGAAGATAAGGAAAGAGTCTTCCTAAAAAAGGAAAAACTAGAGGGGAGTCACCACCAACGTTTATTTAAGGAAAACGTCAGAAAAACCAAAAGATAAGTCATGGTCTATGATTTTGGAGAAAAAGAGTTCGGGAGTCATTCACACAGGGGAAGGTGTTAGCACCCCACGCGCCCATCACGAAGACGGCAACCTTTAATCGAGTGTGTTAAAAATAAGTGACTTTTTAATTATTTATCTTTCCTTAAGAACATGAATTATATCTTCTTTTTTTGTTTATTCAGAAGAAAAAATCAAATTTTTATTTTTAGAAAAGAGAAGATTTTATATTTTTTTTTTAGTTTTTTAGATCGACAAGGGGTTTTCCCTCACTCCTACGTATCCCCAAGTGCAATGAGGAAATCAGACTTACATAGTTCTTTGTAGAAAATAGCTTGTGTTGGATTGATTTTATCTTTTTTTTGAAAGATTTGTTTCAATTGCGTGAAAAAGAGTCGTTAAGGCGTTGGACCTTGAAACGACGTTAAATTTGAAGAAAAAGCGAGGAGAATCGCTTAAGGCATTGGACCTTGAAACAATCTCGAGTAATATGTAATTTTTTGAGAAAAAGGAGAATTGAGTGATCCTTTATTTGAGTATTTTTAGCTTTTTTAGAAAAGATTTTGGATTTGCGGTAAATTCTATGAAATCAAGCAAGTCAGGGACCCAGCATGATATTCACAAAAATCTATCCACTTGTTATTGAAACACCACCAAGTAAGTCGAAGACTCAGCATGGAGTACACGAAACATAAGCACGTACTAAAGATACTGATGCAAAAATAAACAAATAATTAACATAACATTACGTAATCAAATAAATCAAATCGAAATAGAAAGGGATAAATTAAAAGTGGGGAGTACACTTAATAATTAGGGGTACATACAGAAAGAAAAGAAGTGCAATCAACAGAACTTATTTAACTTCAAAATGGGCCAGGCACAACATATAAGGGTGTATTTATGAATATGGGCATGTAAATAGCATTACGTGTTTTGTTTTAGGGAGGGTCAGCCCAACAACTAAGGGGTGCAGTTATGTATAATGCAGTTGTAAACAGTAAATATATTTTGTTTCAAAATGGGCTAGACCCAAAAGTTAAGGGGTTGTTTTTATTAAAAAGGTGGTGCAATTAGCATATTGTAGTTTGCTTCAGAATGGGCCAGGCCCAACAGGTGAGGGAGTGTGGGTGTCAAAGATGGTGCAACTAGTAATAGTTATTTTGTTTCAAATGAGCCTGGCCCAACAGTTCATGGGATGAATTTATGAAAATGGGAGATGTAAATAGCATTGTTTAATTGATTCAGAATGGGTCAGGCCCAAAATGTAAGGGATTGTAGTTATTAAAATTATGGGTGCAAAAAGTAAAATAGTTTTTTTAAAGTTTAGGGTTGGAACAGGGTCAAAGCGACTCGGCCCAACCCGCATTTAGCAGCTGGGCACAGCAGCCATGGCAGTCAAAGCGTGAGGAAGAAGATATGAGCGTTCGTGGAGAAGGCATGGCCCCTTACCGCCACCGGCGAGGGGGCCTGATGGCGATGCCGCCGCGGGGTGGCGAGCGGAGGTGACCGCAGTGGTGGCCGGAGATGGTGGTGGTGCGCGTGGTGTTGCGGGGAAGATTAAAGAGCCTCAACGGAAGAGGCATGGCCCCATTGACGCCATTGGCGAGGAGGCCTGACAGCACGAGGGCGCCGCGGAGGGTGACAGCGGTGGTGGCCCGAGGTGATGGCCGGAGTTGCGCGGCGGTGGAAAAAAAATGAAAAAAGAAGGAGGAGAAGAGAGGGAAGGGGAAAAGAGAAGGGAGAGAAGAAAAGAGAGGAAATGGAGAAAATGGAGGTTACCTAAGAGACCCCTCCTCTTCCTTTGTCCCCGCTGCCAAATGGCACTATCGGATTGGTGCTTCCTCATGCCCCGAGATCCGTGCCTCCCCTCTCTGCAATTAATGCCCCAGCTCCTTCCTCCTTCCTTATATGTGTGCTGTAGCTTTTTTTTCTTAACCTAATGGGCTTTTTTTTTCTTTTTTCTTCTTTTTTATTCTTTTCTCTTCTTTTTTAGACTGTTATATTTTCTTTTCTTTTCTTTTATTTTATTTTCTTGGTGCCCGGACAGAATTAGGGTATGACACATCTCTATGTTTTCTTTTAGATCATAGGTTGAGAACTCCTTGTCACTTAGCGTCACATCACTATGTAACAACCTGGCACCATTGCCCTAAAATGTATAAACTCGACTGAGCCTGCAGACTATACATTTGCTCTAGCACAAACCATCATGGAATGTAGGCAAGGTGATGCCTTAGCTAATGTCATGGGTGGATTTGTTGGAGAACAGATGGTACCGAACTGACCTGTCAAGAGACTCCACAAGGATTCTTTAAAGTTTCATTGGATTTGTAAAGTCTCTCATCGTTTGGTAGTGCGAATCATCCTAGACTTGAGGATGTCATCGAACACTATGTCCTAGGATTATACTTTGACTATACAACTCTATCCGCCTGAAAATGTGAAGAACAGTGTACTCTTGGGTATAACTTGAATACATGAGTGAAGATGGACATGTCGAAAGGACTCATAGTTCCTACAAGGGATTAGTCGTTCACAAGACCGGTAGGGCTTGGATGACTTCTATTTGACTTGGGAATCTTTGAATAGTAAGAGACCATGAGGAGTCATGATCTGTCTTAGAGTCAATAGAAAAAGATTCTTAGTTAAGTGAAAATCTATATTATAGTTAACTAAGAGAAATGATACTCTATCCTTGCTCTTGACCAAAGTTGTGAAAATCAGATCAGACCGACCGGTCCAACCGGTTGGACCGGGAACCGGTAGCATAACCGGTCATGCAGTTGACCCGATCAAAATCGGTCAAACCTATCGGTCAAACCGGTCCAGGTTCTTTTTCTTTTAGGATATATTTTTTTGGATTTTTAAAAAAATTTTGGATTATTATCAATAGTTATTTTGGATTTTGGAGTATGAATGAGCTTTTCTTACTCAAATAATGTTATTTATATACTTATATATAATAGATACATATATAATTTTAAATTTTTAATATATATCGGGTCAAACTGGTCCAACTACTGACCTACTGGTTGGACTACTGACCCACTACCTCGATCGGGTCAATGACCGAACCGGTTTTCACAACTTTGCTCTTGACTAAATGTGGATGACCATATGAGGGATGGATCCAGCACAGTATCCAAATCAAAAAGGTAGATCACTTGATCAACTCAATTTGTTCTGGGTCTTAGAGCATTGCTAGTGTCTTATGCGGTCATTAAATGAATTGGGCCCGTTAAAGGAGTTTAATTGGTCCAAGTTCATTTATGTCAGTGACTAATTAGGCCTAATGTGTCACACACAAAAGGTTGTTCTTGATTGCTTATAACTAGCAAGTTTTGGCCAATAATAGTTATTGGACTTTTTCAAGACTAAAGGTGTAATTGGGTTGGAATTGGACTCCAAGTCCAATTGATGCAAGCGCCCCATTTGGGCTAATATTGAGAAATTAGTTTCTGCACTAATAAACCCAAATGTGTTAAAAGGCCCAATTGGGTCTTGGGCCATGAGTCCTAGTAAATCAAGAAGTTTTGGGTGAATTCAAATTTTGAATTTGAATTTTGAATTTTGAATTTTAAAATTTTGAATTTCGAATTCAAATTCAATTTAAATTATGGACTAGGAAAAATATTGAATTTGAATTTGAATTTAAGATTTAAAATTTAAGTTTAAAATTTAAATTTTAAGTTTGAAATCTAAATTTTATGTTTGAAATTTAAATTTGAATTTTGAATTGAAGAGGTTAAGTTGTTAGGATAATTGTGAATTATCCAAATCTATATCCAATAAAGATTGGATAATGCTTCTTCCAACAACTTTTTTTTATTTGAATTACTAATTTAAATAAAATAGTTAAAGAAACAACCAAAGGGAAATGATGATGAAAGGGGCGGTTTTGACATGAAACCTTCTAGGTTCTTTTTCAAAATTACAACAAATGAATAGGATTCATTTTACTTGAATTTTGAATTCAAGTCTTTCAAGAGGCTGATTTTGAGTGTTCTAATCCTAATAAGATTATAAGACAATAGGCTCCTAGGTTATAAAAGCACTCCACTCTTATGTTATGTGTCTAACTCTTTTCAAGAACAAAAAGGTTCTTTTTTCTTTTTCCTTCATCATCTTCTCTCCTCCATTGTTGCACCCTTACCTAACATCAAGAAACCATCTTTTGTCTTGAGAAATAAACCAAACACTTGAAGCCTCCACCTTGTCATTGCCTAGCAAGCAACCAAGTGAAGGAGGATCAAGAAAGAGAAGGAGTTATCTCAAGCATTCAAGGTACAACCGTGTGGATCACCATTGGAGGGCATCATCCTTTTGAAGCCTTTCAAGCGATCAAAAAGGTATTTCTAAAACCCCTAGCATTTTAATGAGTAGATTCTAAACAAGTTTCATGAGGATCGTAAAGAGTTACGGGTTTCGCAACGAAGAACAAAATAGAAAATTTTGTTTTTCACCCTCATGAACATGTTTCATGAACGTCATGGAACGTGCATTCTAACTTTCAATATGTTCTTTGAGGATATATGAGATTGATAGAGTAGAAGAATATGAAACATCATAAGAAATATGGAACACACTCCGAACAACACAAAAGGGTACATATCAGGTAAATGACTCTAAAATTAACATTTTAACTCACAAATTTAAGGTGTTCAAGAGATGTTTGCAAGGTTCACTATTATAGCGAATGAACTTAATGCTCTTAGATAAAAGTACACAGCACATCAAAGTATCAAGAAGATTTTGAGAAGTCTACCTATATGGGGACCAAAGGTCATTGCCATAACAAAAGCCAAGAATTTTAGGATAGAATTTTAGAGTTTAGAGTCACAAAGGTCATGGTTTGGTGAGAACAGAACATAAAGCACAAAAGGAGGCATAAACCTCCCTTGATAGAGAACAAGACAAAGATGGGCAACTAAGAAAGGATTCTGAGCAAACTTCAATGCAAGAATAGATGGAATGCAGAGCCACAAGTCGAAGTTGAGAACTGCAAGGCTAAGATTACGATTTCAATTGAAGAGAGATTAGAGAAGGCAGAGGATTATGTGATTGAGATGGAATTTGGATTATGATTCCTTCTACTTTTAGCTTACTTTTTGTTTCTTTGTGAAACAGATATTACAACTCCAATCTAACTATGAAAAGGAGGTTGAAAAGTTAAGAGTAAAGTACAGGATGTTGCTTCAGAATATCGATATTGAAGTAGCTCTAAAAAGAAGGGAACTTGAGACACAATGTAATTTAGTGTTAAGGAATAAGGTACTAGCTCAAGTTTGGAGCCATAATCTTGGTAGTTGTGAAAGAGATTTGGTACACTGCATAGAATAAGGTATGGGCCATGCCTAAGGTTCATACATTTATGGTGTGTATAAGGTATTAGATGTTATTTGTTAATGGATGATTACTGTTAGTATTACCTATTGGATAAAAATTTTATTTGGCAAATGCAAAAAAACTAATCTACACTTGAGTGAAGGTTTTTGCAATGTTAAAAATGGATCTAATGTGGATTATATACTATTTGTTAAAATAATCAATATGAGATGCAATAAATAGGAAAATATATAATACTGGAAAAAATGAACTTTGTGACCGTTTCAAAATAGCTAGAAAATGCAAAAATGAGAAAATAAAAATTGAAAATATATACTTTGTGAGGATTTTTAACTGCCACAAAGTTTTGGACGAATTTACCGGCGTTCATTTTAAAACCACCACAAACCATTTCTGACAATGGTACTCCGAACCGTCAATCCAAACCGTTGGAAATTTAATTTGTGGCAGCTTTTAACCACTAGAAATAATTTTTCTAACCGCCACAAATTATAATTTTTTTTTGTAGTGACAATCATATTATATCAACTCTCTTAAAATTATGACTATTAATTCATCAAATTGAATTGATAATCTAACAATGCAAACCAATTAAAATGGTTGAATTGATTTGATTATTTGATTCTTTTCAATTCATATGCAAACAAACTTTGTTTAAAGGCTTAAAACAAACTTATTATAATCTATTCGATTATTAAATTTCTATTTTCTTAACATGAATAAATCATATGGTTGGATAAAAAAATTTGAATTATTAATATATTGTAAACTTTAGAACTGTTGGATAATAAATTTTAGCTTTATGTTAGATACTTATTTTGACTAACATAAATATCTCTACAAAGTTTTATTCCTTTTTCTTTTTTCTTTAGTTGTTGTTTACTCGGTCCCAATTATAACTTTGGGTCAAACCTCATCACTTACTGTGAGGAATAAAAAATAATTATTCAATCCTCACAAATGTATATTGTTTTTTTTTTTCTAATTACGAGCATGAATGTCAACATTATATATACATTATGCATCAATTCGTTTCATTTATATATATTTCTTATCAATTATTTCCTCTATACTACCACTATGAGTTATTTAACCCTTGTATTATAGGGCATTTTCATCTTCCTTCCCTATAGTGGTCGAGAATTTCTTAGTGACTTGTATAAAAAGATTTTCCAATAAAAGATAATAAGAATAGCATTCAAAAAGCATTGTTGATTCTTCTTCAAATAATTCCTCCACTGTACTTATAGCTGAAAGCTTTTTTGACAGCTTACCAACAGAGTCATGAGACCTCTTCTAGAACAAAAGAGCTCACAAATTGTTTACTTTTAGGGGAGTGGCGATGAATCAGGTGGAATTGTATCAACTGCAATGCAAGTTGTATCATCCTTCAACCATCTTGTCCTTAGTGCTTTCTAAAAAAATAGTAATTAGACTCTTACAATTCACGATTCAAATCACACTAAAAGATGCAAATCGACTAGCTAACAATTCATATCATAAGATGATAAGAAGAATCTAAAATGACTTTGAATCTACCAATATATAAATGAATCAATGCAATTTTGTATCTCCGATACAAATCACACTATATCGATTTGATAATCTTAATATCGCAGTTTAATCCAAGTAATAAGGATGCACATGCACACATGCCAAAAATAAAATAAAATTATACATATCATGGTGAAATTAACTTCATCAGTTTTTAGAAAAGATTTTTTAAATATGCAAGAAATTTTTTTGGTAAATTTTACTAAAAATATACCCACGACAGACAAATTATGAGAATATTAAAACGAGAAATAGTAGACAAAAATCATCCAAACCTGAAGTACAAAGCCAAACTCTGCTAATAAGTTGGCCCTCAAGAAAATGTGGGTATTTTAAATATACTAATATTAAATACTCAAACAAACTTATGCAAAAACACTTCTAATGCCCTGTTTTCTTTCTTAGCACAGAAGTAGTCATTTGCCCGAAAACCTTAATCTTTCATAAACAAGGTATTTTGTTAACTTTGAAATTTCATATCTTTGCAGCAGTCCTTAGACAAAGACATTATAAGTGCACTCATTTGGGGGACAACCATTCTCTTCCATTTTCATCAATAAGTCTTCGGCATGATCCAATAGTCCTTCTTTACATAGACCTTTAATCATTATAACATCAATTTTGACGCATTTACTTGACAGATGAGAAAAGAGTTCTAGTGCATCATTCAGTTTTCTAGAACTACACATTCCATCCAAAATAATATTGTAAATTCTAATATTAAGAGCCAAATTCATCTTCTCCAACTCCCTAAACATTGACATTGCCTCAGAATGAAAATGACACTTAAATAGGCCATCCAATATAATAGCACAAGTTAGGAGATCGGGAAGTTGTTCATGCTTGTGCATTATGAAAAACAATTCTTTTGCAGCTACTGGCTTCCTTGCTTTGCAAAACCCCCCAATAAGAGTGTTCCATGTCATGACATATGGATCTAGTCCATTATTTATCATTTCACCCAAGAAATACATGGCCTTATTCATGTTTTTAGTTTTACACCATCCATGGATTAATGAATTATAAGTTACAATATTTGGTAAGCAGCCCTTGCAAATCATCAAATCAAATACTTCCATGGCATTCATCATTTGATTTAGCATACAATGAGCATCAATTATTGATGTATAGGTGATAACATTAGGTTCCATCCCCATATGCACAATTGATATTTGCTATGCATACGTAATTTGTATATTTAAATCACATAACAATTATCTAATTTTCTCTCTTTTAACGTTTCTTTTGAGTTAAAAAGTTAGAAATTTAGCTTCTTCTGAGTTTTTATCCAGTGGATGCTAAAGTTAGTAAATTTACAATATTTTGGTTCTATTTTTTTTGTAGAAAGTGACATCTGAGGAGGTCTAAAAGATGTTGAAGAATTGGAGTAGTGTGCTCAACGCGACAACAAACGCTTAGCACAAGGAGCCAATCTGGAGGCTAGCTGTAACGTGCATGTGCACTAAGCGCACATCTGGTGGCTTAGCGCGCGGTCACTTAAGCCAGCTGGACTTTGCATGTGCGCTCAACGTACACATGTAGGCTTAGCGCACAGTCATTGTCAAAAATATGATTGTGCAACATTTTGAAGATAAAAAGAGGGGGAGCACTATGCAAAAAGGATAGACAGATAGAAACAGAGTTAGGACACAGGAGAAGAAAGAAAATCCATTCACTTGGGAATGCCTTCCTCCATTATCTTCCATTGTATTCAATTACCCTTGCTTCCTTTTTGTATTTGTAAGTCTCTCATGATAATGAGAAGCTAAATCATCCATTGTTGGGAGCTCAGCAACCAAGCACTCTTGATGTAATGATTCTCACTATCTATTTAATGTTACTTTGATATTATTGTCTCTTTTCTAAGTTTATTATCATGTTTGTGGCCTAGTCATTCATGCACATGTAGTGTTATAGGGTTTATGCATTGGGAAATGTTTACATACTAAGAACCTTAAAAGAACATCTAGGTAATCCATATCTAGGGATATAATGGTATTATTTAGCCTTTTAATTATGCATCCTTATTCTTAAAGCAAATTATTTGATGTAGCTCTTAAGGGATTAGGAGTGAAATTAGGTAATTTAAGCTCTTTCACATGAGGGATCATGGTTAGGGTAGGTTAGCGGATTAAGGTAATACTTGGAAAAACGTTAAATGGTGAAAAATCTCAAACAACGCATCAAGAGTAGTTTCGGTAGGCTGAGCACCCAACACGTCACATAATTCTTCATCTACTGACAACTTACCCCTCAGAGTGTTTGTGTTCTATCTCTTTAATGTGTTCTGCTTAATTATCTTTATTGATGTTGAATTTTATATTTTTGCATCAATATTAAACAAATATCGAATTTAATTCATTATTCGCATAAAATTAGAAATATACAAACTTCGAGTACAGTCAAAGTCCTTGTGGACTCAACACTCAGACTTACCGTTCTAATTATTACTTGGACGAATTGATGCACTTGCCAATGAGTTAACAAGTTCTTAGCACCGTGGTCGGGGAATTTGTTCCTTGTACTCAATAGTTTGTATATTCTCATTTTAGGCATCAATTCTTTATTCTTTGATTCTTTGTCTAAAAATTATGTTTTGTACTAAGTTCTTGAACCTTGTTTGTATGTACCAAATTTTCATGTGTCTCAATACTAGGAAACTTCACTTTTTATACTTATCTAAGCTTCATTATTTTACTCTTTAGATTTATTTTCTAAATTGTGTTATCTTGTGCTAATTTGTGTGCTCTAGTATTTTTTTTTTTCAAATTGTTTGAGTTGTATTGTTCTAATTGTGTTAAAAAAAGAGTACCTTTTTCTTGTGAGTCTATGCTTGCAGGTGGAATGTTTGAAGAATTTGATCCATGGAAGATATTTAGAGTAGTATGCTCAGACAACAAAGGCTTCTTAGTAACCAGTTAGAGATGTTGTCTAAGCATCCTGAAATCATGCAGTTAGGGGTCAATCACCCACAACCTATCAATTGTGATTTTTGTGGAGGAGAGCATTTCAATGATAGTTGTCATCTTTACTCCATGGAAAATTCTTGGTGGGAGAAATAGTTACACCCTTACAATCAATATGAAGAAGAAAGACTCTCTAATCTTGAGAATGTGTTAGTGCAATTCATGGAAAATTCCCAAGCTCGCTTCAAAGCCAATCAAAAATCAATTCAAAATCTGGAGATTCAAGTTGGTAAGCTAGTAAAAGAAGTGGTTGAAATATATTTTTTGGTCATTAGGGAAGAAAATTTTGTAGAGGGTAAAGCACATGAGGAGAGTCTTGCAGAAGAGCATGATTTAAGAGAAAACAATGACGAAAAAGAAGAGAAAAGTGAGAAGGGAACACAATAACAATGAGAGAAGTGCTTACTAGTAGAAATTCAACAAGAAAGCCACCTCCAAGTCAATACCTCTCCACATCAATTGATTGGTAAAGAAGAAAGGCATGGAGAACATGATAAATCCTTACGTGTCATTCTTTCCTTAATCACCAACACTTCCCTTGCAATGATATGGAAGTCGCTTCATGGATACATGATTTTCATCGAGTCTCTAGCTAAAAAGCATACATGCAAGGAAGATGTGTTCTATGTGACCTTCATATGACCTTGAAGGCATTTGGTCCATCAAGCTAGTGACGTTAAAGAAGTGCTTACTGGGAGGCAACCCAAATTTCTGCCTCTTCTTCTTCTCTTTTGTGATTCTGTTAATATTTGTGTTGATGTTTGCTGTCTGATTTTTGCTAATGTTTGTTGTCTGATTTTTGTTGTGCGCTAAGTGCACATATGTTGTTTTGATATTTGTGCTAAGCTTGAACCTAACGCTAAGCCCAAAGAACTCCCTGTTTTGAAATATCTCGTATTTGGGCTAACCGCGCAAGTGCAGGCTAAGCGAGCGTAGGCAACTCGTTAAGCCTACAGTGCCCGCTAAGCAAAAGTTGCAAGAAAAATTTCACCTGCAACTCTCGCTAAGCCCAAATTACTCTCTAGAACTTTAATTATGTGAATTAGGCTTAGCGCGTAAGTTCAAGCTTAGCGTGCTCATTGTAAAAAAAATGAAACTTTTTTTATTTTGGGGGGGAAAACCAAAGGACAACGTCCTTGGTGAGCTAAGCAGACCCTGGTCACTAAGCGGGCCACCCCATTCCCTATGCAACAAGATTAGCGCGCGTACACACTAAGCAGGCCACCTACGTTATCTATGTTATCACTGCAGGCTAAACCCACACTTATGCGCTAAGCCTGCATTCTTCCGTTTTGTGTTGACACTTGGGCTAAACACACCCTGCGCACTAAGCCAACACCCCTTTTGCATTTTGTTCATTGGTGCTTGGGCTAACCGAGCCTAATGCGCTAAGCCCAAAATCTTCTCTGTTAGAATTTTATTTTTCATTAGGCTTAGCCCGCACTTACGTGCTAAGCCCTGGTGTTCCTTGATGTGTGAAATTTTTTTGTGTTGGGCTTAGTGTGCACTTACGCGCCAAGCCCACCTTGCATTTGTGCCTGTTTTATTTTGGGGGTGTTGAGCGCACACCTGTGCCCCCAAATTGATGTTGATTGCTACATAAATCCCATTAACAATGGTTTTAAGAGTCACGATGTCAGGCTCTACACCAATTTTGAACATAGGCCCCAAAACCAAAGAAACTAAACACAGTGTGGTTCAAACGACAAAAACAATTAATGACGATATTGAGAATGTAGACAGTCGGTTTGATACCTATATAAGACATGTGTTTGATTAGTGAAATTTCAATTGTGTAGTGTTTCCTCTTCGCAACAATGCTAAACAACAAGTTGAAGTCATTGACACATGGGAAAGGTTTCATTGTGACCATTTTGTGGATAAATCCAAATAAGCATCTATATATTTCACATTTCTCATGGAATCAAGGAATTGAGCTCTACTTGTATTTATAGAGGCGTTATTATGATTATGATTGTCGCTACCTCTGGCGTAGGTGGAGAAAGTTGAAGAAGAATGTGATGGGTGAAGAAGAAAGTGTGTGGTATTAGAAGACAAAACAAAGTATCGAAGAAGAGGGATTCCATGAATAGAAGAGCTTCTTCGCATCATCATCACCAAATACAATGAAGGAACTAATGTAACCTTGATATGCAAAGTGAGACAATCGAATAAAGAGTGTGTCGAGGTTGTAACAACTAACTGAACAACAGATCCTACTAAATAGAAAAGGGAATGGCATATTATCTTTTTAGAACAAGTATTTTTATAATAAAATAAACAGTGTTTTCCTAAATTGTTTTTTTTTAAACTAATTTTTTTAAAGAAGCAAATCTTCTTTTTTATAGACCACATGTATTCTCCACCTGTCGAGCCAGATACGATCATTATGATAAACAAAGCTCTCCCTCCAAGTATATTTTACAAAGTTGCATACACAGGATTTGAACTTGAAATCTTTAGTTAAACTAAAACAATCCACACCACTTAATCCATGTGTGGTAAAGAAGCAAATAAAATTTACTTCTTAAAAATATTTTAAAAAAATACTCATTTTTATCATATTTTTATAACCATTATTGTTATGGTCACCATTATCACATTTTATCACATTGGATTGACTTAGATTCTTTTAAGAATAAATCCAAATTGAATCGAATCACATGTTGCTTTAATCTTCAAATTGAATGACTTTTATTCTCGAAATCAATTTAAATAAATCCATAATCCCCCTATATTATATCTTAGACTCCTTATGTTATTATAGTTTTATGCCCTTCCCTGAGTCAATCAAAAGTCCAAGTTTTATAACACTAAATGATAGAGATAGTAATATATTAACACACTCTCCACTATTTGTTGAAATTTATTAAAAACTAGAAAATTATGAACAAATTATTGGGTCAGGAAGTGAGTTACTCAATCACCTGTGAATCTAAGATAAAAAAAATGAAAGAGATGAGTAAGTCAAGAAGACTTAGTGAGAGCATAAAATATAAAGCAGATAGGAAGGAGAAAGCAAACTTGGCAGAAGTTTTTACATCCAAAAACAATTTAAATGACATTTTGCAAAAAAGAACTAAATACAACTCATTTTTTAAAAAACTAATGTTTACTCCCTTGGGAACTTTTAGAAATATATTTAAGACCATAATCAAGAATAACAAACTTTATAAAAAGTTTTATTTTACTATGTATACATAGATCATATTATCTTTTCGGTGTAACAAATGATAATTATTGAAGTACAACACTTAACTTGTAGGCTATATTATCTCTTTGTTGCAACGAACGAGAAATATATATACTCTCAATAATAGACCTATAAGCTATATTATTTCTTCGTTATAGCAATCCAAATACACACGCACTATGAGTATTCGACCCATATGTTCATTATCTCTTTATTGTAGCAAACAGACATTATATATACTATAACTATTCGACCCATAGGCTACATTATCTCTTCATTTTAGCAAACAAAAATCAATCACAAACTCCCAATGAGAAAACTAATTTTTACATATTAAATAATTATCAAAACTATTAAGAATCTCAAAGAATGAATTCCAATCAAGTAAAATAATTTTTTTACTTCATTCTTAAGTACTCCTAGAAATCAAAAGAGTATATTTTGAAATTTACTTTTTTCTCCTAAAACATTTAAAAGTGTCACTAAGTAGATTAGTTACACACAACCTAAGATAACACAATTAATGTCTTTCAATGCCATTGGGAGGAGCAACCGCCTTATTTTCCATGAAATTTAGGCATTAAAATAAAAAAGAACAAGAGATTAAACAAAATCCTCAAATTTAACATGCCTAGTATTTTGAGGAACTAACAATAATCCTACTATTTAATTTTCCAGCCCCTCACACACAACTCATAACTAATCTACTTCATAAAAATACTCATTTACCTCAATGGGTTATGGTCAAATAGCTCTAATAGAGAATTTTAAAGAGTTGAAAATTGTTCCTCTTTAACTCCAATCAATTTCTCATGCTTTAGCATCCCAAGGGTGTAACTAACTTTGTGGGTTTTGGAACAATGAAGAAAAAAAAATGGGAAGAGTAGGAGGAAGAAAATGGTGATTTTATGGGTGTAAAAAAAACAATGTTCAAGTTGATGGGGTGGGGGCTCTGTTTTAAAAATGTTGTTGTAAGTGGAGAGGGTGGACGGCTCATGTTGGTTCTTTAAAAAAGGGAAAATACTTTGTTTTGTTTTATTATTATATTATTTTTCCCTTATAAAAATGAAATGGTGTGTTTCATTCTTCCTCCCTTAAGGAAAATTCATCCTCAAATTTGATCTATGACTAACCTTGAGTCTCAAACAAGTAAGGGTACTTCTCACACATAACAATTTATGGCTCCCAAGTCATCTCCTCACCATTTGGTCCTCTCCAATCCACTTTCACTTACACAACATCCTTAGAACATAAACGCTTCACGCGTTTGTCCATTATAGGCACTGGTTGTTCTGTATAGCTGAGATTCTCATCTTTTTGCTTTGAGTGCTATTGAATAATATGAGAGAGATCATGAACATACTTCTGAAGCATCGACATATGGAAAATTGGGTGAACACTCGATAAATCAAGTAGGAAGACTAAGTGATAAGCAATTTGTCCCAACCTCACTAGAATCTTAAAATGACCAATAAACATGGACTAAGCTTACCTTTTCGGCCAAAACATAAGATACCCTTCATTGGAGACACATGCAAAAATGCATACTCTCCTACACATAACTATAAAGGTCGATGCCTCTAATCTAAATAAGACTTTTGTCTACTCTAAGCAATCACCAAGTAATCTCGGATTATCTTGACCTTCTCAACAACTTTTTGAATTAGATCTAGACCTACCAATCTAGGATTTCCAACTTCAAACAACCCAATTAGTGATCTACAAATGCCTCCTATACAAGACTCAAAAGGTGTTATCTGAATACTAGACTAATAATTGATATTATAAGCAAACTTTGCCAAAGACAAGTATTGATTCCAACTATCTCTAAAATCAAATATGCAAGCATGCAACATATCTTCTAGGATATGTATTGTTGTCTTGGATTGACCATCCGTTTGAGATTGAAAAGCAGTATTCAAATCCAATTTACCTCCAAAAATGAAATATGAACTATGTTCCAACTAGAATTTGATTTGGGTATGCTGATTGGTTTTGTTTTTTTCTGGAAAGAAAAATTTCTGGAGGTTTTTAACCATAAAAAAATATTTAATATATTTAAAATACTCTATAAAAGCATTTTTTTATGGTTTTTAGCTCTTAGAAAATTAAATCGTCATATAATGTAATTAAATAGTAGTAAAACTAGTGACACATCATACTTAACGATGATATTTAATGACTAGGACTAAAAATATTGACAGACAAAATAATCAGGGACTAAGACTAATCAACTTCTTATTCATGGATTACAAGTAAAAACTCAAAAGTTTAAGGACCACAAACATAATTAACCCTACAAGTAACGCACAAACCTTTTTACCAAACTGGGTATTTTTGTAAAACAATTCACCAAAATAGTTGTTTTTTAAAACTATTTACTTGTAAGGATACTTTTCTATTTTTGTCACGTAAGGTGCAGGAGTCTCGCATTCAAATGTTATCTTTTTGCAATAGGCATCAAGCTGAGGTCTGACACTACTTAATGAAAATACCTGCTTTAGTAAAAAAAAAGTCAACACACATAGCTAATGGTAGTGATGGTAACGTGTAAAACTATCAAGATAACCTCTGCATTTGTATAGAGATGAAGCATGTCTCTGAGCCTCATCCACCATAACCACTTTCTTCTTCTTCTTGCATCTTCTACCTTCACTCTTCCACTTCACACCACATTCACACTCTTTCAAAACCCTTATACCTCATACATGCCAAAACCCCAACATTATCACTCTCTCTCTGTGCATCACCATCTAATGTCTCTCACTCTGCAAAAACACACATTCCCCTCCCATATCTCCAAAAAGAAGAAGATGATGATGATGAAGAAGGCCATGACCCCGATGAACCAAATGAATCAAACTACAATTTCTTGGAAACTAGCAAATAGGTTTCCTTCTAAGACCCTCAAAATGAAGACAAATTGTACCTTAAGGAGGACCCTTAAGTCTCGTGGCACCTTGCCACGGACCTGGATGAAGAATCTGAAATGAGTTTAGAGAATGAAGAAATAGGGTGTTTTAAAAAGAGGGAATTGCCTGAGGCTAAGGGCATTATGGGGGAAATTCTTCAGCTTGCAAGGAACTTGCCTCAAAATTTTACTCTTGAGGAGGTGTTAGAGTTTAAGCGCACAATCTTAAAAATGAAATCAGCTGAAGCAAAAATAAAAGATAAAGAACACGAGTATTTTACTTGGTTCAGTAACTAGGAGAAACTCCTTGTTACCTACATCCAAGGACAAAGAACCTGCAATCCATTTACTAACACTAAAATAACAAGAATAGTTACAATAGAGTTCAACTCAAAAGATTCATGGCCAATTACTAAACCCGTGAACAAAGGCCTCAAGATTACAAAGAGGAAATACAAAGAAGATACATAGGAACCGAAAGCAACCCGTAGCAATAGTGTTTTCCCAGAAAACACAAGAACCTTCTTTAGGCTTTCTTCTTCTTCTTCTTTACACGTAAAATAAATCAGAAGAAGAATAAGGTAGAACTCCACCTGCAACACAATACACAAGAAAACCGAGACCTACACAGCCATCAACAACTCTGTTTAACAGACAAAGCTCAAGGTATCAACAAAGAACAGTAAACCCTAGCAGATCTAGGTCACAGAACCAAAACAGAGAAAGAAAGCAGCACGAGAAAGTGAAAGGACCCAGAAGCTTCGAGAGAGAAAGCGAAAAAATAAGAAAACTGAAAAGCCAAAAAGGAAAACGCACCACACACTCACCCCTGTGCCTTCAATGTAAAATGCTTTATATATGCAAAGCCAATTAATCAAAACACATCGTTTTACTAATGGGCCAAGCTCAAAATATTTACTTTGGGCTTCACCAACACAACATGAGGCTTTGGTTGAATATGAAGGAAGGGTCAGTGAGAAAGAGTGTTGGGCGGTTCTGGAAATTCTTGGAGAGGAGCACCTTCTGTTGTGTTGTGTGTGCTTCTTTCAGTGGATGAGGCTACAAGAACCATTAGTTGTTACACCTAGGGATTGTACTATGTTGTTTCCATTGTTGGTAAAATGAGGGATGGGTGATGAGGTGATGGACTTGTTCGGAAACTTGCCATCTACCAAGGAGTTTAGATATGTTCATGCTTATAATGCCATAGTTTCAAGTCTTCTATCTTGTGACAGGTACACAATTCTACAATTATATGGCCTGCTATGTTTCTCTCTCGCTGCTTTTGTGGGTCCTAGGAATGGGAAGATTAACTTATGTAATAAAGGATAGTAGTCAAAATCAAAATTGCTAGTACCTTTTGCCAAGGTTTTAAATTGTGATTGTAGTTTGTTTGCAATCCCTGATATTTCAGTAAATTGCATACCAATGAGGCTGATGCAACCGTAATTGCAGTTGTAGAGACCCCAAAAACCTTGGTGTTGCATCCTGATAATTGATATTTATACGTAAATTATGCATTTAAATTACATAGCAATTATCTTCTTTTTCCTATTTTAATGCTTCTTTGGTGATTGAAACGTAGAAATTTAACTTTTCTAAGCTTTTGTCCAATAAATGCTAAAATTAGTTGATTTATAGTGTGTTGGTTGTTTTTTTTTATAGGATTACATATTAAAGACTTGGAAGATGGATTGATGATTTGGGCTTAGCATGCACATATAGGCTTAGAGAGTCACCAATAAAAAAAAGCTCAATAAAGCAAAATTTTGGTTATAAAAAGGGGTGAACAGTCAAAGGCAAAAAATAATGAGAAGCCAGAGAGAAACATAAGGCACAAAGGAAAGAAGAATCCACTCCATAGAAGTTGGCTTATGCCACTTGTTCTACCATTCTTCCATTCTCTTTCATCAATTGTTGTTCTCTTTTGTTGATTGTAAGCCTCTCATGACAATGTGAGGCTAAACGACTTATTGTTGGGGGTTCAGCAACCAAACACCATTGATGTAACAATTCTTACTATCTATTTAATGCTATTTTCATATTATTGTTTTTTTCTGAATCTTCTGTCATGTTTGTGGTTTGATCATCCATATGCATGTAGTGTTATGAGGGTTTATGCATTGGAAAATGTCTACACTCTGAGAACTGGGTAAGAACATCTAAACAATCCATATCTAGGGATAAAATGACATTGTATCAGGAGTGAAATTAAGTCATATAGGCTCTTTCATATGAAGGATCATGATTAAAGTAAATTAGAAGATGAAGGTAATATGTAAAATAATATTAAATAGTGAAAAATCATTAACATTGCATCAAGAGTAATTTTGGTAGACTGAACACCTTACATATTACATAATCTTGCATCTTGCCTTTAATATATTTTTCAATTTATTTTATTTTGAAAATTTATATTTACATATAGTATCACTTACAAATTCCAAAAATATTTTGTTAATTGCTTATAAATAGACCTATACAAATTCTGAGTATAATCAAAGTATCTCTGTGGACTCGACACTCGGTCTTACCGTTTTATTTACTACTTAGACAAATTGGTACGCTTGTCAAAGAGTTAACATAGTCACAAATGCTGAGCCTATTATAAAACCTCTTATTCTCTTAGATAGGATGTTACATATTTAACTTGAATTCTATTTGAGTTGTTTCACTATTATAATGCCTTTAATCGTTGTTCTCCTCTCTCCAAGGAAATTAAGAAATGAACTATGTGCTAGTGCTACAAGTTTGGTATCTAAGCAGTAGTTTAATGGAATGATGTCCTTTCTCATTTTAGCTTACTTGTAATTCTGATTAATGGTGATATTTGGATTCTGGAAAATTGAACAAAGACCAACCAAGATAATTCCGTAACTTATGATATAATATTCAAATCAGTTTTTCCATGTTGTGTTAGTGGTTGTTCATACTCTTTTCAAGTTCTCTCAATGGACTTTACTTTCGATTCACAGCTTTGTTAATTGTGTTAGAAAACAGTTGTGGCTGTATATTACTCTTTAAAGGTGGAACTCGAAGTAAATTGTTTGTGAAATCTTAAATATCTTTTTTTTTAATGTTTCTGTATTTTTATTATTATAGTTGTGCATTTGTGGGAATATATAATTTTTTTTTGATAGAATATAATTTAAACCCTTTAATTGGAGGTTAATCATTAATTAGTGACCATGTTGATGACTTGGCTAATTCTTGGTTTTGAAGCAAATCAAACCCAAGTCTCTTCTACCAATTTAGTTTTTCCTTTATGGAAGATGTAAAATACCTGTTGGGCTTGCTTGGTCTTTTGTTTGTTGGTTAGTTTGTTATTAAGAAGCCTATGAACAACTATTAAGTTTATGAAACTTAAGTAGCTGCATGTCCAAGAATTCTGGATCCTGTTTGGATACAAGTAAGAAGAGCTCTTCTAACTCACCCGTTTAGGTTCCCTGTAATGCTTCCAAACTTAAACTGTTCTAAGTTTGGAAAATACTAATTATAATTTAGATATTTAAATATTTAATTCCTTTCTCTTCCTCTGACAAATGTTCTTACATTGTTCAAGGAAGCATTTTTTTTTGTGAAATATGCCGTACTATAAGAGTTTATTGTTTCTGTTTTAGGTATGAAGATGCTTGGAAGGTGTATGAGTCAATGGAAACAGAGAATATTCATCCTGATCATATGACATGTTCTATTATGGTTACCATTATGAGAGAACTTGGCCATAGTGCAAAAGATGCATGGCAATTTTTTGAGAAAATAAACAGAAAAGGGGTCAGATGGAGTGAAGAAGTCCTAGTTGCATTAATAAAGTCATTTTGTGTTGAGGGTCTGAGGAGGCAAGCTTTCATCAACCAATCCGAAATGGAGAACAAAGGGGTTTCTTCAAATGCAATTGTGTACAACACTCTGATGGATGTATTTTGTAAATCCAACCACATAGAAGTCAAGCAGCCGAAGGCCTTTTTGTTGAGCTGAAAGCTAAAGGTATTAAACCTACTGCAGCTACCTACAACATCCTAATGCATGCATACAGTAGAAAAATGCAACCCAAGATTGTACAAAAGCTACTGGAAGAAATGCAGGATGTTTGGCTTGAAGCCAAATGCCACAACATATACTTGTCTAATCAGTGCATATGGTAAGCAAAATAATATGAGTGACATGGCTGCAGCAGATACATTCTTGAAGATGAAGAAAGTTGGTATAAAACCCACTTCACATTCTTATAAAGTGCTGATCCATACATATTCGGTTAGTGGCTTGCACGAGAAAGCGAAGGTATTAAACCTTCCATAGAAACCTACACTACTTTACTAGATGTGCTTAGGCGTGCAGGTGATGCCCAGACATTAATGAAAATATGGAAGTTGATGATGAGTGAGAAAGTTGAAGGAACAGGGGTGACATTCAACATTCTTGTTGATGATTTTGCTAAACAAGGTCTCTACATGGAAGCAAGAGAGGTAATATCTGAATTTGGGAAAGTTGGATTGCAACCAGCAGTGGTGACTTACAATATGCTGATGAATGCATATGCACGAGGAGGGCAACCCTCAAAGCTGCCACAACTATTGAAAGAGATGGCAGTTCTTAAATTAAAACCAGATTCTATAACTTATTCAACTGTTATTTTCCTTTGTCCGAGTTCGAGATTTTAGGTGGGCGTTTTTTTTATCACAAGCAGATGATCAAGAGTGGGCAGATGATGGATGGCAGTTCATACCAGATGCTTCAGGCCCTTCTGGAGACCAGACCTGCACGGAAAAACAAGGATTGGAGTTCCTTGCTTGGTATGATTAAAAGTAAAATGTGTGTGAAAATGAGGAGGCAGAAAGATGAGTTTTGGAAGTTCAAGAAAAGACATGTAAGAAAAAATAGTTCTGATGTTAGTGTATAGTAAGTTAAGGATACAATGCCCTGTAAGAATTGAAAATTCAATTTTGACCCACTTTTGTTTTCTCTAATAACATAAGGAGATTTTTGTTGTTAACTGTAAAGAATATATGTCCTTACCTTATACATTGCCCCTTCAGTACCATGTACGTCACACATTTTCAGTTAGATGTGGCTAGTTTAAAATTTAAAATATTAGTACGTGGACATTGAGTGTTCACCCTGTGAACAATGATCAATGGAACAAATTAATGTAGTCATAGATGTGATTTGTATTTTAGATAAGCTTTAGATTATGGAAAATGTTGGAATTGCTCTCGCGTTATACTTTCGAACTAAAATTTGTGAAGTTTTTTTTGCGAAGATGAGTGTTACATGGTCATTTTGAATGTTTTTATAAGGATCTTTTGCCACTCATTTCTTAGTGTTTTGCAAGCGGGTATTATTATATGGTCAACTTGAAAAATGAACGTTGGCATTGGATACCTCAGTTACTTGATCTCACAGTTGTCACTGTTTCCAATTTAGATAATATCCCAGGCAAACTATTAAATAATTGCATAAAGTAATTTAAGTTAATGAAAACTCGAACTCCTAAAGTTCACTAGTGGTAAGGGTGGAACTTTTATGAATATAACTAGGCAGTGACTCAGAATTTATTTAAATTTTAAAAAGAAAAAAAATTCCTAACAAATTCGACATAACCAACCATGATTTGAATGGCAGTATCCTTCTAGATTGAATTACCATGGAATGATCCTACCAAATGCCATACAAGTTCGATGAAATCATAAATTTGAAAAAAGTTCACACACCAACTTTCTCTAGAACAATGTTCATGACATGACCCTAATCATTTTTTTCTTCCAATGGTTCATAGCTCCAGTATGCCCTCCATATTATAGGTGATAGAAGCCGTTCTGTTTTCCAGCCTAATGACTTGAGCTGCACAAAACATAAAGAGAGTACGTAATATCCCACTTGGTAGATATAAAATTCAGGCAAGAGCAGGTGGCATGCTATCAATTTAGTTTGATTCCCATATCATATCAAGAAAGTGAAAATATTTCCATATCGTACAATTAAAATATTACTGAAAATCTAAATCAAATTTAACTAAAAGATTAAAGAATTACCTTCTGAATAAATACTTCGTATTGATAATCTATCCATTTTTGACCCTCTGAATGCAAAGATTTGCTTTTATGAACATTCTTTGCCAAGACAAGAGCATGAAAGAATGACTTTAGGACATCCGCAGCATTCGAATCTTTATGCACAATCACATCAATGATTCCCTTCCTTTCCACAAGTAAATACTTGGCTATATACAGAAACAACAAAGAATGATATCAGGTTTAAGACTACAGATGGAAAGATGAAACAAACAGAAGTAAAAATAATGAGGCAAACTCCACCTTTTGTGTAGTAAGGTGCCGCACAGAGCAAATGCTCCTTGCTGTCAGTGTCACAGAGAAAAAAGAATTTGCTAATTAAGCTTTGTTAATGACATTTCAAAGGTATTCTCAATCATGGACAGCTCATATTTTGAGCCAATACCAGTGATATAGGCAGGGCAAGAGCTAAATAATGCTTTCAATCTTGAATAGGTTACTCTCTGGAGCTCAGTTAGCTAATGATGACAACAGTAAAATATTATGATTTGAGCTATTTTAAGTTAGAACATAACATAGTGTACCATTTACCTTGACTTCCATTTGGATTTGGGTAATGCAAAACACTAATAATGCAATGAATAAGTTCAGGCAAAACTGCACATAGCTGGAAAGTGGAAACTATAACACTTACATTTCCATGTTATCGAATGAAGAAATCCTCATGCCTAAACATACTTTCTTATGCAAACAATAAGCTTTCTTTGAGCTCCATGAAATGAACTGTATGGGTAAAACATGCTCCTGTGAAGAGACCTGTTTAGGGGAGAGAACTGGCAAAAAGTTTAGAAACAAGCATTAATATACATAGCAATAATTATAAAATAAAATAAAAAAAAATCAATAGATTTTAAAAATTTGGAAATTACATTGCCCTTTTACAAGATGTTGAATCTACCAAATTAATCTTTTTTTTTGGGAGGTGGTTGGGAAAAGGGGTTAAATATAGAGACATCAAAACAATTAAAAACTAGACTATAATGATGACAGAATGTGTTCTAATACCTTGGATTTAAGGAATGCAGAATGGAAACAGACAATACCTTGGCCAGTCTCCATGAAATGCAGCAAAAGAATAGAGCTCCTTTCAGGGTTTAATGAGTTCAATGCAAGGCACCGAACAGCTCGGTAGTTTGCTGCACAGAAAAGGGATATCATTTGTATTATCAGGTTTTCATATATAATGCTGGTGCTATTTAGCCGGTGTATTTTGGGGGGAAGGGAACTATGTGTAGAAAAAGGCAGGCATATGCCTTCAGATTAAAATTATGAGCTCTCTAACTTCTCAAATAAAATGGGATTAATTTTAAGGAGAGAAGATAATGTTTTCAATTACTGAGAAAGTAATATATTACAATCTCATTAATAAGCTCAAGCTTTGTAACAATAGAAATTCAATCTTCATTCTATCACAAACCACCAACAAATATTCCGCAAGATTTAAACATTAGTTGCAATAAAAAAGCATCCATTATCTATATAGTTTATCCTGGAAAAAAATGGATTACCTAATTGTCCCAAACACATTGGCAAGGAAATAGATTAACTACATCGTTGTTTGCAAACTACTATCATCAATCTACAACCTCCTTTTAATACTTGATAAGGTAAATATACCAGGGATTCCCTCTTTCTTTCTCTTGTAGTTTGTACAACAAAAGCAGTATTGCAGAGACAGGTTTATACCTAATATCAGGCTTTTCTTCACAATTCTACAATGCAAATGATATGCATAAAACAAATGACAATTTAAAGACGTACCATACATATGAAACACGGTCAAAGATAAAAAAAGAAAACCAAATGGCTAGTGGGTGTCCAATGGTAAGGCGAGCAACAAGCATTCCTAGTGCCATGCCAATCATTGTGGCCACAGTTTCTTGACTTCCTTCCTATAGATATACCTTAATAAGTAAAAATATATATGCCCAACTGAATATAGAAATTAACTCTCAAATAATGATCTAACAGTTGGAATAAATGTAACTTGAACCTTTGCAGATATATCTGCAGCATTATCCTGAAGAGCAAAATGCTGAGTCAAAGCTGCTCTAGTGGCTCCACTTGCAACACCAGCTAGTTCATATTCATATTTTGATAGAGAGAAAAAAAGGAAAAAAAATCAGTACACAAATAAAATATCAATCAGGAAATAAAAAAAAAAAAATGTCTTAATCTTGGATAACTCAACATATATTTCTGCCAAACAGCTATTGATGTTAATATTACATATTATTCTGTTATTTATGATTAAATAGTAATTAGTGATTTAGTCCTTATTAGTCATTATTAGATTGATCCTATATAATCAACACTGATCTTATTTGCTCATCATAAGTAAATGCTAAGTGTGATCATCCTTGGCACACAACATTACACAGTAAAACATTGGTTCTTGTCTATTCTATTATGTTCGTTTGTGTGTGTGTGTGTGTGCGGGGGGGGTTAGCCAACATTGAAAGGTGTAACTTATATATCTGTTAGGCAACTTCACTTGGTGCCAATTGGTTTTAAACTAAAATCTAACAATTGATTAGGAACTGGCAGATCATGTAATGTCCCATTATCTTGTATTTCTTACATGGAAAAAGAAGAAGAAAAACCTACAGCTAGCAATTAACTTTAAATCACATTAGCCATTTAATTTAAACTTCCGGCAATGGAACTTACTGAAAGATCTTGATATGCTTCCTAAGCAAACAACAAATACAAAAGCTGATGGAAACAATGGAGAAATGAGGTCCATTAGCATTCCTGAAAACAAAGCAAAAACCTTAGCAAATCAATGTGAGATATCAAGAATACAATATGAAAGATCAAATTTAACACAAACCAGCATTATGGAAAGATGCACTATGACCTGCTATTGATTTTTACTTTAATGAAGCAAAAATAAAGAGACTTGGACATTAATAGCCATGTAAAGCATTTCGAATTTGATACACCATTGGGACTGAAGGTAGAAAATGGCAGTATAATTTTCTTTTAGATTTTGAAAAAGATGAATGTGAAAGAATCTACCAAGGTCATTCATAAGATCTGCAACCAATCGCCACATTTTTGCATTGCTATCAAGATTTGATCCCTGCAACATATGGGACAAGACAAAGAAAAATATAATTAAAAAATTATTTCAGAATCATTAGATAGGAGAGAAACAGCATATGCCAATCCAAGTATATGACAGTCTGCATAGAGCTAGTATTGCACATTTCAGTTCAAAATTAATAAGATAAAGGAACATGTTTGTATGAGAGAAGCAGACCTGGTAAAATGTGAATAAGATTCCTCCAAGCATACCAGTTAGATCTCTCAAAAACCACTGGAAACAGTTTCAAAGTTCAATATCCTACTGTCGACACATAACACATTGCAGCCTAAAGAAACACAAAAGACTAAATTTACCAAAAAAAAAAAACATAAATGGCTTGAGTCTTCTTCTCCCAAGCCCCATCTAACAAACTGGGGTTCAATCATTACTCAAGTATATAGAATATAACTAGTTGATGATACCTGAAAAGTGGCACCAATAACTGTAGCAGATTTCTCCCCAACCCCAATAGCACTCAGGAGAGCCTGAAAGGGATTTCGTTGACCACTCATGTACTATTCAAGACTTCTTATGACAACAAGAACAACATCAAAAATCAGTCAGCCAGAGACTTACCTGGGTAGAAAGCATAGTCCTTATATACGTTGAAAGGCCCTGCCATAATCAATCCATAATTAACTCGAAAACATGGTTTTGATATATCAATGGTGTAACACCCCGGACGTGTTATCATTAACAATATCATAAGCGCGCTATCAGAGTTAGACAACTCAGTGCGGAAGCAACAGGAACGTTATTCTTGATGTCATTATGCATGGAATATAAAAACCACATACAAAACCTCAAACACAAGCCCCTACTGATCCAGATAACAAAACTATAAAACATAGGCAGAAAATATAAAACTAAACAGAGATAACTAGGAGGAATAAACTCAGAATCTGTACATATATATATATACTCAAAACAAGACCACATCAGGTCATACATCAAAATATGTACAGAACTATGGGTGTACACTCACACCCTATACAAGACAGAGGTCAATAAAGATTCTTCTAATCTTCATCTGCAGCCCATGACCACTCCAGCACTCTCAGCTAGGGCCTCCTGCCCTGTGGTAACTTCTCCCCTCTAAGCACCTGAAACCACAACCCACAACAGGGGTGAGATATACATCTCAGTAAGCTCAGGGTTCTGGGATATCCTCCCTTACCCTGGTTCACCCCCCAAGCACAACACAAAGAAAGAAACATAATAAAGCCCAGGACACCGTCCTGGCTATTACACCTTCCCCAGCTCTCTGGGTACTAACTGGATGCTATCAGCATCAGAGGTATTCCACCTCATATTGGCTCTCTAGCCCTAGCAGACTCGTCTCACAGAGGTACATCACATAACATAGTGTCCCCCCTAGGACACGTCTCGTAACAGAGAGGCACCGCCTCATCACTGGACAAGCATTGCCTGAGTCACCTACTCAGGACTTCATACATACATACGATGCCTGAGGAATCCCTCAACTCAGGACTTCCAGAAATCCAGATATGGCTCATCTAAGAGGCCTTAGGCTCTCATCCCCTCGGGAAGCCCTCTCTTAGAGATACAACATATCTGTCCACTGCCTGGCCTCTCCAGGACTTACATAGCACATGCCTGGGCAAGAACATCCATATAGGGCAATCACCTCCAGGACTTTCAATCCTCTGCCTGTGAGAGACAATCCACATTCGGGAGCTCTCATCCCACAGGACTTCCATCTCAATTGCCTGGGGAGTCATCCACAACGGGAGCACCGTCCCACAGGACTTTCCTCTGCCTGTGAGAGACAATCCTCAACGGGAGCTCTCAATCCCACAGGACTTTCCACTACCTGGGAGAGACAATCCACACCGGGAGCTCTCAATCCCCCAGGACTATCCATCAGCTGCCCGAGAGAGACAATCCACACCGGGAGCTCTCAATCCCTCAGGACTTCCTGCTCAGATACCTGAGAGAGACTATCCACACCGGGAGCTCTCAATCCCTCAGGATCTCCAATCCACTGCCTGTGAGAGACAATCCACATCAGGGAGCTCTCAATCCCACAGGACTTCCAATCACATTGCCTGAGAGAGACAATCCACACCGGGAGCTCTCAATCCCTCAGGACTTATACAATCACTTGCCTGGGAATAACCCTCCAGGTCTTACACATAACTGCCTAAGGGAAACCTCTGTGCAGAGCCATCCACCCTTAGGACTTTAGTGGAGAGCAGTGGCACCTCCCATGGAATCTCAGCTATTCCAGGGAGTCCTCAAACTCTTCCTCTGGCTAGGGAACCTCACTAGCCCGATACTATCGCAGTATCCTCTAGGTTCCATCACCTGCAACATCAGGTACATATATATTCTCACCCATCTCGGTGTCTAACCTAGGATTCATCATGCAATCATATATCTTGAACGGTCTGAGTATCACTCCAAGAACCGTTCTTCTAGCCTCTCAGGCTTCAGTCATAACAAATCATCTAAATAGGCCATTCAGGCCTTCAGTCCACAGCATGCCCATAACAAAAGCAATACAAGCATGGCATGCATGAATCACCCACTTGGGTGGTAAACAAGAGAAAGGGAATAATTCCCAGAGCGATGAGCTTACCTGGCAAGTCGTGCCTCACAGCTCCAGCCTCTTGAATAACGGTCTGCTTCTCTGACACCCTCAGTGTCAAGCCCTAACAAGGCATATAAACATATATCACAGACCATTCAGGCACATAAACAACATAAGCTCATCAAACAGTCCTCAACTCAACCATGGGCTTAGAGTCATTTCCAGACTCATACACCAGCCATTCACTATGAGCTCAGAGCTCAACAAACCCAAATCCTCAGGGTTTCCATAGGGCTTGGACGGTCTATCACACCAGACACCGTTCTCATGGCCTCTCAGGCACAAAAGCCCATCATCATGGCCCTTGCATGTCTCAAGTCAAGTGACTCAATCCAAGTCACACATGCACAGCCTAGAGCCAAAACCAACAATCACCAAATCACAAACTGAAAGCTAATCCTTCCTCCTCTCATCATTCTAAGCACTTCTCTCAACTAGACCCAGAGCTAATTCTAGCTCTATCACAGATGGGTCACTATTCATCAAAACCCCCCAAATCCAAAATCAATCGGAGAAACTCGAGTTTCTTACCTCAGAACTGACGAGGAATACCTCTGGGCTGCTCTCCCTAGCCTTGGCACAGCTGAAACACCGTTGTTCCTTGCCCAATCTCGAGTTCTCTCCACTTCTCTGAAGGTTCCTCAGAAACTGGAGGTTTTGGTGAATTGGAGGAAGGATTCTCGCTCTCACTTGGTTTCTAGGTGACAGAAAGGATCTGGGAAGTGTTTAGGATCATAGAGCAAGGTCATGGGAGCTTGGGAAGCTCTCCCATGGCTGCTGGAGTCCAGAGGAAGAAGAAAACCATTTTCTTCTCCTCTAAAACGCGACTTCCCTTTAAATATAGTCTGCACCGACCTTCCCGCGCGATCCGCGCGGGACACCGCGCTATCCGCGCCAGCTGCAAAACCCTCTGGCGCCATCAGCGCCAACTCTGGCGCCATCCGCGCCAACTCCCCCTGGGCTATGGCGCTGTCCGCGCCACACATGGCGCTGACCGCGTGGAGTTCCAGAGAAACTTGGCTTTCCAGGCCACTTCCCGCGCCACTCGCGCCACACATGGCGCCACCCGCGCCATGTTCCAGGAAACCTGGCGCTACCCGCGCCAGATCTGGCGCTGTCCGCGCCATACCCTTCACAGGGTTTTCCTCTGAAAATGCTGGCGCTATCCGCGTGAGATCTGGCGCCAGCCGCGCCACAGGGAGGGTCCTTACAAATGGAGTTTAATGTCTATAATGTCACAGTCAACCAATTAAAAGTCATGGTAGTTTTGACTTTTGATGTAGTTGTTGTTAAAGTTAACAGACAATTTTTTATTTGATGACAATGTAAAAATCCTTTAACATTGTTGGTGCATACACTATTTACTCATAATAATAACTCAATTACACTGTTTCTCCATAGTTTATTACCTGCAATAAGTCCCATATTTGAAAAGGAACATAATCTGTAGTCACACTGCTTGGAAAACCCTGTATGTTTCTCAAAAAAGAAAAAAAAAAAAAAGGGAAACCCTTTTCAACAATGATGAACTTAGAAAAAACCCACAAGATGAAATTGTAGTGACATATAAAATTTCAATTCTTTTTTTATTTCATAGAGAAGATGCTGAGTAAAAATAGAAGCTTGCCTCAGGGACAAATGCCTGAAGTAACCTTCTCCAAACATGGGTAAAGCGGGCACCAGATCTGTGAATAAGGAGAAAGAATAATAGGTGTGAAAGAGAGAGGTGGATGATGATGGGAAAAGGAAAGTAAGTACCTTGTGATGAGGACAGAGGAAGAGGAAGCCTTGATGGTGAAAGTCTTGGAGAGTTTTGTGGGGGAAGAACCGTTCCATTCTTCTAATGTTATGGTCTTATTGGACACAGATGAAGATGTTTCCATGCCCAGATAAAGGAGCTGAAGTGCCACCCAAACCTTGATGACTTCGCAGTTCGCAGGTTGTCTTTTGTTGAATCTACTTTCTCACCAAGGGACTTTGACGACGTACCAGATTACACCTTTAATTGGCATGATAAATGTTCTTTATTTATATACTGAATAGACGTCTCTCTAAATTTTTTAAATAAAAAAATAGAAGATAAATATAAATAATAATAAAAAACTAATAATATAAAAGTTATGAGAAATTAATATAAGTTAGAAAAAATACAACTTAAAAAAATTAAAATTTAAGAAGTGGTTTAAAAGTAAAACTTTCAAATAAAATATATATATCAAATAAAATAATTCTCATTATTAACATTGATATTTAAAAAATATAATTTATAATGAATAAATTATTTTAAATAAATAATTTATATTATAATTAAAAATTATAGTAAATAAAATATCTTTAGACATATAAATTATATTTTAAATTTATAATAAATAATTTCTGTTATGATATATTATTTTTAATTAATTATAATTTAAAAAAAATCAAATTGCAAACCTCCTCTTTGACAGCTTTATATTTATTATCTACATAAATTCATATATAACAAATTTTAAGTCAGTATTTTTAAACTAAATTTTTTTTCTTTACCCTCTAATTCATTTAGAGAAAGAGATCTTAATTTATCTGAAGTTCAATCAAAAGTAAGTAAAATTTAATAAAAAATTATTTTCATCCCGAATCAAATTCAAATACTACCATAAAGATTTAATCTTAATTTTAATATATTAATCACTTAATTTTTTTTCAAATTACACTAGTTCAATTGAAACAAACCAAATCAAATCAAATCGAATTAATTTAGAAATATTTATTTGTATTTATTATTTACATAGGATTGAATTATAATCTTAAATCAGAGACACGGTTTTGACACTCACACAAACTACACTAGCCCCATTGAGACCATTCTCTGCCAAGACTCTTACCAAGGCATGTATTGTCAAATGCTTTCTGGGCTTTTCCAAAAACGAGCACGTTCTCTGCGTTGGTGCTGTTTTCGCCTCAGGTTTCATCCGTGCCCTTAAGTTCTTGGAAAAGTATTGGAACTCTTTGTGCCATGACATTAGAAATGGCACCATTGACCCTGAAATCACTGACTCATTCGTTGAGACCTATCTTTTTAATTATATTTTAAATTTATAATAAATAATTTATATTATGATATATTTATTTTTAATTATTTATAAAAAATCAAATTGCAAACCTTTTTTTTTATGACTTCATATTTATTATCTACAGAATCATATTCACATATAACAAATTCTTAAGTCATCTTTGCAAGCTTTGCAAAGATCATGAAAAATACCAAGATCTTTGGGATTTTCAGAAATGAGAGAGCCTGTGCTCTGGGTTGCTCTGCTTTGAATTATGGAACTCAAAACTCTTAGTTTGTAGAGCTTATGGGTGTCATATTTGCTTTTGAGTTGGCTGCTAAGAAGAATTTGAGCAAGCTTCGGTTGGAGTGTGATTGAGTTAGTGATCAAAGTCTTTAGGAAACTTCTCTTTGGTCCCATCGAAGCTAAAAGAAACTATTGGGCAAACTACATTCGTATTACTAAGAGTGTGCACTTTCAAAACATTTTTAGAGGAGGCAATACATATGCAGATTCTCTTGCCTCTCGTTCAACTATAGTTAATTATTTCTGCTGATGGGATTACACTTCCCCTTTTATAGCAGCAGAATACACCAGAAATAAGATAGGTCTCCCTAACTAAAGATTCTCTTGATAGATAGTTTAAGCTTTCATGGGTTTTGGTTGCTTTCTCCCTATGATTTTTTGTACATCTTATCCTTCCTTTTTTTTTTATTAATATTCTTTTTGGCTTGTATTTCCTCTCAGTCCCAAATAGTATAACCTAGTTGAGATTATTTTTCTGTGGTTGAGTATACAAGCCAATCTTTATTAAAAAGAAAATAAATACTAAGAATCTCAATATATCTTTTTTTACAATAAGGTCAATATATCTTTTTTTACAATAAGGTCAATATATCTTCTTTACTAGTATAAAATACTAAGAAAAGTAAATTAAAAGAAACCTCCCCTTACGAGAAATATAAATATTATATTTTTCGTCTCTTATGTTAAAATATACTAGTTATTTAATTTAATATCATTAAACAATGTTTTAGATAATTTATATTCATCTTAATATAAAATATTCATCCATTTTATTAATAATTAATCTTTATCAATA
This sequence comes from Glycine latifolia, assembly GCA_013407115.1. NCBI lineage: Eukaryota > Viridiplantae > Streptophyta > Magnoliopsida > Fabales > Fabaceae > Glycine > Glycine latifolia. The sequence continues at coordinate 8,030,924 of CM023941.1, forward strand.
AACTTGATTGACTATCTTTACTTTAATAAAATTTTCTCTTTTCAACCATATTTTTTTATCCATAATACTTAATTATGATATCTTATTTAAATAACTGAGTCAATTATTACTCAAACTAACTACTTGTTTACTAAAAAAATGTGATTATTACACTATATCTCCTCTTATATTGACCTATACAATTTAATTTAGGATCAACATACTAGTGACAGGTTGAGATAATATGTATAGAGCAATGCTATACCTTACGAATAAATTAGTGCACAAAACGCACGAACGCTTAATTGGACCAATGTGCTTTTTTTTAAATAAACAACAATTAAAAGAAAATTAAATACGTGAGAATATGATTTCTCATATACACCTGTTTGTGTGATAGCACGAAATACTATTTCGTATGAAATAGTATTTTTCATATGTATAATGTCATAAGTTAAAACTTTAGGGCAATCCTTATACACCAAAAAGTTTTAAAAAAAATATTCTTTAAAAAATTTAAAATATAATTTTTAAATTTAAATATATACTAAAATATTAAGTTTACCAACTTATCCTTCACGTACTGTGTGCCCTAAAAGGGCTTCCTTTTTACTAATCACTATAGTTATATATATATTTCACAAAAACATTTAGTAAAATTTGTTGTTAGTAATATAAAAAAAAGGTTACAAATGATGTTAAATGAAGACTGAATTTAAGAAAATATATTATAAAAATCATATAACATAGTAACATACATATTAGCAAATATTTTTTGGGAAAAATTAATAGAAATTATTAATTTTTTAATAAAAATTATAAAAATTGTGAAAACTGAAGTGTATTTTTCTATTTCAAGAGAAAATTGTATATTTTAAAATAAGAAAAGAGAAAATATAAAATTTAAAAGTGTGGAGAGAGTGAAAATTAAGAAACAAAGAACAAAAGCAAATAATAAGAAAATTGCAAGGATGTTAATTATAATGTCAACTAATAAAAAAAATCATGCCATGTATGATCCTTAACATGATTAATATAAAAATCAATAAATTAATTATATGTATAACATTGTAATTGAATGTCAATTTATATTGTTGATGTAACACTGCATTTTTTATAATATTTGATTAAGTGATTTTAATTAAATTGTAAAAGTAATTTAATTTAATTTAAGTTCTTGAAATAAATTAATTATTTATGAGATAATGTTTACTTATGTTTGTGTGTTTAGTGAGTTTTGGTGAGTTTGGACTTCAGTAAATAGGTCTTGGTGTATGTTGAAGGGTGGGTGTACTTAGAGAAAGCTTGAGTGTAGAATGAAAATTCTAAGGGTCATAAACCATTTTCTAAACCTTCACAATTTAGTTTTCATTGAGGAGTAGTTCTTTTTCTCTTCTCCAAGAGAAACTCAAATCCTAGAAGCTTGAGGTTTGATGTTGGTTATCAAAGGGGGATCATTTTCCTCTCACTTTGATGTTGTTTAGCTGAATCATGGAGTGGTAAGCATCTTTTGATCCTCTGTTGAATCCTATTTTTATTTTTCTCATAGAACACCAATGAGAGCTTATGAAAAAACTTTGTTTTTTGATTTTTGATTCTATTTGTGGTCATTTTTGGGTTTTGGGTGATGTTGCTCTAGGCTTGTTGTTGGAGTGGAGGAAAGCTCCTTCCTTGGACCCAAAGCTCATTCCTTTTTCTTCCTTCTTCACAAAGTGCTCCTTTTGGTTCTATAGAGGTAAGCGAAACTTTAATTTGGTTTGATTAATGCTTTGATTGTATGGTTTATACTTGGAATGATGATGTTTTGGTGTTGTTTTATGTTGCATTTGATAGAAAATTATTTGGGTTTGATGTGAGAAGAATGGGTTTTTGAAAAACTTCAAAAATGGAAGCTTGAGGGAAGAGGATAAACCAATTCAAAATGTGTTATGCATAATCCTAGCTGAACGCAACTTTTGGCTTGCTAGGCTAGAATTTAGTTTCTGAAAATGTTGTCTTTGGAGCGTTTTGGTTGGACTGCGCATTTGCGAGCTCGCTGGGCTAAATGTTCTAGCTGGGTCGTGATTTTGGCTAGTTGGGCTAGAATCTAGTTATTTTGAAAATTCTTTTGAAACCCATCCTTTTTTTATGATTTAATTACCCTAAAATGTTTATGCAAATGTAGTATGCATATTTATACCATGATTATGTTATTCTTGAGGTGTTTAGATTATGTTAAGGTGATTGCATTGTTGAAGTGATAATATATGCATTTGTATTTATTGTTGTAGTATGAAATGCTCTTAATTGTGTAATGGAGTTGATATATTTTGTTATTCTCATGCAATTCACATTCATATGTTGAGATTGGTGTTTGATTATGAGAACTTGTGGTGTGAAATATCTCATGAGGTTTAGATGAACTATGTGAGAGTTCATGATTTGTGAGAATGATATGAATGATGAATTAATGAAGAATTGAACAAGATGTGAATGACAAATTAATGATGAATTGTAGTGTTGTGGATGATAATCTTGTTTTGAGACCATTCATATGTGTGAAAATGAGTTAGTTATATCCTTTAGGAAGATTTTGTTGTTGTTGAAAAATGGTATACTTGGAAGGGTGAGTTCCACGCTAGAACTATACTCCACTAAACTGATGTAGAGGTCTCGCCTAGTGGGGTATCTTCTTAAGTATCACTCCTATGTTTTTACTTTGAATGACATGTCGAGGTGTTGAAAATTACTTTTTTAGGAGGATTAATGACCCTTTTAGTGCATATGGGATGGATTGTTGATGGTGAAACTAGGATCCTTGAGATTGACCATAAGTGTTATGGTGGATACGGAGGTGTCGTATCTTAAACCTCAAGGAATCCAAGTTTAGTTATTGTCGTTGTGAGTAGGTACGTAAGTTAGGCATGTTAAAAAAGCCCTCAACCTAGTGCTGAAGGTTGTCGTGGTGTCTAACACCAAATGGGCCTAGAATGGATGAATGGACAAATCCCTAGATAGGTTAAGGTATTCGCAAGCCTTATTGAGGTAAGCCACTACCCACACTCATCCATATTCAATAAAACCACACTTCTTTTGCAAGATTAATCTGAGTCTCCCCGAATGGTCAAATCATAGAATACAACTATGTTAAGGGATGTACTTAGGTTAATTGATCATGAAGTGTAAATCTCCAAGGAGTCTAGTGTTGGGATTAAGACTGAGAAAATATGCAAATAGCTAGGGAAAACAGATGATAGAAGAAGAAGAGAGATCACACAACAATGGAGATTATGTTGCAAATAACAAATATAATGAAATTGGGTTCGAAAGCTTTCTCTAACTAGTTTACCTGAACCCTGTTAATTAGCTCATCTTATAGGAGTATACAAACTTAACAGAATAAAAAAAAATGGTTACAAACGGTTAAAACAATTACAACATAGAACATTGTTAATGAACCATCTAAACAGACTGGACGATACATAGGTATACTAAACTGGATGCACCATAGGACAGAAGACAAATTCCAACATAGAGGGTGAGATTGGAATATATATATATATATATAGTGTCGTCCAGCCACCTCTTTTAGTGTCATACATTTCTTCCAACATTTATTTTGTCTTTGGTTTCGATGATTGATAATGATGATGATGTTTGATGGATGTATCATGGTGATGATGATAGTGTATGATGATTGAATCTTGATGTAATGGTTGATAGTAATGATTATTATGAAATGCTATGTTATATGAATTTTTAAGATTTATGCATTAAGTATGATTTTTGAATATTACGTTTTATATGTATATGATGGTGTTTGTTTGTGTTTTAAATGTTAATTTTTACATTGTTTTAGTATGCTTGTTATTTACAAGCTTACTCTTGCATTGTTGCATGTGTGGTTCGTGCCTATGATGATCTCGTATCCGACGTACGTGGGGAGTAGATGGCTAGTAGGCAGCCCATGTCTTTCAGAGGCTTCATGGACATGCGTACCTAGATGTGAAGGCGTGATTTTCGTTTATGTTTCCTCTTTAGAGTTATGTATAGGGTTGGCCGACTTAGAGTCTATGTAGTTTTCCTTAAAGAGTAGTTTCTTTTTATGATGAATTCTAGTGTTGGAAAGTTAATCAAATCCCCCATCATGGGAAAATATATGGTGTGTTAGATATGAATCTTTTACCATCAATGACTAAAACAAGTGGAGACTACCATGGAGATAAATGCATTTGATTTAAAAAAATGAAAAAAAAAAACTATTCAGTCTTCTTCTTTGCCATTCCTAACCCTTCCCTTCCAAGCCCCAACTCACCGGCCCATTCTCTGACCACCACCCGCCATCCAAGAATTGTCTATCCCCGTTGATGTCCTCCTTCGTGCTAGTCGAAGTTGATGGTAATCACCACCATCTTACGTCCAGCATGATCGCCTCTCAACCAAGCCCTTTCCCTCCTCCCTAGTCTGCATTTCCCTTTAAACCAACAAGAAAAGCGGCTTCCGTCCACATCTGCGTCCTTCTGTTGTGCATCACCATTGGTACCACAAGTGTAATGCTTTTTGGGTTTCCTTGCCCTGTCGTTGCATTGTTCCAAGATGGAGAGTAACGATATTTTAGAGCTTCATCCAAATGGTTCTGATTTTGATAGAGGAGTAGTGGTTGAGGTCAGACTTTAGAGATGGAGGGTTGGTTGTCGGTTGTATATGATCATGTTATTTTGGAGTGTTATAGGACACATGGTGTTTTTAGTTGTGTGTATATGTATATATCGTTATGTTTTATATTGGTATCTTATGTTTTAACTTTTGGTCTTTGATGGACAAAAACTTTACAAGTATTTTCATAATTAAATTAATCTAAAAGTTTTAAATGAATTAAAATAAAGTGTTATGCTTGAAATAATTCATAATTTAAAATAAAGCAAAACACTAGAAGGAAGACTTGAACCTCTGACCTTGTGGTTAAGGGCCACACGCTCTAATCAACTGAACTATTCCAATATACAATTTAAAATAAGATAAATTCAAGATTTCAAAGATCATTCATAAGATCTGCAACAGAACTTCACATTTTTGGATTGCTATCAAAACTTGATCCCTACAGCATATGCAATAAGATGATAAGTATAGCTAAAAACATGGTTTCAGAATCATAAGACAGAAGAAAATCAACGCATGCCAATCCAAGTATTGAATGGTCGACATAAAGTCCTAGTAACTAGTACCACACATTTCAGTTCAAAATTAATAAGAGAAAGGAACATGTTTGTATGAGAGATGCACACATGGGTCAAATATGACTAAAATTCCTCCAAGCATGACAGTTAGATCCCTTAAAAACCAAAGTTCAATGTCCAACTCATCACATGACACATTACAGACTAAAAAATACAAAAGACTATAGTACCAAATAAATAAAGGAAGCACAGGCTTGAAGCTTCTTCTTCCAAGCCCCATCTAACAAGCTGGGTTTCAACTTCCATCAATATTACTAAGTTAATATAGAAAATAACTAGTTGAAATTGATATCTAAAGAACCTAATGACTGTAGCATCAAGTTTGTGCCTTTTTTAGGGTTTTTGAGTTAGTTAATCAATCAATAACAATATCTATAAAAACCTGAAAAACAAGAGCTACCCCAATACCCTTCAAATGTAACTGCAAATTTGATACGTAGGGCTTCAGGTTTTTAACGCTCAAATCAAAAGCCAATAACAATTTTTAATTGTTAACTATTTTCTCGCTTTGCATCTCTCTCTCACAATTGAACCCTCTTCCACTTCTCCCACATTTACATGTCTTCTCACTGATCTATTCATCTATTTGTGGTTTTGCAAGGTTTTCATCCCAATTCACTCATACACATCTCTCTAATTTACCTTTTTAATTCAACACACTACTACGAACAACACTTTCTACGTCGATTATTTACCCCATTCGACGTCGGTTCCGCAACTGTCTTTATAGTGAGTGTCGTTGATAACTAACACTTTCGACGTCGGTTGATAAACCGTCTTAGAAAGTCCAATTCAAAGAGGGTTCTTAGCTTAGAACTGTCTTCGTTTATGTCTTTGATTTTTTTTTACATGAAACTAAGACGATTATAGCTAAGAATCGTCATCGTTTATGTCTTTGAATTTTTTTTTACATGAAATTAAGACGGTTATGACTAAGAATCGTCTTAGAAAGTCACATTTTAAGACGGTTCTTAGCTTAGAATTGTCTTCATTTATGTTTTTGATTTTTTTTTACATGAAACTGAGACAGTTATGACTAAGAACTGTCTTAGAGAGTCACATTCTAAGACAGTTCTTAACCATAACCGTCTTAGTTTCTTGTCTTTGATTTTTTTTTTATATATTTTTTGAAAGAAACTAAGACGGTTATGGCTAATAACCGTTTTAGAATATGACTTTCTAAGACGGTTCTAAGCCATAACAGTGATTTTTTTAATATTTTTTAAAAGAAACTAAGACGGTTATGACTAAGAACCGTCTTAGAATGTCACGTTCTAAGACAGTTCTTAGCTATAACCATCTTAGTTTCATGTCTTTGATTTTTTTTATATCCTTTTTAGACGATTTTTTATAACTATATACAAAATTACCAAAAATTGATACACAGATAATATTAGCCGTGGTCATATGATCAATATCAATCGAGCTTACAAAAGGTATAAAATTAAATAGCATTTCATTATCCATTCTAGCTTTAACAATCAGAAAGTTTCACTAACAAGAATAATACATATCATAGTGTAGTAAGAAAGAAGTTGGTGGCTGTATCACATATAAAGCCCTCTAATTCAATCTACTACTTAAAGAATAAAATTTAAAAATGATGTTATTTTGTGATGCTAATTATAGTGCTAAAAAATGTCTATAAAAATGGATATATACAGCCATATCCCGTACAATTTGCAAGGTAAACCCCATAGAGTATCACTATCTAATGTGGAAACTCCTGTTGTGTAATTGAATAACAATCTATGATGATTTTGTAACCTCATGGGTAGCGTCAACAAAATATCCAACGTTGCCCGTATTAAGACCAGCCATACTGTAACATAATCACATATGTGTAAGAAAACAATAAAGTCCTATCTTCGTCTCTCAGGATCTTGCTGTGTATAATTACCCGATTCTACCGTTATGAGTCATGTAAATATGAAACTCTTTTTGATACGATCAACATGTTCTATCCACTGTAGCAGAACATAGCAATCTACATATAAAAAAAAGGTTTAGAAAAGCAACTACCTAACCAGATTGTATTTCAAATTGGAACCAATATGTTGGTATGATGAATTCATGATGATGTTGGATGTTAAATCCTAAATACTTCACTAGGCTATCTATCTCTCTGTCCTATAGCACTTGCTTGCAAACTAGTGTAACAAGAGAGAAAAAAGGATAAAAGAAAACCTCAACCTACTCAAATTACTCAAATAATTTCATGTGGTATGTGGTTGGAGACTGCCATTGTCATTAGCATTGGCGTTGTATCTATTTTTTGTTATTGTGATTTTTTTTATTTTATTGATGAACTTTTTGTTGCTCATATTTTTTTGTGCGTGAGTATTTTTACTTGAATTTTGCAGGAAGATTTAGAAAATGCAATATATTGTGGAAGAAAGGGGGGACCGGGGGGGGGGGGGGGGGGGGGGG
>CM023941.1:8038648-8285697 GCA_013407115.1 Glycine latifolia
TCAGATGTTGTAATTCTTAGCTTGGATGTATACCAATAATTTTCCTAATGCAAGATAAGTTTCCATCTTAAATTTTTTTACTCAAGTTTTTTATTATTATTATAGTTTTCAGTCAGTGGAAAGGATTTTTTTTCCAAATTTTGTTGACCAATTTGTGGTATAATGACGTGTTACTGTGTTGTTTTGGCCGGATGGTATAGTAAACCATTGGTTTTTCTGGCAAGATTATCAAAAGTTCAGAGATTAAAAGTTGAAGTTTGAAACGAATTTTTGTCTCCCAAAGTAACAGAAAGATTTTAGAATTTGTGATACTGAGGAAGACATGAAAAAATGATTCAATAAGGAGGAAGTTGGCAACAGCCAGGAAGGAAGGTTTAAGGTTTGCATTCGATCAACACCTAATGAAGTTGCTTTAGATGAATTTGGCAACCATTTGCTTGGCAATTTGAGTAATAGGAATGTGTGACTACTTTTTTTTTTAATTTTTTTTCTCTCATTTTTGTTTTCTTTGTGTTTCCAAGTGGTGTCAATGCTTCCCGGTATTCTTTCTTTTTATTTTTTATAACTTTTTAGACTATGTTATAAATCTACTTATTTGTGTGTCCTCTTAAAAGAACACTCTTGGGAAATATACCATATGAAATAAGCTTCATTATATCTGATGGTTTTTTAAGCTTTCTATTCAAGTTTTACATTTTACATTGTTGTCAAATTGAAAACAAGAAAGGAAGAAGAGCGCAAATTGAGTTATGAATTATTGCAAAATGAGAAAAAGGTTTTAAGATTTAGACAAAAAGAGAGAGTAATTTGAGTCAAGAGTCTCTCACCTTTGAGTCATTGTAACACAATGTGAGTGAGTATTAAAAAGAGAAGGAAAAAAAAAGAAAAACAGGAATTTATTTATTTATTTGTGACAGAAAAAAGGGTAAAAGATTTGTTACACATAATTGTACCTTGTAGATAACATATATGTATGAATAGAAACAAACCAAAATAAAATTCAAAATATTAAATAAAATTCAAAATTAAATTGCAGACTAAAACAAATAAAATTCGGTATTATCTGTTAAGCTATGATCTTATCATTTGATTTACTCTTAATAACATAATGAGATTTATTTATTTTTTATATTAAAATTTAAATTCAACTAAAAAAATTAATAAATTATCCAAAATTGATATTATTCCAATTTCACATCTTTTTTTTATTTTTTTCAGCCCAGTCACTCTTTTGATTTTGGAAAAAATATCTTTATCAATATCCTCTTTCTTTTACACATTTATTGTTACCCAAAAATATAATAGAAATAGCTATATAGTTAGGACTCAACAAAAATAAATAATTCATTCACTACAAAAACTTTTCCCATATTAAACACTAATATCTTTTTAACATATAATTAAATATGATAATCATTCAAATAAAAATAAATGAAAGCTCTTTTTTGTTTCCCTGATGGAGTAGACAAGAATTATGTTTTCCCGTCGTATACAAAACTCTTGATATACGATGGTCAATATTATCGTGTTGGGAACGAAGGCAGTGTATTCTAATACCGTTAATTCTTTTTTTAATATGTATTTCATTTGGCTATAAATTTAACTATCTTATACAGTTATTTTAAGTTAATTAATTAATTAACATGTTCTAAAAATGTAGCTTAAATAGCATGTTTTGAGATCCTTATCTACATGCTGCAGTAATAATTTAAAATATTAGTTTCTTTACACTGCGCAACACATATGAATATTGCTAAAAGAATTTGATGTTTATAATAGATCGGGTATGAATAAAAGTAACCACTTTACTTTATACGATAGTAAATTAGATGTGTTGAAATTGGTTATATTCTACTGCGTGATATAGACTAAAATTATCAAAAATATATCATTCTAAATCAATTTATTTTTTATTTATTAAATCATAAGTTATTTCGTTCATAAAATAATTGAATGAAATAAAAATCTCGTACATTGCATGAGTTGGTAACTAGTACTACTCACGCATAAATATGGATCGTGTTGAGCTTATATTGCATGATACTACTCAAATATTTACACACAAATTGAAATAAAAAATTTCTTACCCCACGGGTGATTTTTTTTTTTCAATCACGGGTGACTTACTAGTATATATACAAAAGGACAGAAAAATGAAAATAAAAAGGAAAAACCGCGGAAAGGAGGGTTTAAGAACCTCCACTCCAACCTTGTGATTTGTGAATTGTGATTAAGGATCATACCCAACTGAACTATTCCAGCTTATGTTAATAATTAATAATATTCCTAAAAGTGAATTAAAACATAAGAGACGCATTCACAAAACCAATTGGTACAGTGAAGAGAATCTTCGAGAAACACTTCTATCACTATAGACACTGCCTCAAATCCTATAAAAAAGTTGACACCTCATTAAAATATATAAATATTAAATTAAAATTAAAAAAAAAAAAGTTTGTAAAATGAGGAGAACGAAACGGACTGTTCCTCTTTGCCTCCTTGCATCATTAATTCATTAGTTGAAACTTTTATTCCCTTTCAAACCGAACACTAGAACCGGTTTTCTTTTTCAAATCAAACCTCGTCACTCTCCGAAACCTTAAAGCCCAATCTCCATTTGTTGAATTTTAGGTTCTCTTTTCCGACACCGAATCTGGATTGGTTGATACAGTGCTCAGTGTTGTCACAAAGTAAACTCAGACTTGATTTTTGCACGGAGGCTGTTGTTCGGTGTGCAGAAAACATTACCACCGCTGCCGGAGAATGCAACTAACTCCCTGAATCGCACCACCACCAAAGAGGTGAGAGAGACGCAATGTTATTATTTTCAGTGAGGTCTCAGCATGTTATTTGATTTGTCCAATTAGGGTAGTGTCTATAAAACAATCAAGGGTTTCTCGGATTCAGAAAAGAGCTATGTTGGTCATGGTTGATAATGAATGAAGAATGGCAAAAAAAGTTGTGTTTTTTCCTCTTCCCCACAGAGCTTTTTCTTCCTTCACACCAGAAACCCCCACCCTTTACTCCTTCCTCCAGCCCTCAGTCTTTGCCCTAACCAAAAAACAATACCAACCCATTTCAGAGCCCTCTCCAAAGCCCCCAACTTTACTCTCCCCATCCCAACTGTCCACCCTCCAAACCACCCTCCAAAACTCCCTCACAAGCAGCAACACTGATGAGGCTTGGAAGTCCTTCAAGACCCTCACCAGCCACAACTCCTTCCCTCCAAAGCCCCTCACCAATTCCCTCCTCACCCACCTCTCCTCCCTTGGTGACACCCTCAACCTCAAGAGGGCCTTTGCCTCCACCCTCTTCCTCATGGAGAAAAATCCCATGCTCATTGACCACCATACCCTCCATCAATTCCTGCTCTCCATGAGGGATGCCAACACTGCTGCACCAGCCTTTGCACTTGTCAGGTGCATGTTCAGGAACAGGCTCTTTGTGCCCTTCCATGTGTGGGGTCCTGTACTGGTTGATATCAGTAGGAACAGTGGTGGCCTTGGTGGTGCTTTTTTGAGTGTCTTTGAGGAGAATTGTAAGGTGGCTCTTGAGGAGAGGAATGAGTTCATGAAGCCTGATGTTGGTGCTTGCAATGCAGCTCTGGAAGGTTGCTGCTGTGTGCTTGAGTCTGTTAATGATGCTGAGAGGGTTGTTGGGATGATGTTGGATTTAGGGGTTAGGCCTGATGAGTTCAGTTTTGGGGTTCTTGGGTATTTGTATGCACTCAAGGGGTTGGAAGAGAAGATAAGGGAGTTGGAAGTTTTGATGGGTGGGTTTGGTTGTTTGAACAAGAAGGGATTCTATTGTAGTTTGATTAGGGGGTATGTTAAGTCGGGGAATTTGGCTTCTGTGGAGGCAACTGTTGTTAAATGTCTTGGAGATGGAGGTGGAAAGGATTGGGGTTTTGGTGTTGAAACTTTATGTGGAGTGGTTAAGGCTTATTTTCAGAAGGGAAATATCAAGGGGTTGGCTAGTTTGATTATTGAAGCTCAGAAGTTAGAGGGTTCAGATATTGTGGTTGATAAGTCTATAGGGTATGGTATTGTTGATGCGTGTGTTAGTATTGGACTATCTGATACAGCACACAGCATTCTTTATGAGATGAATGCTCTGGGGGCTTCTGTGGGTCTTGGGGTCTATGTACCTATCTTGAAGGCTTACTGCAAAGAAAATAGAACTGCTGAGGCTACTCAATTGGTGATGGCGATCAGTAATTCGGGTCTTCAGTTGGATGTGGGAACCTACGATGCTTTGATAGAAGCATCCATGTGCGGCCAGGATTTTCAGTCAGCGTTTTCCCTGTTCAGGGACATGAGAGAGGCGAGGATTCCTGACTTGAAAGGTAGTTACTTAACTATAATGACAGGTTTGATGGAGAATCATCGGCCTGCGTTGATGGCAGCTTTCTTAGATGAGGTGGTTGAGGATCCTAGGATTGAGGTAGGTACTCATGATTGGAATTCTATCATCCATGCTTTCTGTAAAGCTGGGAAACTAGAAGATGCGAGAAGGACTTTCAGAAGGATGATGTTCCTGCAGTTTGAGCCAAATGATCAGACATACTTGTCCATGATTAATGGATATGTCTTGGCAGAGAAATATTTTCTTGTGCTGATGTTGTGGAATGAGGTAAAGCGAAAGCTATCTGTGGATGGGCAGAAGGGGATGAAGTTTGAGCACAATTTGGTTGATGCATTCCTGTATGCTATGGTCAAGGGAGGTTTCTTTGATGCTGTTATGCAAGTTGTGGAGAAAGCTAATGAGATGAGAATATTTGTTGATAAGTGGAGATACAAGCAAGCATTCATGGAGACTCATAAAAAGCTCAAAGTAGCAAAGTTAAGGAAAAGGAATTTTAGAAAAATGGAAGCGCTTATTGCTTTCAAGAACTGGGCTGGCTTAAATGCATGAACTTTTAACACTGGCTACTTCATATCCCAAGGATTAAACCATCATGCCTGAAAGAAGCAAGTCAAAATGAAGGCTGAGGAAGGTTTCAACCTTGCATATTCTTTCAAGTGAGCTTCAATTTCACAAACTTTGGAGCACTTCAATTTTTATTTAGTTGAATAATAACACTCAGTTTAGGCTTTTGGAGGGTTCTGCTCAACAAGTTCCTTTTCTGCTTTTTTTGGCCCCTGATGTTACACAGGGAAATTAATTGACACTCTTTTGATAAGTTTATCCAGTTAATTCTTTCATTTGGGTTAAATGTATTCATTTCTTCTACCATTTTGTTCTCCATTGTCCCTCAATTTTGGTTGTTGTCTGCTGTCTTCAGCTGTCTTCTTGTACATAAGACTGGAAATTTGAACACACTGAATCAATGAAGTGCTTATACATACATGGTTTCAATTCAACATTCCCTGAAAGATGGTCAAATGTTGATTACTTTCTTGCTAACTATTTATGAAGGATGAAGTAACATGTAACTCTAGGACACAAATAAATACCATCACACATAGTAGAGGTCAATTTTCTATTTCCTTGTTTTGTGCTTCTAATGAGTTGTTTTAATTTTTTTCATTGTCTTTATCTGAACCAAATTAGAATTACCTCTAGAATTGAACCTGGTTTGAAACAGGAGATTGTTTTTCCCCAAGTCTTGTATCTTTAGGTTTAATATTTTGATTCAGCCTCATGTTTTCTTTTGTGGCTGAAAACTGTTCAATAGTAGTTGAGACTTTATATGCTGCATATTATATCAGTTACAAATAGTGAGGGCAAAGGTTTTACACCTTCATCACAAAAATCTAACTTACTTAACTACTTTATATCATATAATCTATAACAATATATAAAGGAGACATCCCCTTTTCATGTACACATTTTTTATACATTTTTGCCCCTGAAATATTCTGCAACCACCTACTGCAACTGCAATATATGCATCAATTTAACTATTAAAGGATAAAATGGGAAATTAAATGATTAAATGGGGAAAAAGAATGTGTACACAAAAAGTAAAGGATGAGAAGGTAACTGTCCACTCTCTTTGTGCTTCACGGTTTTTTCATCTCGCAAACTGACACAATTGTTCCATTTTCTATTCATTCAACCGCCTGACTACAGAATCAAAGAAAAAAAAAACTCCTGACTTCTTTATTCTATCATCCTCTTTTTTTAAGTTTCCCGTTAGAAGTGTGGCCACATGTTGATGGTGGTGGCAGAAGTTCGAAAGGTGGGAACGTCCGAGTGTAAGGTTCATTTTGTTACATGGTGACACTGCACATGAAGGGAATTTTAGGGCTTCAGAAACTCCTTCATCCGCTGGAAATAGTGAACATAAGCATCCTAAGGTTTACCGCATCTAACTCTCGGCCACCAATGATGTTCGTGTCAAATTCAAGTTGTGGCATGTTTATCTCTATTTTATTTCATGATACTTTATAATTAATGTGGTATGTTTGTCTCTGAGCAAATTATTTATTTGTATTGGTAGTATATTGTGTCTAAAGTACAGCCTGCAATATCTGATTTATATTCAGTAGGGCCATGCATTTTATGCTACATCGCTCTCCACCTTATTTTTTAAAGGTTTAAATACAATTTTGGTCCTTGCAATTTAGCATTTTTTTGCTTTTAGTCCTTGCAATATTTTGTTTTTGTTTTTATTCATTGCAAATTATGTTTATTTTGTTTTTAGTCCTTAAACTTTATATGGCGCTTTGAACAGTTAAAAAAGCGTTATCTAAAGCTCACAAGGACAAAAAACAAAAAAATAATAATAATTTGTAAGGACGAAAAACAAAAAAAAATTGCAAGGATTAGAAGCAAAAAAGTGCTAAATTGCAAGGACTAAAATGATATTTAAGCCTTTTTTAAATGTTAAATCAAGATACTTGCAGATCATTTCACCAAATGAAGTTTCCTTTTCTCGCTATGCACTCTTTGATTTTGTCCTTTTTCACTGTTGGACAATGAGGATTTTATGTTTTTTCCCTGATTTTGTTCCTTTTTATTCTCTCAGTCAAGATCTGTAAAGCAAAGATCGGTTACCAAAGGAAAAATGTCGTTTGTGCATTCTGTTGGTTCTCTTCCGAGGTGTAAAAGCTAACCACAATTCATTCATTCACTATACTGGAGGAGTGGAAAGTAAAACCGAGAAAGCTTTTTACTTATAAATATGTTTACAAACCAAATGATAATCTGTTCTTTTTAGTAGGAATTTTTACCATTAAGCAAGCATCATGCATATTTTCATATTTCAAATCATCCAATGTTATGTTTTTTCAACATTTGTAGAACTTGGGTAATAGAAATGGAATTTAAACTCCCTTAAAGGGTATGGTCCTTTTTCTTAACTGTCAATAGAAATTTTTCATACACAGAAAAAGGTTATAACTTATTAGCCTATGTGTCATGATTGGAAAATAAGAAAGAAAAAAAAGAATAAAGACACAAAGAGAGAGAAGTGTAGGTGTGACAGGTAATATGATTTTGATAGGAAGATAGAGATAGAGAGAAAACAAGAGTGTCAAATAAGTGTTTATGATAAATGGGTGTCTAAATATCATTATTCAAAAAAAATAATTCAAAATCTTTTGAATTAATTAAATTTGTTTTTGTTGTCCTCATTCCTTGGTGGAGGCAAGATATGACAGTTTACTTGTTTAAGGAATTGTTATAGATACTATGATCAGATGTAGAGTAGAATTGCAGCAAGCCAGCAACAAGTGGTAAGACCTACTGCATTTCGTATTACTTATCATTTAAAGATCTAATTATTGACCAAAATTTGCCAGCTTTTAATCCCTGAGGATCAGATTAAGTTGTTAATTGCAACATCAGATTGTTTGCCAATTTGTGAAACAAAAAGAATACCCCCTTATGAAAAAGAAAGATGATGGTCTCTTTGGCTTCAGCGAAGGCCGTCTTCCCCACTTTTTTAACAAAATTGGGTATTACTTTAGTAGAAAATCAAGGAATATCAATTTTTTGACAAAGTTGTTAAGATGATGTTCTTCCGCTAAAACAAATCACCCTACTGTTTTTTAGCCAAAACCTTTAGCTGTAGGGCTTCGATCATTAAACCGAGGGCACCATTCGAATCAACACAAAAATTCGAGCAAAACTGAGCCAATCCTGTCGTAGGAAACAACTCCACACGCCTCCACGGGCCTCCACATGCGCTGCCACACGCGCCGCCATCTTCCGGCACATGTAGTCCACATGCCGCCTTCCCGACCTCTGTTTTTTGCGCGATTCTCCAGAACACACCGTCGTCGCCTCCTTTATCTGTCTTGGGGGTCAAATCGTTGTTCTAAGTACTTTCATTTGTGGGTGTTTTTTTGTTTCTTCATCCTGGTGTTAATGGCTTCGTCACTTTCTTCTGCTGGCGACTCTAGAAGGGATGGTTGTCCTTGGTGCAATCACTGCAAAAGGGTTGGTCACACATGTGAAAAATGTTGGAACATTCATGGCAAACCAGCTAACTAGAAGCCAAAGGGGTCTAATAATGGTTGAGCTTATCAGGTTCGTCTTGAAGACAAAGCTAAAGAACGTCACACCTCTGGTGGCATCACCATTCCTCTATCCTAGTATGATGAATTCCACTAGCCTTGTAGCCCAACAAGGTACGACTCTTTATGTCCACAATAACCTTTGTTGGATACTTGATTCTGGTGCGTCTGATCACATGACATGTAATCCAACATTGTTTTGTTCTTATACCCCATGCTATGAGGCCTCAATGGTAAAACTAGTAGATGGCAGTTTCACACAAATTGCTAGTAAAGGATCAGTTAAAATCTCCAAGAATATTATGTTGGCTTTTGTTTATACATGTGCCCACTTTAGCTTGCAATCTTATTTCTATCAGTAAATTGACTTTTGATCTCAATTTTCATGTGACGTTCTTCATTCACAATTGTGTTTTTTAGAAATAGGATTCAGGAAGGACTATTGGTAGTGCTAGAGAAGGAGGAATTTACTACTTTGAGGATGCGAAGCCTTAAGCAGCCTTTGTGGAGAATGATTATGTCCTTGTTTCTGATTCTTTCACTGATGTAATGTTGTGGCACCGTAGGCTTGGTCATCCTAGTTTACCTTATCTTAAAAAATTATTACCCAGTATTTTCATTAATAAAAAAATCAGTTATTTATCTTGTAACATTTGTCCTCTTGCAAAGCAGTCTCGAGTCACCTATCCACCCCGAGTCTACACAACATCTTCCCCTTTCTCCCTAATTCACAGTGACATATAGGGTCCTGCCAGTGAGAAAAATATCTCAGGTACTCGATGGTTTATCACCTTTATTGATGACCATACCAGGGTTTGTTGGGTATCTCTTGAAGGAAAATTCAAACACTGAACGTGTGTTTCGTCAGTTCCATACCATGGTTCAAACTCAGTTCTCCAGCTCTATCAAGATCCTCCACATTAATAATGGTAAAGAATATTTGAGTTCTATCCTTGAAGAATTCTTATCCGATAATGACATCCTTCACCAAAGTTCATGTCTTAACACACCTTAACAAAATGGTGTGGTAGAAAGAAAAAATCGTCACCCACTAGAAGTTGCCATGTCCCTTATGTTCAGTATGAATGTTCCTAAATACTTATGAGGGGAAGCTGTCCTTACTGCATCCTAGGGTTCAAGTCACCCTTATCATGTCTTAACTCCTTTTCGTCTACTCGGTCAATGTCATGCCTTTCACCTCGAGTGTTTGATTGTGTCATTTTTGTTCACACACCTCTTCATCACAGGTCTAAACTTGACCCAAAATCCCATAAATGTGTCTTCATTGGATATTCTTCTACCCAACGAGACTATAAGTGTTATTCCCCGACTTCGCGTTGAGTCTTTGTGACTATAGATGTTCAATTCTTTGAAACTCAATCCTACTTTTCCCAGCCTTCTCTTCAAGGGGGGGGGGGGGGGGTTTTGATGGAAGGAGAAGATAAGTCTGCTGAACCTACGAAACTCACAATGTTACATCATTGTCCTGAATCAACAGTGTTGCCTTTTGATCCTTCCCTCCATCCAGAAACAAGGGGAAATGCAGAGCCACAACCACAACGACAATTACTGGTTTATAGTAGGAGACATCATGCCCAAAGTGTAACTAATCCAAATCCTCTACACTACAAAGAATCCACTCCCGAGTCCAGTTCCATCGAACCAGAAGTTATGCACTCAGATGACTTGCATCTTCCGATTGCAGTAAGGAAAAGTACTAGATCATGCACTGCTCATCCTATTTCTCACTATATTGCCTATGATAAATTGTCTCCAGGTCTTTGTGCATTCAACATAACGTTGGATAGCACAAGGTTTCCACGAAATATTCAGGAGGGACTTGATGATCCTAACTGGAGACATGTTGTTTCTGAAAAGATGGATGCCTTGGAAAAGAATGGAACATGGGAAACTGTGACACTTCCCAGAGGCAAACAAACAGTGGGTTGCAAGTGGGTATTCACTGTTAAATTTAATGCAAATGACAGTATTAACAAGTACAAGGCAAGATTGATTGTGAAATGATTCACCAAGACATATGGGATAAATTATCAGGAGACCTTTGCACTAGTAGCTAAACTCAACACCATTCGAGTTCTTTTGTCCTTGGTAGTTAATCTTGATTGGCCTCTACAACAGTTGGATGTAAAAAATGCATTCTTAAATGGTGAGTTGCATGAAGAAGTATACATGGATCCTCCACCTGGTTTTGGTAAAAGAGTTGACAAAGTGTGTAAGTTGCGAAAGTCTCTTTATGGACTTAAGCAGTTCCCAAGAGAATGGTTTGAAAAATTCACTCAAGCAGTTAAAAAGAAAGGATTCTACAGGCTAAAACCGATCATACCCTCTTTCACAAACGTTCTAAGGATGGTAAGATTGCTATTCTTATTGTTTATGTGGACGACATAATTATTATAGGTGATGACTATGAAGAGCTGCAATCCTTAAAAAATTATCTTGCGAATCATTTTGAATTGAAGGATCTTGGAGCTCTCAGGTACTTTCTTGGTGTGGAGGTTGCACGGAGTAAAACTAGAATCACTATCGTCCAAGAGAAATATGTTCTTGATTTACTTCAAGGTATAGGTATGCTGGGATGCAAGCCAGCAGACACACCTATGGAACCCAATATCAAGTTGGGGATTGAAGATGGAAAAGATGTGAACAAGGAGCAGTATCAGAGGTTAGTCGGTAAATTGATTTACTTGTCTCATACTCGGCCTGATATTGCCTTTGCAGTAAGTATGATCAGTCAGTTCATGCACTCACCAAAGGAGAGACATCTTGAGGCTGTCTACAGAGTCTTGAGATACCTCAAAAGTATTCCTGGTAAGAGACTCTTCTTTAAAAAAGGGCATAACAAGATGGTTGAAATTTACACTATTGCTGATTGGGTAGGTTCTATGTACCTATGTATGGGGTAACTTGGTAATTTGGAGAAGTAAGAAGCAAAATGTGGTTGCAAGGAACAGTGGAGAAGCAGAATTTAAAGCACTTACTCATGGTGTCTGTGAAGGAATTTGGTTGAGAAGACTTCTTGAAGAACTAAAGATTTCTTATTCTCTACCCATAAGGTTGTATCGTGATAATAAAGCAGCTGTCAGCATTGCCCAGAATCCAGTCCATCATGACAGAACAAAGCACGTTGAGGTTGATCGCCACTTCATCAAGGAAAATTGGATGATAGAAGTATGTGCATGACATACATTCCAACCAAGGAACAAACTGCGGACATCCTCACAAATAGCCTACCTAAGCCAGCATTTGAAGATCTGATTGACAAGTTTGGGAATGATCAATATTTACCTCCCAACTTGAGGGGCAGTCTAGAAAATCAAGAAATATCAGTGGCTAATTATTAGGAATATCATCAGTTTATTTGTTTCTATTATTTCCTTTATTAGGATTAGGAAATATATGATTTGATATGTTTTAATTACAGTAGGATGTGATTATTTCCCTTATTATTTATTATTTAGTTTCCTTATTTTGTAAACTTCTTTCACTATAAATAAGAGTATTTTGTGTGGTTTTATATGACACACAACAGTAAATAATTCACACACTTTAACGTCATTTTCTCAATTTGACTATGCATGTCACTATTTCAGCAACTATACTCCCTTGTTTTTCGATCTCTTCCTCTTTTGAAGAGTGAAATTCACTTTTGACTTGAAACACTTTAAGAATGTGGAAATTGGGAGTTAAAACTACCACATTTCTTCAATTACCCACCTTACTTCATGTTCCCCTGTTGTTCTTTATGGTTATTAATTTATCCACATTCTGTCTTGCTATTAATCCTTTTGCAATTATCATTTTTAAGCCTGTGTACGCATCAATAATTTTCCATCCCCGTTGAGGCTTTTTATTCCTTATACATTATTTTCTTTTTTCCCTGCTTCTGCAATTTCATTTCTTTTAATTTTTTCATTCTTATTTATTCAGCATGAGCAACTTAAAAGTCATTTCTATGGATTTTGAGTTCCTTATTGTGTACCAATAGCCTGTGATAGCCAAGTCATGTAATTTTGCAAAATGTAGATATGCGACAGACATTGCCAGAGGGACTGTCAAGATTCACACTGTACAGACATTTTTTGCATGATTTTGAGTCCCTTTTAGGCATTATTTAACTGGTGAAATAATTCAATTTGAAGATTAAACCTAGGATTTGTGTGGACTGTGGAGGCTTATTTCAGAATAATGGTGGAGTAGGAGAGACTTGTTCATAATTTCTCATAATCAAATTCTTCTATCAAAATGGTATCAAACTAACAATGTTTGGATAAAGCATTTTATGCGATAACCTTTTCATTTTAGAAGTTTTTCATATCATGAGCTTTTATAGCTTTTGTTTAGGTTTGACTTTGATTCTCATTTTATTGACTGTGTAATTTGTTCACATGATTTTCATTTATGATCAGCCACTGATATTAGTGAAACTCAGTGCCTCCCCTAGTGATTTTTTAATTCCCAGGATGTCCAGGATAATGTGATATTCTTCAGTGAGAAGAATAATAATTATTTTCATTTTGAGTTATTGATGCTATATGCATATTTATTATTGGAGGTCCTTCCGGTGCTGGAATTTGAAAAGCCTTATGATTTACTGGATCATTATCTGTACTGGTTCATTGTTGACATCCTAGAATTTTTCTATGGTATTCTGCCCAGAGGGTAAGTTGAAATTTAAATGACTAAATAATCTAAGGGAAAATAGAAAATTATCCATTGCCATTTTGAGGAAATGAACTCTTAGGTATGCTTTATTTGCTGTCTTACAACATGTTACAGTCTTGTCGTTTTACAATGCACTGCACTTAAGCAGATATTATGTTGATTTTTAAGGGAGACAGCATCTTTCTAGGAACCTGAATGTTTGCCATAGCACTTTGTGAAAGATATAGGGATGTGATTGTAGAAACACTTATATGGTCCAATTTAAAATGCTAGGCTTTATATTATATGCCTTGGCAAGACAACTTTGATGTGAAACCTGTAATTGTAAATTTGGGCTTGTATGACAATGTCATGTTTGTGTGATTTTGTTTATACGGTTTTCTTATTGAATGTGTTTACTCAACTTGAAGCTAATTTTGTGTTCATGTTCTCTATTTAACAAGTACATTTTTGAAACATTCCTTGTTCGTGAATGTTCAATACTTGACATGTGTTGCAGATTACGCAACAATGACAACTCGGGTCCAATCAACATCTGGCATTTTTGTATGTGCCATGTGCCAGGTTGGCATTGCATCAAGCGAGGGCATCTCTGTCCACGCAGGTTTCATTTTCTTGACCTGCTCAAAGCCATGGCAAGGTCTTTTTCTATATGCTGATTGTCTCAACAAGAATGATGCTATTGAAGGAAAACTCCCTTGTGGAGTTAAAAGTAGAGGCCTATTCTTTATGCCCTCATTCTTTTGCCCTTTTAATGCAATTTTTTATTGGTGAAGTGATTGTTTCAATGTCAGTGACGGTCAAGTTGCAGCAGATGTATATGTGATATCCAAGAATGCAGTAAAATGGGCATTGTCTGAGTAACAAACGCAAGCAGAGAGCCTATTCTGTTGTGTTGCCTGAAAATGGAAATTTTCAATGTCAGTGATAAAGTATGCAGCACTGTGGAGAGCATACTACCTTTACCCAATATTCCTGTACATAATTTTCAATCAGCTTTTAAATCCCGTGTTAAAAACATCAAACTTTAAATTTGCTGAAAAAATTAAGATATGCTTACTTTTCTTCATGTTACTTGCTCCCTCTGTCTTCTGTGCTCTTCTCCACTCTTTCTTTCTTCCTTTCTTTCAGTCGTTTTCTCTTTACTTGAGAAGGGCATGTTTTGTGTTTCCCTTTGGAATTACTAGAAGGACAATGAAATATGCAGTGGCACTGCATGTTTTGCACCTTTTTGGTGTACAAAAGGTCTCTGTTTTTCCTTTATAATTATTATTGTTGCTAATACAAGCACTGCTACAATTCTTAAAACAAAAAAATACAAAAATTTCTTAGAGCATATTTGATTTGTTTTTGTTGGTTTGTGGCCTGTTTCTCCATAAATTTTCAGTGTTTACCTCCGAGCCAAATCTTTCAACCATTGTTGTAGCACCAAGTAAAATTAATGCCAACTTATTGAATAAGTATACCAATGAATAAATAAAGATGCTCCCCAGTTTAAACCTCTTTCGGTTATAAGCTGTAAGTTCCTTTTAAATTTTAGAAATCATAACTGCTTTGCACACCAGTAATGTATGTGTATGCCTGATTAACTATAACTATCGAATTAGTAATTGATTTAACTGTATGTTTGGATGAAGTATTTTAAAATTTCAGGAAATTTAAAATTCAGGAAACTTAAAATGCATCAATTAAAATTCTTTTATTTTTAAAATTCTGTGTTTGGATAAAGAAATTAAATTTCTTCATTTTCAAAATTTTGTGTTTGAATAAAGAAATTGAATTTCTTCATTTTTAAAATTTTGAACCTCATGTATGGAGAGACGCTTGAGGTGGGTATCATTAGAATAGCGGAGGTTGGAGTATTCATTGGTGATGGAGACGGAATAAAGAGTAGTGCGGTTAGAGCTTTTATAGAAGAAGAAAATTTCAGTTTCTCACATTTTAAAAGGAAATTTAAATTTCACATTTTTAGTTATTTAAAATTCTGTTTTAAAATTCCAAAAATATAAATTCTTCATATAAAAATATTCAAACAATAAATTTTAAATTAAAAAATTTTAAATTTTTTAATAAATTATTTTTTCCAATTAAAATTCTGTATCCAAACATACTCTGGGTAAAAGAAAAGCATGCTAAATAACTGAACAACGTAGTATTCGTTTCACTGAAGTGATCTTATATAAGGCTCTGCCACTCTTTTTTTTTTTGCTCAGCAGGCTCTCCCACTTACATAAACCCAATTAGAAGTGCAACGAAAGTCTTCTATAGTACAATCGATATTCTTGTGAAGTACTCCACATGATTGAAATATAAGTAATAAATAAATAAAATTAGTAAACTTAAATATAAGTAAATTTTCACTATTTTCATTTTATTTAATTATATAATTCCAAATTAAAACGTGATTAATAAAATTAAATTATATTAACTAACTTTCTTAATTAATACAAAAGTTATTTAATTTTACCTATATTTCAGTTCAGAGAGAATATAAACTAATTTTGTATGAGAAATATTTGCAACATACTTGTTTTTAATACATTATTTGTTATTAGCTGAAATTTATTAAAAATTACAAAATTTTATGAGTCTTATATCATATTCATTAAGTTTCATCTATAATTTTATAATTTCTAATAAATTTTAATCAATAATAAAAAATGTGTTCAAAATAGTGTATACCATTTTAAAGCTTCAATAAAGCAAAAATTATTACATGGTTCCAAACGTGTCTAAGCATGCCAATAAAGAAGCCTGTGACCACAATGGGTTGTTTCAAAAGTCAAGCACTACCAGTCTTGTGAGTACACAAATTGGAAAGTCAGATATAAAAAATAACAATATGTTTACACCATTCTATAGTCAATTTATTTTTTATGTATTTTTGAAATCAAGTTTTATAGTGTGAACTAATAATAATAAAAGTTAATAATCTGATCATATGATAAACTATAACTGGACAACAGTGAACAAAATCTTTTCACCCTTAGTACATTGTAATTAAACTCTTCCTTATGATATCTTTCCATTTTTTTTTACTTTATCCTTTTTGTTTTATATTTATATTATTCATCTTATCACAATTCATACACTCATCCTCTCTCTCTCCTTATTGCAAAAAGTATTGTGAATAATATTATTAGAATAGAAATAGGTCTTTTTACTTTATTTCTATTTGTATAAAGTGGTTGAATGCAAAATTGGAACGTGTAGTGAGGGGTTATGCTGTGCAGTTAAAGGTTAAAAGGGGTAAAAAAAACTAATAACTTCCATTGGTAGAAGTGACCGGTAAACTGTAGAGGGTGCCAAAAAATGTGGATATAAAAAATGGTTAATTGTTTGAATTAAAATATTAACAAAGCTTTGAATAATAAAATTTTCCTAATTAAAATGGAAAGCAAACACAGTTATATAAAAGGGGTATTCTTTTTATATAATGGTATAGATTATGTAATTATTTAAATTTAACTGTTAAATTTGTAATTAATTGCTATATCATTTTATTTTACTCTCTAAAATAAATTATTCACTTAGATGAACTGAACCAGGTTCACTTGTTTATTAATTTCTGGTTATTCCATATACTTTAATAGTTCCAAAAATTGTAAACCATCAACACCACCACAACATAGTTGATTCCTGAAAATTTATAACAGTCAATAGTCAAAATTGTTGCCCTCTCAAACCTAAACTTTCTTTTTACAAGAGCACAAAGGCTTGTATATTTTTATTTCTCAATTACAAAATAACATTTTTTTTCCATACTATTTGTTATGCAAACACACGAGTCGGTCAAAATTGTTGCAAACACAGAATGACATTTATTTCATAACATTTTTTTTTCATTTTTGCATAACAAAATGACATTTATCTCCCAAAGCTTGTCAAGGACCGACTCGTGTGTTTGCAAAATGGGATGGACAGTAGGATTTACAGCAGAAATGGAAATATTAACTTCTATCTTTCCATGCTTCTGAATCGAACCAGAATGTTAAACAACAACATACTAGAACTGCATTCGAATGGTTGGAAACAAATATTCTAATAAAAGGTTACACAAACTAATGCACTGACGAAAACAAAGGCCAAGTCTTAGTCTAACCTCCAGATCAAGATGACAAATCATAGAAGGAATTTGTTAACAAATTGTGTATGAAACAGGGTACAAGACTAAACAGAAAATAGCTATAAAACTTAATAGACTGAACAAATGAAGCAACAGACTGAACATGCAAAGCCTAAAATAAAATGCAGTCATTAGAAACCACCAACCTCAAAAATACAAAAAATGAGCAAAAACTGATCTGATGTATTTCAGTTATGCATATATATTGAAGTGTTACAACAAGAGCTTAAATAGACAAACTATAAAGCCCCTCATTAGGCAAAGGTGCAGAGCAAAAAATACACATGACCAGCTTAAAAAGAAAGAATCATTGCTCTGCAACCACAGCTAGTTTTTTTTTTTTTTGAAACATAAGCAACCTTTTAACCAACTTTACAAGCAATCACAAAAGCTGAACAGACAATTGATATTTAAATTAAAAATTTCAATTTCTAACAGAACTAATGAAATTTAGACTACAATAACTAGTACAATTTCTTTCGCCAATTGATAAATTGAGAGAATAGAAGATTGAATGCAAAGATGAAGTCAATGAAAGCCTTCTATTGGGCTTGGACAGGATGATTAGTGAGTGAGAAAGCAAGGATACCACATAATGGTATACTGCAAATTTTAAAAATTACATGATATGACACAATTATTAATGTGTAAAATTATTCTAAAATTAACATATTAAAAGAATTGATATTTTACAAATAAGGGATACTTTATTGTAAAATCATAAAATTGTACACTTTATGTAATTATTGTGATAGTTTCATTAATATTGTTAAACGTTTAAAAACTAAAAGTAAAGTTATAAGATGTAGTTAAATATAAGTATCCCAAGTACATGAACACATACGGGACACATATCATACTAGGGGTTGATGTAGGTGGAGCCATCCATCAGGGGCTTATGACCCAGTCCATTTAAGGCCAGACTCAGTTCCCTCAAGCTTTTTAAGAAGCTGGTTTAGTTAAAAAGGCCAAGCCATGAGTCTTAAAGAAAAGTCTATTAAACATGACGGGCTGGCTCATTTAACAACAATTGTTTTTTATTAAAAATATTAATATTTTTGAAAGGGAGGAGAGCTATTAGTTGTTTTGTGATTCATGTTTGTTTTTATCCTTGTCACCGAATATTACATGTACCAAATTTGGTTTTTTTAATTTGTTTATAAAAAATTAAAAATTAAAAGCATGTGATTGGAATGAAACAGAAGAGTGAGCAACATGGTGGTGAAAGTCAAATTTGATTTGGCAGTGGTCATATGCACAAAAATATATGGTGATTGTTTCATTTAATTGTTTAGATTAGTTTTCGGAAGCAAAAGCAAAAGAAGTTATTTGATTAGTTGACTTGATTTAAGGCCTTCACGTTAAATAGGCTCATGGGTCAGACTTATATAGAGGTCGAATTACGCCTAAGAGTGTTACTTTATACACTATAAGAATTTCTTATACACTATATAGCTACAGTGAAAATTCGAAACTGCCCTTCTAATTATTTTGCTTAATTCAAAAACGTTTGAAAAACAGCGCTTTCCTTTCTTCCCTTTCTTCCGTTTCTTTTGCTCCTGTTCTCCTCTTCTCCTCTTCTCCATTTTCGAAAGGGTGTTCTCCAACAACAAAGCCAGGCGCTCAACATTGTTGGCCGCGGGTCGTGGTATTGCTGGTGGTGATCCAGAAATCGGTTTCTGAAATGGCTATCGGCCATGCGGATCAGTGGATCCGGAAAGCATATATTGTAGGCAACGGATTTACGAATCCGTAAAATGTCCATGGTGAATACGGATTTACGAATCCGGTAAGCCTTTGTTTGGTCGAAACGGATTTATGAATCCGTAATAAGGTATGTTACAAACGGATCATTTGATCCGTGAAATGCTTTTTTTAGTAAACGGATTTAGTAATCCGTAAATTGATTGTGGAATATACTAAAAACGGTGAAATGCTTTTTTGGTAGTAAACGGATTTAGTAATCCGTAATTTGATTTAGTAATCCAAAATCTTGATGAAGTGGACAAGAGTTATGTTTTCCCTTCATATACAAAACTCTTGATATACGATGGTCAATATTATCGTGTTGGGAACGAAGGCAGTGTATTCTAATCCCGTTAATTCTTTTTTTAAATATGTATTTCATTTGGCTATTAATTTAACTATCTTATACAGTTATTTTAAGTTAATTAATTGATTAACTTGTTCTAAAAATGTAGAATAGCATGTTTTGAGATCCTTATCTACATGCTGCAGTAATAATTTAAAATATTAGTTTCTTTACCGTGCACAACACATATGAAGTTGCTAAAAGAATTTGATGTTTATAATAGATTGGGTATGAATAAAAGTAACCAGTTTACTTTATAAGATAGTAAATTAGATGTGTTGAAATTGCTTATGTTCTACTGCGTGATATAGACTAAAATTATCAAAAATATGTCATTCTAAATCAATTTATTTATTAAATCATAATTACGGATCCTATGATCCGTATTGCACATATAGCCATATAATTACGGATTCTATGATCCGTGGGGCTTCCATGCCAGCCATATATATATATATATATATATATATATATATATACACGGATCCTTAAATCCGTGCTTTTAAGTATTGGCCCTTTGAACTCTATTTTACGGATCCTATGATCCGTATTTCACCAGCCATAAATTTACGGATAATGCAATTCGTGGGCTTCATACGAGCCATATATATACAGATCATGCAATCCGTGCTTTTAAATCCGTAACCAAATGAACCACCTCACACTTCTGGATCAACTGATCCGTAACTTAGCAACTATACGTAACCTACGGATTTCAGCATCCGTCCGACAACATAACTTTACTTACCGATAAAAATGGCGTCTCCGACAACTCGCTCAGTTCAACTCAGCTACCACCGAACACAACCACCTCCTCCAACACCAGCAGCTCCAATGCACAACAAAATCACAGCAACCGAAAGAAAGCGAGTATTCTAGAGTGTAGCTAACAGTGATCAGAGAAAGCACCCATAATAAAAAAATGGAAGGGCAATTTTGGTATTTTTAAAATTATATATAGTGTATTAGAAATCTTTATAGTGTATAAAGCAACACTCTACGCCTAAAAGATAAGTCCATCACAATGGGTTAAGCTTTATACACCATTCATAAATCTAATACACCATTCAAAAACAGTACACTTCCGTTTATGCCCATGTTTATAAGGCTTTTTTAGTGTTTTTTTTTGCTTGTTTTTCGAATTCTTTCTTCTCCGCGCGCACTCTGGTTCATCTTCATCCTTCTCCGACGCAGTTGGTAGCGATTTGTGGTGGTCTTGGTCGCGTGGGTTTGGTGGTTTTGGTCGTCGTGGTCGCCGCTGCCCTTGAACCGCAGTGACAGAGGTAAGATCTCGATTTACCAGGGAGAGAGGATCGCACGGATTGGAGGATCCGTATAAGATATACGGATTGGTGAATCCGTAAGGCTTATACGGATCAGTCAATCCGTATGAAGTTTTCGGATTGTAGGATCCGTAAACCTTATACGGATTGAATGATCCGTATAAGCCTTACGGATTCACCAATCCGTAAAGCTTATACGGATCACGCAATCCGTGTGACTTTTACGGATCCTGTAATCCGTAAAACTCATACGGATTGCGTGATCCGTATAAGCTTTACGGATTGGTGAATCCGTAAGGCTTATACGGATCAGTCAATACTTGATCAATGCCATGTTTTTAAAAATACTTTAATAAGTAATGAATGCGAAAATAATTTGTCTATTATTGGTTATTGAACATATTTTAGGCCTTACGATTATATGTAGTGAATGCGATGGTATGATAGTAACTTGCTTTGGTGCTTGATGTGGTTAGTCATTTATGAAGCATGTTAATAGTGATATAGATGTAGTTTTTAATTTGATCAACAATGGTGGCTATATAGTTCTGTCTAAAATGACTCTTGATAGGGATAAAGTGGGTGGATATAGGCAATTTTGGAAGTTTTGCAATGTGAATTTTGGTTTGGGTAATAATTTAACAATGAAGTGTAGGAAAGATGTACCTTTAGAATAAATCTAAGTCCCAAATGGACTGATTGACGAAACTTTGACCAATTTGAGAGATGAAACAAAGTTGACATAATGTGCGTGTGTGTGTTCATTTAGTAAGTAGCAATTAGTAAACATGATGTTGGGATGAGGACACGCTTTGGAGGTATATCATGCTATGATGGTATGATACTAAGATGCTTTGGTGCTTGATGTGGTTAGTCATTTATGAAGCATGTTAATAGCGATATAGATGTAGTTTTTAACTTGATCAACAATGGTGGCTATATAGTTCTGTCTAAAATGACTCTTGATAGGGATAAAGTGGGTGGATATATGCAATTTTGGAAGTTTTGCAATGTGAATTTGGGTTTGGGTAATAATTTAACAATGAAGTGTAGGAAAGATGTACCTTTAGAATAAATCTAAGTCCCAAATGGACTGATTGACGAAACTTTGACCAATTTGAGAGATGAAACAAAGTTGACATGATGTGCGTGTGTGTGTTCATTTAGTAAATAGCAATTATCAAACATGATGTTGGGATGAGGACATGCTATGCCAATGCGATGTGACCCACATTTTATTTATAAATTACAAGCACATCAATTTCGTCATGATGAACATCATATATTGTGAATGGCTCAAATTGCATTATGGTTTGATTGGTTGAAGTGTGACACAATTAACGTAATGGTACCACAGATTATGGTTAGGACACTAAACATGCGTCGGGCATTGGCACGAGATGTAGAGGCACAAGCTGAACGTCGTAGGCCTACGGCATCTGCCAGAAGACAACGGGCAGGGGCAGCTGTTCATGACGTTCCTGTGGCTCCGGACCCACATGTAGTTGATGAGGATCGTGTGGCTCTGGACCAACATGTGGAGGCTGACATTCGGGACATGGATGAGGCAGATGACCAGGTAGTGAGCTTTCCAGGTGGGCCAGAGGACAGTTCAGTACTGACAGAGTACGCTGAACATGTGGCTCGTAGAGTGTGGGAAGGACAGGTACTAATATATTTAATTACATTGAAAGAGTGTCTTAATTTTGCATTTATCGTGGTATTAATGATGTAATCTTTTTTGCAGGAACGCCCTGAGTTGAAATTGGCGTCCCATGGAAGAAAAGTTCACAAATTTGGGACGCCTGCACCAGAGATTGCAGGGTTAGTTGCTGGTACGGGGTTAGCCCCTCTGATCTCATGCTCAGTCGAGACCGGAGATAGGGGGTTGCTCTCGGCTTTTGTGGAAAGATGGCATTCAGAGACCAGCAGCTTCCATTTGCCGGTAGGGGAGTTGAGCATAACGTTGGACGATGTTGCTGCCCTGTTGCACCTTCCGATTGTAGGGGTTTTCCTGTCATTCGAGTTCATTGATGTTGGACAGGCAGTAGTGATGCTGGTTGAACTACTTGAGGTGTCTGCAGAAGAAGCTGGTGCCGAGACCGAGCAATGCCATGGGGCATATGTACGACTTTCTTGGCTGCGAGATGTCTATGCTGCGAAGTGTCAATCAAGAAGGTGGATTCCAGCAGCCAGGGCGTACTTGCTCCATTTGGTCGGGTGCACGCTGTTTGCCAACAAGAGTGCCACACATATCAGTGTGGTATTCTTGGAGGCATTTAGCGATCTAGAGCAGGCTGGACGATATGCTTGGGGTGCGGCTGCATTGGTACACATGTATGCCAATCTTAACTATGCATGCCAGCACCACGGCAAACATCTTGCCGGTTATGTCACACTTTTACAGGTATCGCTTTTAACTCTAGTCTTTGTTATCCTCTTCATATATATACTGTCCAGCCTTTGATCATAACAAGGTTACGTTGTTTATTCATTTGCAGTGTTGGATTTACGAACATTTTCCAACAATTGGAAATGTGTCCCCAGCTGACGACTACCAGGAGAGGCAACCACGGGCGTGTAGATGGAAGGTGGCGAAGGCCTTACCGGTGATGACGTATCGCAGGCGGTTGGATAGATTGATGATGGATGATGTTTGTTGGTCTCCATACGGCGGTCACCGTCTGCATAGAGCTTTCGACACTATTTCCCTGTTTTCTGGCCATCTCCGATGTGGACCGCAAGTTGTCAGCCATTTGCCAGGGAGGGTGCTGAGGCAATTTGGCTTTGTCCAAATGATTCCACGTGATCATTCTACTGAGGAACCATGCATAGAAGACATTGACGAGAGATGGATGCAGTTTTCGCAGCATCTAGCATCTATCACAGAGGAAGTTTCCTATGCTAGTCAGTCGGAGGTAGGGTATTTGGAGTGGTTCTTCCGCGTGTCTCATCCATTTTTGACTCCCCCACAGACTGGTGAGGTTAGACACCCTCCGACTGATCATCATTCAGTTCCAGCCCCTCCACATGTGCACACTGATCACCCACCACCAGTTCCACTAGCCCATGCAGGACCATCTGAACCAGACCACGAGCCTCGACATGCAGTGGTACTAAACTAGTGTAACACATTGAAAATTCATATTCATTGATTTTGTTGACCATGTTCATAATGGGCATTGGAAATGTTGTTGTGTTTGTTGCAGGGTACTTGCGAAAGGATAGCAGAAGGGTTACAACGTATGCTAGACCTGCGTATGGTTACTCCTGGCACCGATGCGTACGTCGAGGTTGAGCGCCTGCTACAATTAGCTCGTTGTGTCACAGACGATGCAATTGTATACATACGGCCTAGGCGAAGGAGACAGAGGCATCACACACATGTTGGTGGAGAAGGCGATATATGATTTTTGTCTTAGAATTTTGTGTTTATTAGGTTATATGAGTTAACATTTTAACTCTAGTCTTTGACCATGACAGATTTACACCTATTATGTATGACTTTATTTGTTAGTAAACATGTGGTTATGCTATATATTACAGGTTCACGATATTGTTCATCGTCATTTAATTGTAACTACTAGAGTGAGAAGTATATATTGCATAGAGTTACAATTATCAATGTTTTCATCATATTGACTTTCTTTGGTACCCCAGCATGAACAGTGAAGTTCCAAATCAGCCCTCTGCGTAATCCGTAAAGATTCTCCGTAAAGGTTGATACGGATTCGTAATCCGTTCGCCTATCCGTATTCGTAAAGGTTCTTACGGATTCATAATCCGTAAACCTGTTACGGATTCGCAATCCGAATGAACCTTACGGATTCATAGGTAAAAATAATTGTATACTTTAGAAATTTATATATGTATAAAACTATATTATTAGATCAAAATTAATTGTTATAACGGTGATTATATAAATTTGTTAGTATTAAATATGCATTAAAATCCACCTTATGGATTACGAATCCGTAATGCGTAACAGGTTTACGGATTATGAATCCGTAAGAACCGTTACGGAGAATATTTACGGATTCGTAAGAGGGCAAAATTGGAACTTTGCTTTTCATGCTGGTGTAGGAAGCAAGAGCCACACCTGTATAGACTGAACAAAACAATATAAGAAATATGGACTTAATGAAATTAGTTGATATTGTTCATGTCAAATACAACTAAAATAAAAGGTTTACATTAACCATAACGTACTACTTAATCAATAATAAAATCATATCAAATGACAAATGGCTCAGTTGACTGCATGCAAACATTTTCCGTTCGCGACTTCTTCAAATTACTAAATGCTTGCATTCGACCCACATAAGGAACCATCCATTCTTTTGCAACTGCGTAGCAGTGTCTAGACCATGACAAGGCAGCTGGCGGTATAGGACTTCCATCTCTCAGAACAACCTGAAACAATGATCAACAGTTATGTAGGGTGACATATGTTTCAAATGGACAGTAGCAGGTCAAGCGATGTTATCATTTACCTCAACAAAATGGTTACCATACACATGACCAATACATAGAATACGATGAACACGTGGATCTCTGGGTGGTTCGCTTCTCATAGGGAAAAAGGTCATACTTTGTTGGAGAGAGAGCAAAATGAGAATTATGTTATACCTTGATGCAATAACGTATCCCAAATCAGTAATATCCATCCACTTATCAACAATTACCTATAGGTGACAAACAATTAAGCAAACATAAGTAAATCTACAAGATCTTAAAGTAGTAACATAACTATTATGTTTTACCTGTGACAATCCATCAACAAGTAGCGATCGTTTCAAGTGCTCAAATCTAGCTGACCCACCAAACAAAACTATATATTCGTTAGACCATTCTGCAAGTTCTTTAAGCAAATGATTGCGTACCAAAGACCAACACTCTTCACCATATCCTAGTACGGCAGCAATAACCCGAAATCCACAATTACCATCAGCTTTAACATCAATAATGTCTACAATGTAATCATGCATACATGTATCAAATTGATGCAGCAAAGGCATCCTCCTTTTTTTATGAGTGTCATGGTCCGATGATGAAGTATACTGTTTTGGTGTAGGACAACTATTTTGCACAGAATGTAATTCATCAACATACTCCCAGTAAGATGGATCCCGCTTTGTTGATCTTGCGTTTTGTGGGACTTGTTTCTTTTGAGCACCTTTTGTTTTTACCTTCTCAAGCGGTAGAAACATTGAATTTTGGTCAGGAAATGCAAGTTCATTCAGTTTTGTCTTTAAAGTGACTTTGCCACATAAGTCAAGCTTTTCAAATCGCGAATAAATGGCATCCATCTCTCTGGTTATGTTGACCTCGCAGTCATGTAAACCCTGATCCTCAAAGCTTAACCTCCGCCAAAATAAATCAACTATCTCAATTGAAATGCTCCCAAGTTGAAATTTAGCTAGCTCACATGCACAAGGCAGCCCATATGCAGTTCTCATTAGACATCCACAACGAGTTTTGCTTTTACCTGCATAATGGACTCGCTCATACTCCTCTGCAATTTCGTTTAACGCATACCTTGAGACCATGCCAATAAGTCTTTTGTACAGTGTAACTTTAAACACATGACCCACGACGTGTGTGCTTCTCTCCAAAGATGCTTTTATCTCAGTATGTTGCAAGGTCAACATGTTGTTCATTGCATCCCAGACACTACAAAGATCTCCAAGGCTATTTTGCAATAGTCTCTTTAAGGTCCAATGGGCCGACTCTACCTTGCAGTTTATGATTTAAGTAAGCAACAATCCCCGAATTCGAGGTTATTGTAAAATCAATATTTAAAATTTAAATGAATTTCTGACCTGTTAGTTGTTGTATGACCCAAATGCATTACTTGATTTGTCCATGCTGTTACAAATTTTTCTTTGTGTGGAGTCAACCATGTGTCTTTGACGTAATCAACAAACGTTGGCCATGGCGAACATGCAACTTCAAACTTTGTAACACGATCATCATATTCACTCTCCTTATCACAATCCACAACACTCCCCCAGGCTTCCATGACATAGTCCCATGCATTACTCTGTCGGACATATGTTTTACATTTTGCCTTCACATTCTTGTCAATGTGGAACCGACACAGTAAGTTGGTTGAATTAGGGAATACAGTTTTGACTGCGTTCATCAAAGCTAAATCTCTATCAGTCACAATTACCTTTGGGAAAAATTGACTTTTCATAAAAATGCCTCTAAATCGTTCTAAGGCCCAAGCAACATTGTTTACACGTTCGGCTTCTAAATAAGCAAAAGCAGCTGAAAATGTCAACCCAGTAGGAGTCACACCAACAAAATCAAGTAATGGAAGTCTGTACCTGTTTGTTTTGTATGTACTGTCTATCAGGAATACAACATTATATGCATTGCTCAACTTCACTGCATCCGGATGTGTCCAAAATAAGTCACGTATGATATTTTCATCCTTCACTCTATGCCAATGAATATACATGTCGCGTTCAAGCAATTTCATTAAGTGTTGCAATTCAGTATTACCTTCCCTGATATGCGTACGGTATGTATATCTTGCATTTATTACTTGCTTCAAAGATGTGGTATTATTGGGGTTGTGTTCCTTCAAGGTTAGAAGAATATTTTTTGGGTTTCACCATCGACCTTGTCATATCGGCAACAATAATCTTCTCATCCTCTGTTAGTCGACCAGCATATGGGTGTCCACATAATGACTTTGCCAAAACATGATTATGAGTGCCACACAATAATTTCACCAACCACCCTTCACCTCCTGGGACTGGTTTGGCTCGTAGCTTAAACGAACAATTACATTTTCTAGTGCTAGTCACTGTAGGTACAAGATTTTTTTTGAATGCTCTATACTTTCCACTCCTTTCACATCCAATTAAGACAAATGATGTTCTTCCCCTCTTTCCAGTTGATATGTTCGACCTCATTATCACAGCTACAAAACCATTATCATAGGCCACAGTTCGAGCCCACTTTAATACATCCTCACGGGAAGAGAAAACCTACAAATATCCGTATGTCACCATTAATAATGCATTTACCAACTTTAACCAAATTCAAAATAATATAAATACCTGAGAAGTATTAAACACTGCAGAACAATCGACTTCACATATATTATTTTCAAGTGCACTATCTTCACCTCCATCATTTTCATCCATATTCATTTCTTCCGACATAATATTGTCATACATCCAGTCATCGTTGTCCATCTAAACAAATTACAATAAATTTCAATAAGTCACAAAACAAATATATCATAATAATAATTAACTACATCAAAGGGATATTATCAAACAAATGGCACACATTTTTTATCGGCAACATTATTACAAATTCAAAACATATCAAATAAATTCTTCATTACAATATCAAATTAATTCAATATACAATGTCAACCTAGTTATTTTAAAAAATTTTAATCATATTTTATTAAATTTTTCATCATACGGATTAACTTTTCAATGTAAATCAACAAAATAAAAGTGTTTTTTGGACAAACTATCAAAGTATAGAATTTCCATAAATTACTAAAATCTATTTTCACCAACTTGATTTTTAAAATTTTTATAACAATTAATTTATAATTTAAATCATTTCTGTATAATTTAAATAATTTTTTTATAATTAAAATACTTTTTTTTTAATTTAAATAATTTTTTTTCTTATTTATTCATGTTATACGGATTGGTTAATCCGTAGAGGTTATACGGATTGGTTAATCCGTATAAGTTATACGGATTGGTTGATCCGTATAAGTTCCACGGATTAACCAATCCATATAATCTATACGGATTGCGTAATTCGTAGAAAAGCTGAAACTTACCTCCACCACCTGCGCCGACCGCGACTCCGAGTCCGACGACCCCAGCAAACGTCAAACCGCCACCACCGTTGCACCAGCCAAAGCTTCCACCAACAACCTACTTCAAAACAAAAACCAACAACCCACTTCAAAACAAAAACCAACCCAACAAACAACACCATTTTTGCACCAGCCAAAGCATAAACCAAAAAGAACAGCAAACAAAAACCAATGCGCACAATTGCAATGTTGTTTTTGCACCAGCAAGGCTTACATCAACAATACCAGCAAACCGTTGCACCAGCCAAAAAAGCCATCAGCACTTTAACAAATAAGCAAGGGTATTTTTGCCATTAAAAAATTTTGAATGGTGTATTAGATTTATGAATGGTGTATAAAGCTTAACCCCATCACAATTCACAAGTAATGAGCCTAGGCTTGGGTTGTAAAATTATAAAGCAGACTAGGCCTGATTTAAGCAAGATCTGACTCAACCAAGCCCATTTTCACTCCTATATCACACTAACCCTACCAATGCATGGTGCTATATTGGATAAAAGTATAAAAACTCTTTATATTGTATGTGCATATAATATTTACTCATTAAAAAGTGTTATTGTTTTAAATAAATTTCATAGGTTATCTGAAGAAAATCTCACCTAAACTGTGTTGTCTATCAAATTCTTCCTTTGTTGAGCATTTGAAACATGGCACACAACTGTCAACACTTCAATTCCTTCAGCCCGGAGTTTTTCAGCAGCCACATCAACATTTTGCTGCAGCAATTCAACCGAAAAGGAAAGAAGAAAAAAGAAATCAGCAATGAACAAATATGTGTGCAGAACACAAGAATCACTGACAATCCTGTCAGTGGTAGTAGGTGGGAATTTGGAAACATATAGCAGTTGTAAGAACCAATAATAACAATCAGTCAATGACAATACTTTCATCCTACTAATGTCTGTTACATGAATCACATGACATTATTGGATTCTCAACAATAAACCAAATTCATGAAATCCCTTTTAATCATTTCCTTCCTCAACCATGGTTCTTATACCAACCATTCCTATTATTTAACAATTAGTCTCTCCTTCATAAGATGAATCAAATAAACAAAAAGAAAAAAGAAAATTCCTTAATTCTTGTGACCCAAATACAAAACCAGGATTTTTTCTAAAACCAAAAGAAAAAGATGAAAACTTTGACTTAAACTCCAGTAGAAAAGAGGTTAAAAATAGGAAATTGAACCTGTTTGCGAGAAGATATGACAACAGATGCACCCTCCAAGCTAAGCCTCTGTGCTATGGCAAAGCCAATTCCCTGAGTGGAAGCTGTCACAATTGCCACCTTCCCTTCAAATCTCTTACCCATTCCATTTCTTCTTCTAAGCATTCAACCCAACTCAGCTAAAGAAAGAGGCATTATTTGTGTTTGAGAACCGACACAAAGAAAAGATTGAAGATCAACCATTTAAGGAGTTTACTCTCCAGTGCTGAGGTGTGGAAACACATGTCCGACTAAAGATGAGTCAGTAATTTTCAGGAAATAACTCACCTCACCCTTTCAACAAGTTGCAGGTTACAAATCTCAACCATGTATTAAAAAATCAATATACCTAACGGTTAAAATAAGTTGTCCACTTGTGCACTAGTTTATCACTGGAGACATGGTATTAAAACGTTAGTAGTTAGAGTGAGCGGCATCTATGTTTTTTGTTACCAAGATTCCTCTTGAAAACTATTATGTTCTATGAAATATCTCTTCCCTCAAATTAAAACCCTCTTTTTTGCTGTCAACAAACAAATTGATATTATTGACAGGTAGGTGAACTCTAACTGCATCTACTTGTTATAAAGTTGCAGTTGCAGTGGTTTTTGCATATTCTATAATTTGCCACTTTTTTTATTTTGTTTTTCTACCTATGATTTTTGGGTGAGTTGAGGAAAAGATAAGTATTATATAACCAAGTATTTGATAGAGTATATATAACCAAGTTTTCTGGATAACTACATACGTAAGTGTGGTGTAATTAATCTGAGCACATTAAAGTTACTGAAATGGGAGAATCCAAGTTTGTGTCCTTGGCATTTCTACTGGTTTCTTTAGTGCTCCAAAGGGTGAGGTCACATGGAGATCAGCCTCTTGCAAAAGTTGCTGTTCATAAGGCAACAGTATCTTGACCTTGCTTACATCAAAGCATCTCCAGCAGTTCCTGGACTACAAGTTTTAACACTTTTGTGCAATGTAAATTGATCAGTGGTGTCACATGTAAACTCTCTTGATGATCACCAATTTCTTTTAGCTTCTGCATTAGTTTTCTACTTGCCATCTTGTTGCACATTGCCGGCTTATTGCTGATGCAAGTTTTACTGGATTCTATAGGGGCAAACTGCTGAATGGCTAACTCTGGAGTACAGTTCTCCAATTCAATCAATTGATGATTGGATTGGATTACTCTCTCCTGCAAACTTTAGGTAACATTCATCTAAAGTTTAGCCCAAAAATTGGCTCCACAATTTGGAGTCCTATAAAAGTTCTATTTGATTGTTTCAGTTAAATTCTTGCCTTGTACAGTCAAACTTGGTTGCTTAGTTTTAATTGATTGTGTTCCTGTTATGTGCATTTCAATACTTCCACGTGTCCAGAGGGGAATCGTAGAGTCTATCCACCGCTATTGTGTTCTGCACCCATTAAGGTACGTGTGTGTGTGTGAACACTAACTTATACCATATTTTCATAATGAGTTTACCATAATGATTTCTTTCAGTTGCTTTTCTTGAAGTCAGGAGAAGTTATGAAATAAAGAAGTGATGGTCTAATGAATGTTTACCCCATTGTGCAGTATCAATATGCAAATTACTCTAGTCCCCTCTACAAAATAACTGGAAAAGGGTTTCTGAAGCTTCAGTTGATCAATCAGAGATCAGATTTCCCATTTGCACTGTTTTCTGGTGGCTTGTGAAACGTAAGCCACAATTAGTTTGAACTCGTTTGTCCAAGTGGATGTTAATATTCTATGATTCATATACAAACAAAATTGCATGCACAGATTATTTGGAATTAGATTTGATCCATGAAAGTATTCTTGCCTTTTTTTTCTGTAATTTTTAAACAGTAGATACAAGTTAACTAATCCTTTTAAAGGCTACTTTGTGGGCTAAGTGAGAATTTTTTTTTCTTTCTCTTTTTCATTTCACTTCTATTCTGCTTTCCTAGAAGTTAATATTTTCCTTTAGATACTGTGGAAGTCTTAGCATTACCTTTGCAGATTTTGACATTCATAATCTATCTATCTAAACATGGATGGTTAAGATTAGCTCTTTAATAACCGATGTCGTATCGCTTTAAAATAATTAAACTACGCTAAGTCTGTAGCACAAGATTAACCTAGGTCGACTCAGAGACACAATCCATATGGTTCCAACTTCAATTCACTAGTAAATTATAGGGGGATTTTTATCGAACAGTTTGCATGCGATAAATGAAAATTGCAGAAAAACGTAGCAAAATAGAAAATAACAGAATTGATAATAGACATTCTAAAACAGATTAAAAAACATTAATCCAATTCACCAAACCAAGTAATGCGAATTATCATAGTTCTCAGATAATGATCTTGTTATGAAAGTTCATTCAATTTCATTAGAAGCAGTTCAATCGAATTTACCCCTAAATTAATTGAAACCACAAACCTAATTGAAATATCATTCAAATAATCTATGATTAAAATTTGAAATTAGGAAATGAATCCATAACCTAATCCATTTTCAATCCTAAACACATTCATAATCATGAAAATTGAATAGAGGATTGAAGAAGAAAGTGAACATTCACACAGAATTTGAAATACCAAATCAGAACTTAAATTCTCCTTGCTTGGGCTGGATCCTTGGATTGATTGATTGTTTAGCCTTCCATGATCATCATCAATGAAAGCCCCACGAAATTAGTGCAAGAAAATGAAAGAACAGAAATGAAAATGAAGAACAATGAAGAATAGTTGAGAGAAAATAAGAGAAATGATTTTAATTCTAAAAGCTTCTAAAAGTCACTACAAAATATGTTTTTGCTAAAATGAAGTGTGTCAATCCAAATAACTAAAATCACTAAAATATAGTGACTGAGTCAGTAGGAAAGGATGAATCATAATTAAGCCCAACTAATCTAACTAATTACTAATTACTAATTACACCAATTTTGATGTCCAAAATTCAAGTGCAGTGATTCTGACTTCCAAGCCTAAATGACCCTTAAAATGACATAATTGGCCTTGGCTTATCTCTGACAAAATTGTATATCTTTTCCTTATCGTTCCAGGGACTACTCATATGCGCCATTTGGAGTTCTGTAGAGTTTTCTAGGTCCTGCACAAGGAAGATAGATCAAGTAAGCAAAAACTTCAAAAATAAGCAACAATTATCAATTAAGCCCACTTGTTTGCCTAAGGCAAAAACTGAATTAGAATGGAAAAATAAAAGTCCAAGAGAAGTTAAATAAGCTAAAAAGAATAGAAAAATATTAAACTAAAAATACTCAATCACTCTTCCTATGCTTTCATCTCTCACCTGATATGCTTCCTATATAGGCTAGTGGAATAATATGAACGGAATGTAGGGAAGTTTCCATCCCTTGTTCAAGTAAATGGAATGGTAAGGAGATTACGTAACAGCATGTTGATTCCACTTCCATGCCCAAATTAGGGGAGAAGAAAATCAGAGGATGGAACCGATTCCATTCTATTCCACCCTATTTTAACAATCCAAAAAATGGAAACCAATGTTATTCCATGCCATCCCTTTCTACTAATCCATAGTAGTCTTAATGCATATGCATAGAACAACAACCAAATACATGCTCACAGAGAAGTTCATGTCCACAAACATTTGCACAAACTCACAAGCTCACCTGATTTTCCACATTTGCATACTGGTATTGGATGACACATTTCTTTTGGATTTATGTATATTTATAAGATAATCCTTTAATTGGTAATTTTAATCACATTGTCCAATTCCATATATTTAGCAACAATTTTATGCCTCTCTGAAACTCCTAATTTGCACATCTATCATGAAATAGCTAAATGCAATCTCTTATTTGTTAATAGAATCCATGTCTTCCATTGATGAAAAGAAAACTTACAGAGGAAGTTAAAGAGAAAAGAAAATGAAGGAAAATCTTATTATTATAGAATGAGAATTAGCTTACAAGAAATGGTGATAACTAAAGGTTATATAGTTGGTTACAAGAATAACTAACTTGTAACATACTAAACTAACTTTAGTTACATTGTGATCAAACTGAATTAACCATGATCAACTGTATCTATGCTGAGACCCCCCCCCCTCTCAAGCTAGGAATGGATATTGGACATTCCTAGCTTGGAATACAAAAATTGAAAAGCACCAAGCAACAAAGCCTTAGTGTATATATCTGCAAGCTAATTAGCAGAGGTGACAGGAAGCAACTTTACAATGTCTTTCTGAATTTTCTCTCGAACCAAATGACAATCAATCTCAATGTGCTTTGTTTTTTCATAAAAAACAGGATTTGCAGCTATGTGAAGAGCAGATCTATTATCACAATACAGAACTGCAGGTTGTTGAAAATCTATTTTGAACTCTTCAAGAAAGAAAGCAAGTCATTGTTGCTCACAAGTACCACTAGCTAAGACTCTATACTTAGCTTCTAAGGAGCTTCTAGATACAGTTGCTTGTTCTTAGACTTCTAGGAAATCAAAGAATTACCAAGATATATGCCATAACCAGTAACAGATCTTCTGGTATCAATACAGTCAGCCTAATCAAAATCACTAAATCTGTGTAGATGGATGTTGCTATCAGCAAAAAGGAAAATTGTTGCACCTAGGGACCCTTTAATGTATCAAAGAATCCTAAAAGCAACTTGTTGATGAGCTGAGGTAGGTTTAGAAACAAATTGATTTAAATGTTGTATAGCATAAGTGATATCTAGCCTTGTGTTAATGAGATGAATCAATCTGCCAATTAGTCTCCTATAGGAAGATGCATCCTTAACTGAAAGAGGAGAACCTGAATGCTGATGAAGCCTTATTGTATAATCAAAAGGAGTAGACACTGGTTTAGAACCAAGCATGCCAATGTCGTTGAGGATGCCCACAACATATTTCCTTTGACATAGATTGATGTCAGTAGGTGTTCAAGCTACTTCAAAGCCTAAAAAAAACTTCAAATCACCTAAATCCTTTATTTTGAAAGCATTGTCTAATAATTGGGTAATATTTTGAATTTCAATCAAATCATTACTAGACAAAACAATGTCATCTACATAAACCAGTAAGACAGTAATGAACTTGGATCCATGCTTGAAAAACAAGGAATAATTTGATGAACACTGACTGTATCCATATGAAATTAGAAAAGAAAACAATCTAGCATACCATTGCCTACTTGCTTGTTTTAGACCATATAGAGATCTTTGAAGTTTACAAACTTGCCCTGGCTTATCTGAGTGCATACCTGGAGGAAGAACCATATACACTTCCTCATTCAAATCATCATATAGAAATGCATTGTTCACATCTAGTTGTTTCAGATACCATTGATTTTAATAGCTAAAGCCAATAAAAGCCTTACAGTGGTCAACTTGGCCACTGGAGAAAAAGTAACCAAATAGTCCTGGCCTTTTATCTGAAGCATCTGGCTACCAGCCTTTCTTTATATCTTTCTATGGAACCATTAGACCTATGCTTAATTTTGTAGACCCATTTACATCCAATGGCAGTCTTATGATGTGGGAGATCAGTAAGGATCCAAGTATTATTAACTTCGAATGCCTTAATCTTTGCATTCATAGCTTCAATCCAGTTAAGATCTTTAGAGGTTGCCCTGTATAATTGATGTTTAACTTGTTGTGTAATAGACAAGATAGCCTTTTGATAGGAAG
The DNA here is from genome assembly GCA_013407115.1 of Glycine latifolia. Classification (NCBI taxonomy): domain Eukaryota; kingdom Viridiplantae; phylum Streptophyta; class Magnoliopsida; order Fabales; family Fabaceae; genus Glycine; species Glycine latifolia. The sequence goes on from CM023941.1 coordinate 8,074,029, forward strand.
GAGATAGTCTGTTATAAGAAAGAACAGAACTGAGAGGATAAAGGGTAGTATCTGTAGAGAGATTGGTGAGATTTGATGATGAATATGTGATGTGAAAGTTATAATAACCAAGGTTAAATAAATAAAAGAAAAAGAAAGAAAGTTTAAAATTTGCTAAATTCCGTCAGAAAAAACGTTAGCAACGGATTTTGCGACGGAACTAGCGACGGATTTTACGATGGATTTTCTGGCGCGGTTAGCACCAGAGGTGCTGGATTTTGGCGCGGTTAGCGCCATAAGTGCCCCAGAAAGCCTGTTTTCACTGGAATTTGGCGCGGATAGTGCCATAGTGGCGCGATCAGCGCCAGAACGCGACCTGGACCACTATAAAAGGCCATTTTTACGAATTTTTGGGCCAAAACTCAGATTTTCTTCTTCCTTGAGCCATTTCTGCCATTGACAAGCATGGGAAGCTTCATATCTTCTCCATACTTCATCTAAACACCTTCTACCCAACTAGGAAAGTGATTAGAACCTCGAGATGAGCTAGATCCTAGTTTCAATCTCTCGAAAAGATAACCAATCGGAGAAATCCAGTTCTCTAGGGAATATCCTCAGAGCTTGGATTTTGAGAAGAAAGGAGTCATTTCAGAGGCATTCAAGCTTGGAAAAGCTATCCTCTAACCTTCCTCGACTGTTTAGAGGTAAGAAACTCGAGCTTTAACCGGTTATTTCTGAAAGATAATTCTTGATGAGTTTTGATGAATTTTGAATAAATGAGCGAGTTGGAGTTGAAATTAGGCTTGGATTCTGTTGAAAAGAATGCTCAGGAGGTTGTTCTGATAAAGTCTGAGCCTTGAATCATGAGTATTGATAAAGTTTAGTTTTGACTCTGACATCTGTATGAGTAGGAAGATTGATGATATAATGATGAGTTTGAGCCTAGGTACCTTTACAAAAGATGTTCAGGAGGCTAAATAAACGGTGAAAATGTGTTGAAATAACCGTTCTGATAAGCTTGACAAATATGGATAATTGGCCTGGTTAAGGCAAGTGAATCCTTTGAATTGGCTCATATAGAGTCTTGTAGGGACTCTAGTACGTTGAATAGGTCGAGATAGATCCTGTTGAGGGTCTGTGAATCGCCTTTGAGGTGATTAGCCCTAATAACCTTAAGATAGAAACAGAAATGTTTAATGAAAGGGATTAGCCTTGTTTTATCATTCTAACGGTTGAGGACCGTTATTGATGTTTACATGCTCTTGTGTAGGGCGTGATTCTGACATCACTGGTGGTGGTGACCACGGATTCGGGAGAGCCGGTACAGTGCTGAGAGCAGGTAAGCTCTTTGTTCTTGGGAGTATTTCCCTTGATTGTGTTCCACCATTCTCCAGAGGGAGTGATGGTTAATGTATGAAGTTATGCATGTATATTGAAATTGTGTATTCCCATTTTGATTGAAAACATGTACTTGATGTATATGAATTGAGGTTGTGTGTATATTGGGTTATTGAGATTCTCTGGCCAGTAGAATGGACTAACTATGGACTTCCCTTAGAGCCAGAGTTACGTGGAACAACTCTAAGTGGTCAATATATGTGTGTATGTGATAAAACCTGAGAGAACGCACCTGTTGCAGATGAGCTTCTCTCGGAAGTGCCATATATGTCCGAGTGAGTCCTGGAATAAGATACCTGTTGCAGATGATCTTTTCCCAGGCAATACAGTATAGATATATTTATATATGTGAGTGAATCCTTGGAAAATATACCTGTTGCAGATGATATTTCTCAAGGAATATAATATATCTATCTTGTGTATGTTGTATATGAGTTGAAATATACATGTTATATGTTGTGAATTGTTGAGGGCTATGATGGCTAAATGATACTGATGTGTTTTGTAAAAAGGGTACTGATAAACCCTTGAGACATATGTATATGTGTTGTTATGGCTTGAGAGCTGTGATGGCTGGTTGTAATGCCAATTTTGATATTATATGCATAGAAGTGAACCAAGGGGAGGAAAGACCTCCAAGGACCCTGAGTTTACTGAGATTGTTATCTCACCACGTGTGTGGGGATTATATTTGCAGGTGAGACGCAGGGAGAAGCCGAGAAATCCCAGGGCAAGAGGCCTATGCAGGGATAGATTGTACATAAACCTTAGGCATAGTTGATGAGAGCGTGTTGGCTCCATTCTTTTGTTATTTATGCCTATGGATTTTGTGGTTTTGTACCCTGAGGGGATTATATGTACATTTGTGTACAGATGATGTATATTTTGATACTTCACCATGTATAATGTACAACTGATGTTATAATGACGTCATATTTTGTTTTGCTTCCAAATCAAATTGTTTATTTTGAAAATTGCTGCGTAAATGGATATAATGGAATGTTAACAAACCGGACGCGTATGGGGCGTTACAAAAGTCTTTATACTTACCTGGCCTATGTATCTGCCTCATTGACCTTCTAGGTATCTGAGTGACTCTTTGTGAAGTAGCAGGATTAGAAATGGTGTTAGCAAGATCAGAAACAATGGTATTAGGTTCAGAAATAGGATGATTAGTTGGTGATTTTGATGGAAAATCACCAAACTGATCAATAGTAGTGTTAAGGGAAGAAGGTGATATAGGTAAGATGGTAATGAGGTCAAGTTTATTCTCGACAATCAAAGGAAAATGGTCTTCATAAAAATTGACATTTCTAGAGATAGAAATAACTCTGGTCTTAAGGTCAAGGGTGAGATATCCCTTTGTGTTTGGCTTGAAACCCAAAAAAATAGAAGTAATGGCTCTTGGATCAAGCTTCTTTCTATTGGCAGTTAAGGTAATAGTGAAGCACAAACAACCAAACACTCTTAAAGAAGTGATATCATAGGAGGTTCCACAAAGTTTCTCATAGGGAGTTTTGTTACCAAGAAAAGGAGTAGGTATGCAATTAACAAGAATAGTAGAGTGAATTAAAGCATAAGACCAAAAAATAGAAGGTAAATTAGATTGAAATAGCAAGGATCTGGTAACATTAAGAAAGTGTTGATGTTTTTTTTCTACAACTCCATTCTGTTGAGGAGTTTCAACACCAGAAGTTTGGTGTATAATTCCAGTTTCATTATAAAATTGTCTCAGAATGAATTCTGATCCATTTTCTTATCTAATCATTTTCACCTTTGTATCAAATTGTCTTTCAACCATAGAAACAAATTTCTTTAAGTGTGTTTGTGTTTCAGATTTTGAGTGCATAAGGAAGATCCAAACAAATCTTGAATGATCATCTACTATAGTGAGAAAATATTTGTAGGCATTTAAAGAAGTTACACTACAAGGACCCCAAATATCAACACGTATAAGGGAAAAAACACATGAAGAATGAGATACACTACATGGAAATAACTGTCTTTTCTGTTTTGAATGATGACAAGTATGACATACAAATTGTTTATTAGTTGTGAGAAGATGATAGAATTGTTTTAACAACATCATCCTTTCAGAAGATGGACGGCCAAGCCTAAAGTGCCACAAGTCTATAGGTATTTTATTACATGAAAAAGCTGAAACACTAGCAGAAACAGCAAGAACTTAAACTGTGATAGAACTAGAATCATACTCCTTGAGAGGCTTGAGAGGAAGCATCTTTAGCCTATAAAGACCCTCCACCATATCAATTGTACCAATCCTCTTCAGGTTTTGCATATCCTGGACAAAACATTTATCATTCATGAAAATTAGCTTGCAAGGAAAGGAAGAAAGAAGCTTAGATATAGAAATCAGATTGAACTAAAAACTAGGTATGTATAAAACATCTTCTAAGTATAGAAACTGAGAAAATTGCGCTGTGCCCGCATGAGTTGTAGTGACTGTGTGATAAGTAGGAAGCTTAACAACCATGGGATTTATTTTCTTACAAGAAGAAAATATACGAGGAAAAGTTGTGACATGATTAGTAGCTCCTGAGTCAAGTATCCATTCACGTGGACCTTTTTTGCTTACACTACAAGTAATGGATAAGACATTACCTTTGTGTGCATTGTTGGAACTAGTGCTTGTACCAATTTGATTCACATGTGAATTGTTGTGAATTGAACTCTGTTGCTGCAATAGTGTCATCAAAGCTTTAAATTGTTGAGGAGTCAACTTCATTTCAGTATTATGTGCATCTTGATTTTGTTCTGGAGCAGAACTATCACCCTTTTCTTTCAACACATTCATCTTATTGATATTTGAGCTTGGAGTCTTATGAAACTTATATCCAGGAGGGTAACAATGTTTCTTGTAGCATTCATCAATAGTATGGTTAGTAAACAACAATATGAACAAAGCTTGCTACCTTTCCCACTGAAATTTCCTCTGCCAAAGCCATTTTGATTACTTTTTCCTCCTCTGGAAGAATAGTTCTGTGGGAAACGATTCTTCTTAAAGCATCTTTCAATTGTATGATTGTCTTTGCCACAATAAGTACATGAAAGTGCTGAATTCGATGAGGTTGTGCTTGTTGCATTGATCAGGCTATTGTTTCCTATCGTATCATTACCATTAATCTGTCTTTCTTGTTGAACTGCATAAGAAAAGACTTTAACTATGCTAGGTAAAGGATCCATCATCAGTACATTGGATCTAACAATATTGAACTGATCATTCAATCCCCTAACGAATTGCATAACTCGACCTTGCTTATTTCTTTCCATAACACTAACAAGAGCATCACATGTACATTTTGGATTGCATGTACAAGTTGGATCAAGCCAATAACTTTCTAATTCATCCCAAATAATACGCAGTCTTGTAAAATAATTAGTTATTGTTTTATCACCTTGTCTGATAGATTTCATGTCCTGCTACAATTATGAGATTCTTAAGCGTATCAAGCATATAATTGTTAACCATACAATAGTTTCAATTGAGGCTGCATCAGTCACATTTGTCCATAATTTGCCACAATATCAAGAATCACAAGGGACAATGAAAGTGTGTGCAATTTAAAATCTTGTCTGTATAATTGTCTTCATTGTGAACCACAATCCTTTTATTATTCAATTATCTTAGTATTTGATACATATTTAACCATGCAGGAGGAAGTTAATGGTTCCAATGAATACAATTTCCAGCATGGCTTAGTTAACACTACTCAATAGCTTATCCAGGATTTGGAAAACGTTGACATTGTTTTCCATATTTGAGACATGTGTTATGCAAATGGTTACCTTTCTCAGTGGGACCAATTCACAACACAGGTGGAGACAATTGCATCAACTGTGCCTTACATGATTGCAAGGTTTTTATATAACTTACCCCAAAAATTAGTCTAGGAAGTGTTTTGTTTATTTTATTTATTTTTAATAATGATACCCTTGTTGGGATTTTGTCCTTTACAGTGGAAACCATGAGCGAGATTGACATAAAATAGGATCCTTCTGAGAACATGGATAGCGAGATTGGCATAGAATAGGATCCTTCTGAGAACATGGATTCTAGAGGAGAATGTGGTGTGTTGGCACAAACTGTGTTCTACACCCCTACTTCAAATAGGGCTAAGCTTTGGAATGGCAACAGGACTTCAATGCATTTCTTCGGATTATAATCAATAAATTAGCAAATTGTAAGATTTTTCTTGTGTAGAAAGGTTATCTTCTATCGTGCTTAATGATTTGCCATGATTTGAGCATGAAGAAAGTGAATTACTAAGAATTACAAATGCCATTCAATAAAGAGTAAATGATCAAATTGGTTCTTGAATGATATAGTATTGAAGCTTTGAAACAATTTTATGACAAAGTCCACCAATGTTTTTGGTATAAAAGCTTTAGGTAGAAAATACTCTGACAGAATTAATCAGGTATTTGGAACATGTTACTATTTTACACTCTTTCACCAGGTATTCAATTAACTATGCCATGTTCCGCTTCTGTATTTCTATCACTGAACATGATTGGAGAGAAGGCACAAATCAATACAAGTTCATTGAGCATTGTTTGGCATCTGTTGACAGACAAAAACAGCCATGGCTAATTTTCCTTGCACATCGCATGCTTGGATACTCTTCTTGTATCTATTATGAAGAAGAGGGATCATTTGCTGAACCAATGGGGAGAGAGAGCTTTCAAAAGCTCTGGCAGAAATACAAGGTGGACATTTCCATCTATAGCCCTGTGCACAATTATGAGAGGACATGCCCTATATACCAGGTTTCTTCAACCTTGTGCTCTTCTTCCATTCAAAATTTGATGAATGTAAGGCTAACATGTACATTAACAATACAACATCCAGAATTAAGCATTAAGTAATCAAAAAGACAAATTCCCTAATCCCTAATATGCTCTTGAGAAAAATGAAACAAATACCATTTTACATGCCACAAATAGCATCATTTAAACCTGCAAGTTGCAATGAGAATGCATATTTTCTCTACCAACAAGAACCTTTTTTTTACATTTTGCAACAGAATATGAGCATCAATGAAGCACCACTATAAGGGAACCTTAAATGGGACCATACATATTGTAGTTTCAACATGTACTTCCCTCAAAACCAATTGGAGCATCTTTAAAGACTATGACTATGGGTTTGTAAAACTAATTTCTTTTGATCATTCAAATTTGTTGTTTGAGTACAAGAAGAGCAGAGATGGTAAGGTTTATGACTCCTTCAAAATATCGCAGGATTATAGAGACATCTTGGCCTGCACCATGGATAGTTGCCCGAGTATAACATTGGCATCTTGATTGATGAAATGGTGAAAGCTTCAATGTATCCAGCCGTGTTGAAGCAGCGAGTTATGAGTAGATTATCTTCGACAAACAGATAGATGTTGTATACGACCACAAGCTGTCACCTTGTCCAATATGGCTTTGGTAGAATGCACACTCAATTAAAGTGCGAGCACTTTCTTGTACCTAAAATAGAATAGGAGGGCGAAATACAATGCTATACAAGCAATTCCAGTAATTACCAAAACACAATTGAATCCCGATGGATAGTCAAAAACTGTGGTTTCAAAGTTCATTCCAAATACTCCTGCTACAGCAGCAAATACTGCAGCTACCAATGTAGCAGCTGTAAGAAGCAACTCAAACTGTATTAGCTGGTTTTGGATATTTCCCTGTAATAGATAGAGTGAAAAGTAACGCTGCCTGGTTTACACAGTTTAGAGTATCAAAGATATAAAGGCATAGACAGAGAATATTGCAAATTGTTAATCTTAGCATACCAATTTTATGCTGATAAAATCTTCTGTGTCATCAATGTATTCTTTGAGCTGCATTACCAGCAGAAAAAAAAAGGTATACTTAGCATTTGCATGAAGCACCATGCCTAAATAATAAAATCATATGGTGTTAGTCTACATAAAAAGTCACTATGGGGACTACTCATTAACAAAAATCAGAATGCAACAGCTGATTAGCTGAATGCATGCCTGAGCTAATTTAATGTTATATAAGTACACCTTAGTTATATAAGCAAAAACTATGATATCCAACATACCAATACTCTGTTATATGTTATAAGCAACATGGGTAGATTCTAAAGCTACAGCTGAGTAAGTCAAATTTCTCATACCGACAATATCGTGTTAAGAGTATTATCGATGACAATAAAGTATGCTTCAAGCAACATTTCCAGTGGCTCAATCCTTTCCCCATTATCAGACGAACCCATTGAACTACCATGTTTACTAGAATTTCCAATGCTGCTGAAAGCCCTTTGCAACATCTGGACTCCACTAATTGTTCGCTCTGGTGAAGCAGGAGCCGATTTTGAAATCATTCTACCTGATCCATGAGTTTGAAAACAATCATTAAAAGTGCAAGTATCCGATCTTCTCTTTTTCTCAGTTAGGCACATCTCAGCCATGTCACCATCATCATCCATGAGATGTTCTATTTCATTACGAACCTAGGAATTAACAATAAGTTACTAGTTGTAGGTAATAGAAAGCTAGAAAAATGAGAATAGTAATCAAGGATAATAATTCTATGTTGATCAACCTTCTGAACTCGTTGAGTCAAAGCAAGCAAGTGACCTTTAAATCTTCGAACACGTTCCAGATTTAGAGTACTGATAGATGAGGCAAGTTCATCCAGCACAGGATATATTTCCATTTCCAGTTCATTTACCTATCAAATCAACACCCTTCTTAATATACGGGATTCAAGATGAAAATTTACTTCCATATGGCTGGAAGCTTCTTCAACATCTTTTTCTATGCATTTAGCAAGGCATATAAACACAATTACTTGAATTCCAACACTGAAACAACAATTTGCAAAATCTATGCAACTATACACCTATTCCAAAGCCATTGAAATTTTACGCTACAATGACCTAGGTCCAAAAATAAGTATGAGAGCTGTGATAAACCCTCCTTCGTATTTCTTGAATTGGACGAGTTTAGATGAAGAATAGTTTAGAACATTTGATGGAGATGGTAACAAGAACATTTTATGAAGATATCAACGAAAGGATTTGATGAAGATAATCGTGGAGATATCTATTCTATGAGGTATAAATTTATAGAAATTCTATCCAAAAAAAATACATCTTATCTAAATCTCAAATTCATCTGAAATAATGAAGTATCCACTTTCCTTATAAAAGTGTACGGAATTATAGAGTGGAGATGTTAGATTTCAGCTTAAAACCAATTGGCACTAAGTAAAGTTGCCCAACAGATAATGTTGCACCTCGAGAATTGAGGCAGGCGATGTGGGACTTCCTAACAAGAGACACTTATCATTGATCATCTATCATAATCCCTCACAGTTTTGAGTCATCATTCACAATATTTCATCATCTAGGTGGATCTTGGAGCAACACAAACAATGGTCAATAGCGCGCAATAGCAGCAGTGCAGCACTTTTGCAACCCCAAGTTGCAGCCACTATTACCGTGTTTAGCTAATGTAGCAGGAACAACAGGAAACAGGTGAAAAACCTTTTTTGTCCATACATTGCTTTGTTTTGGGGGGCAATCTTGCAATTTCAATCCCACCCGCTCATCATTGAATCAAAGACTTAAAAAATAAACCTATTTATCACGCATCTAATCAAACATTTTCTCTCTGGACAAACACCCACACTTCTCTGGCCTCGTCAACAATTTCCAGCATTTTCAAACCAACCTAAGAGTTGCTCAGCTTAGTCCTCCCTAGTCTCTCCTTGTCAATCTCTCTGGATGAACTCCCACTGTTATCCATTGTGTTCTCCAGAATTTTTCAGTGTTTCTCAGTGTTCTCTAGCCAACTCAAGACCTCAAAAACTTGCTCTGTTCTATTCTCTACACTCATGCTCTGCTTTGGCCTTTCTTTATTGATGTACTCTATTGTTGATTTATATGTGTTTAGCTTTAAATTATAAATTTATAACTTTTGTTTATTAATTATGAATTATGAATATGCCTTTAATTTTGGATATTTTTTAATTTTTAGCATTTACATGTGTTTAGTATAAATTATTTAATGTAACCTCAACTTCAAGCAAGCCTTCTTGAAGATTTGAGGTCATTGCTACATGGAAAAAGGATTTTGCTTCTTTGTTTCTTCTCCTTTTTATCATCAGTTAGACATACTATAATTTGATATTTATCACGCTAATGACCAGTGTACTGCCCATGCTACTGTACTAGTTGCTACCGTGGATTTCTATTTTCAATTCTATGTATGCGTATTAGTTTCTTAGTTTTTTAGATGGTTTGGATTTAGACCTAAGGGTTAGCATTTGTTTTCTATTAGGGCTTTCATCCTATACAAATGGGTCCTAAGGCTGTAATGAGAGATCTAGTTTCCTTAGTAACAGAAGTTTTCTTATACTTCCCTAAGATATTAGCTAGAAGATTCCTCCCGCCCTCCTTTTGTTTGTGCTTCAGATCTACTTGCACATTCTTTTGTCTCCCTATATTTCTTTTGAGACATTATTCCTACAGCTTTTACCAGCCTGAATCTTGATTGCAGTGAATTGTGGAAAATATTGCGTGGGCAGTCAATAAAGTGTAATGACGATCAAGTTTTATGGATTATATGAATTTTCAGGTAAATACTTGGGATGGTTATGAAAATATTTTCAACATGACAAATCCTGCAGTAATTTAACCAAAATACTTGCAAGCATATAAACTCGTTACCATTTTCAATGTAAAATGAAAAATGTAGAAAATGTACTATCACAAATTCACAGCCAATAATCTGGAAGATTCCCCAACAAATAAAAGTTTTTAGGTCAATTCATACCTGAGCATCTAAAGATGTGCATGTCAATTCTAGAGCCAACTCCAGTGCCCTAAATTCAAAAGGTAGATCATCTGTTCAAAAATGGCAGACAAAGTAAGCAATTCTATGCAGTAATTACCTCCATAAAAAATAAAAAACTCTGAATGGCTTGGAAATATAGCAAATATAGCATTGCTTTTAAGAAATAAATCACAACAGCAGAAGAACTAACATATTCAATTTAGGCTTTCATAGTATTATCCAGAAAAGACTTCATAGCCCACAACACTCAATGTCTATAACTTATTATTCTTAATTCATTCCCTAACAGCGCTACAACAGAAAAGACCATTAGTTATGCTAATAAAGTCATAATGAACCTAGATACAAATGACATTTTTTATTCACACAAGTCTTCCTTGCACCTAATTCTGTATGCTACAGCAATATGAGCTGCAACCTTCCTTACCTGCTTTTTCATTCTGAAGCCGGTTGCATAATTCTAACCTGTACTGACCAACACTACCATCCAATGAATTCATTAGGATGACCTCATCAGCAGTGATTATACACCGGATTTGCTCAAGGTTGACTACAATAGCCTTCTCCCTTCCTAATATTGTAGAAGGATAAATGAACATCGGATCCAATAGCCGGAGATCTCTAGAAGGCAAAGAACAATATCTCATTATAGTTGCCTTGTCAAGTCTCACAGTCTGAAAATTCCCATCCTGACCAATTTTAATCCAAGAGCGAATTCCGTGACCTCTTTTCTTCAGGCCTGATATAGCAGTCCCACGATTCATTTGCCCATTGAAATAAGACCTCCCGCCGCCATCATGAGATAAAGAAGACTCAGGTAGGCTGGAAGAATAATAGTGGTCTTGTGTTTCATCCATGGCAATTGTATCATACTTTTCCCACAAGCAGTACTGATACAGTATTTGTTTTAGCTGAGGCAGTATCCATCAGTATTCAGTATGCACCATTCAGCATTCATTTCCACCACAACCTTGATATACAGGTGATAACCAGAATAAAAAACCACCTCTACCACCTGAGGTGATTCATACTTTGTGCATTTCTCAAATTAAGACCTGAAATTGGAAGATAAGATAGAACCAATGTGTTAGTTAGTTGAACAAGCACATATCCCAGAAGAAAATTACAGGACAATGGAAGGACAAACAAAAAGGAAAGAGGTCATATTCATGTACTTCTTCTAATAGAAGAATTTAATGCAACCAAATCCTCTGTTCCCATTTCTTGTTCCCTTTCCTGTTCCCCCTATTTTAAGAAGTGACGCATGAACCAAAAAAGAAAAACTAACAAATAGGAAAAAGAATGTTCCATTTTAACCACATATCACTTTCACTTTGAAAGAACAAGAAACTCAGACAAGTGACTTCAATCCAATTGAATCATAAAATCTTAACCAACATAATCACTCGATAAAAACGGAAACAATCAAATTAAAGAAAAACAAAACTAAAGGGGAATAAACCCAATATATCTTCAAATTCAAATAATCGAATTGCCAATAAACTCGTGTACCTTCCTTTGAACCTGTGAACACTAGTGCTGTGCCAAAAGAGCAATTCTCACTAAACAGTCCTTCAATCGACTTCAACCCAACTCAAACAAATTGAATAAGTTAAATTCTCCATAAACTGAACTAAATGTCACACTCAGAATCCTAACTTCAACATCATCAGTAATACCCATCTTCACACTCCTTAATCTTCCACTAACTCCACCCCCATTCCCCCCGAGTCTCAAACAAGATTTCACCTTTTGCATAAACACTGACACCCCATTAATGATTTCTATCAAATTAGATTCAAAGAAAAGAAAAAATTGGAAAAATTGAAACCCCAGAAAGGAAACAAAAAAAAAAAAGTAGTTACCTGAAGGTCGAGAATCAGCAGAAAACGTTTGATAGGTGGAGCCCTGGAGTATGGGTCAAAGTAAGATGATGCGAAAAGGGCTATATTCTCAGAGAGTAGAGACGAAGAATATTATGAATATTGCATTACCAAATATGATAAATTCAAATTGTACCAATGATTTTCATACGAAAAGCCTTCTGGTCATTGATTATGAACATTGTGAGTTCTGCTTTAACTTTTTTTTTTATTTGTTTTGAGAAAGAGTAAAATAGCTTGACCCAATGACCCCGTAATTTAGTTGTAATGGTGAATCACTTATCACTGTGAATCGGTGATCCTATTTCCGAAGGGTTGAGAAATTAGAAGTTCAAAACTCAAGTCAATAATTAGAACTAGCTTCTTTATATAAAACTAGTTCGATACACAACTAATAATATCTTTTATCAATATAAAAAAATTAACAATATCTTTTTTTATTTTTAATTAAATATAAAAAAATGTGATGTAAATAACTGTCGGATTCGAGGAGTTATTTATAAGATGATTTTAAATATTAAATAATTATAAATATTGAATATTATATACATTAATTAATCATATTTTATTCCTATTCCATAACTAGTGCAATCGTCCACAATTTCAATTGTTCATCCATTATCCTTCCATTATATTGCTCATGTACACAACTACTTCAACTGTTTATGGGTAAATATTAACTTACAAATTTTGAATAAAATGAAACAGTCAATTTACAAATAATAGTGGTTTATAAGAAGAGAGTAATTAGCTAATTTTTAATTCAATTATTTTTTTAAAATAAAACTTACGCATTTTTTTTTTCTTTTTCTTTGTTACAACAACCTCAACCGTTTCTATAATTATTTGATTTAAATCAAATTTAAAAAAAAAAACTGGACAGTTAAAAAAAAACGTAAAGAGTGCAGTGAAGATGGAGAATTTTATTTTAAACAATTAATAACAAAAGAGTAATGAGTTGAAATTTTAAAATTAAAAATTTGACAGTTTTTTAAACAATAGCATTTGGGAACTTAAAAAATAAAATAAAACAGTCAGTTTTCAAATAATAGTGGTTTATTAAAAAAAATGGAGTAATAAGCTATTTATCTTAATTTAACAACCTGAACAATGTTTATAATTATTTGATTAAAATTAAAACAAAGAAAACTGGACAATTAAAAAAATGCCAAAAAGAGTATAATGGAAACAGAGAATTTTATTTTAAAAATTTAATAACAAAAGATTAATGAGTTGAAATTTTAAAATTAAAAATATGGTAGTTTTAAATAATACTATTTTTGAATTTTAAAAATAAAATTAAACAACTAATTTTTAAATAATAGTGGTTTATTTTTTAAAAAATAAGAATAGAGCAATAAACTAATTTGGAATTTTAAAATTAAGAATATGGCAGTTTTAAATAATAGTTAGCTATGTGGCTGGCTGATAGTTAAAAATTTGAAACACAAAACTACTTCTTTATATATCCTATCGAGAAATTCATTTATTAGTTCAATTTGATCACTTTATTTTTATTTTAAAGAGTTTGAAGTAGGTCCTTATTTTTTAAAATATATTTAATTTGGTCTTTATATCTTTACAAGTTTCAATTAAGTTTTTTTTAAAAAAATTGATTTAATTTAGTCATATTTTAAACTAAAATTGTATAAGTTTTTAAAAATGTTTGAAGCTAACATAAATGAGACCAAATTAAATTCATTTTACATAAGAGATCAAATTGAAACTTTTAAAAATAAAGAAACCAAATTTAATTTATTTTAAAAAATAAGAGACCTAAATAAACCTATTAAAAATAAAGAACCAAATTGAACATAAAAAATAAATTAAGGAATAAGAAGAAGAATTCATCTAATATTTATAACCTTTTTTATATATGTATATAATAATTAATTTTTTTATATTATAACCCAATAATAAGATAAAAATATTTCAATTTTAGTGAAAAAATGTCAAATAGAATTGTGGATAGACAGGCGTGATTTTTTATTTTTTTAAGGTAAGTCTCTATTTCACTAATTATTAAACTTATGTATTTTTATAATACTACTAAAATATGATAGACTGCGCGCAATACACAAAAAATAATTTAAGAAGTAAGAAAATTCGTATAAATCAACATGTATTCAAAAAATATGCTGAACTAAAATTAGTATATACATCAATTAAAAAAATGACAAATATAAAATAATATAGCACAGTAAAAATGTAGGCGTTATGTTTTAGCTAGTTTATTATAATAACCATATGATTTAGAGGTAATTTTCATAATTAATTATTGACAAAACCGTCTAAAAAATATATACATCAAATAAAATAATTGTGATTATAAATTTATAATAGTTATATATGATAGATTATTCAAAAAAACATATATATATATATATATATATATATATATATATATTCATTTAATATTCAATATATACTATACATTTGTGAGTTAATATTAAAAAAGGGTCATTTGTCTCATGCTTCTTTTGTACTTTTTTCAAAATACAAACAATTCTACATTAAAATTCTAAATTTCAAATGTCTAAACTTAAATATTTTGTTTTTCAGTTTTTTGCTTTAAATAAATATGATTGGTATTTAATAAATGATAAATGATTTCAAATTTTAAAAACGATGAGCATGATTTCAAATAAATTTTTTTAAAAACAACGAATCTGATTGGTATAAGATAATACATAAATTAAAAAAAAAAAAATAGATTTCACTATTGTATCACATAATCGTTTTTTGTACCACTTAATTTTTTTCCATGTACTCTTATCTTTTGCATAGAACTCTTTTATAAAGAAAATCAAATATAAAATCCTTTGTTTTTGCATGACTCAATTCCACGTTTGTTCTCCTAATCAAATATTATCCATCCCTTATAACGAATTGTATTTATCCTTAACAAAAAAAATAATCAATTATGGTTTAAAATGTATTTTTAATTTCAAAACTGATTTTAAATTTAGATAATTATTTTTTAATTTTACATGATATATTTATATTTTTGTTATTCATCAAAATCAAAGGGAATAAATGGATCGTCTAGTGATGAATCATCTTGTTCTAACAATTCTTCCTTTATTTTTCATTGATGTTATATTATGGATTATTAGTTTTATTTAAATACTGGCTTTCAGAATGATACTGAGAAAAATTGAGACAAAAAAGCTGCAAGGATTTGACCTACATGAAAATGAGAGGCTCAACAAAAATACAAAGTTGAAAGTTGATGTATGTAATGAAAGAAATCTAAATGATCTAATCGTGTCAATCACTACAATCGTTAGCAATTAAATCAATGCAAAAAATGAAGAGGATCAAAATATACCTCCAGCCATTGATATGCTCTTGATGCACTGCAAATTGCCATGAAAGTGTTACAAGTCTTCCAAACTCTTGCTCTTTTGCACAAATGATGTATTGCAACTTTTTAAGAGTGAGTTCAGGGACACCAACACATACACTATATATAGAACTAACTCAAACCATTAGAGATTTAGTTGTTATATGCACAAAATGTGGGTTGTTATCAAAATATCTACATTTTGAATATTGTTGAAATAGTGGAAATGCAGGATATGATAGTGGACCACTTTATGACTCAGTCTTGATTGATTACTAAGACTATAAGAGCTAACATTCTCCCACTTGGTCCACATATCTTGTCATATACTCTAACGAGAAATAAAACACATGAATCATGATGACAAGGCCTCTAATATGTGAATATTATCTTGCATGTATTACATTGCATTATATTTTTCAAGCCTAACTTAATGAACAAACCCAATGTTTATTATAGGTCAAAACATTATTGATGTTTCTCAAAATAAATTAATATGTGCATAAACTGAATGGGAAAACATCACAAATGGAATTTCATTAAATATAATATTGTTTCTTACAACGAAAACTACATATAGGAACCAAGTCTCATTCTTTCTACATGATCCTTAAATTTCATTGGTGACATGTCTTTAGTTAAAGGATCCACAATCATTGATTCAATACTAATGTGTTTAATGACCACTGATCTATCTTTAACATGCTCTTTTATGGCTAGATACTTAATGTCAATGTGTTTGCTTCGACGTACTCCCACTTTTGTTATTCTTAGACATAAAAAAGCAGTTGAAGTGTCACAGTATATCTTTAATGGCCTAGAATTGGAATCCACAACTCTAAGCCCAAAAATGAAACTCCTCGTCCATACCCCATGTGAAGTAGCTTTCAAACAAGATACGAACTCAGCTTCCATAGTAAAAGTAGCAGTCAAAGTCTACTTGACACTTTTCCAAGACACAACTTCATTGGCTAGCATAAAAACATATCATGAGGTTGAATTTCGTGAATCAATGCAACCAGCATAGTTTGAATCAGAGTAGCCAATCACTTCCAAATTATCAGTTCATCTGTATATAAGCATGTAGTCTTTAGTCCCTTGAAGGTACCTCATTACTTTCGTTGCACCTTTCTAGTGATCTAAACCTGTGTTCCTTTGATATCTTCTTAACACTCCAACCGCAAAAGTAATATCAGGTCTTGTGCAGACCTAAGCATACATAAGGCTTCCAACAGCTGAAGCATGAGAAATGTTCTTCATTTGTTCCTACTCATGATCATTTTTCGGGAACTGGTTTAAATCAAACATATCACCCTTCACAATGGGAGCTACACTTGGTGAACAATCACTCATTCTAAACCTTTCCAAAACTTTGTTGATATACGTCTCTTGAGATAAACCAAGAACACCTCTTATTCCATCTCTATGTATTTTGATACCAATAATGTAAGAGGCATGACCCATATCCTTCATATCCAAGTTTTTAGAGAGAAATTATTTCACTTTATATAGTAAACCCTTGTTACTGGTTACAAGTAAAATATCATCCACATATAAAATAAGGAAAAAAAATTTGCTCCCATTGACCTTCTGGTATATACAATGATCTATATCATTTTCTACGAAACCAAATGAAGAAATAACATCATGAAATATTAAGTACCACTGACAATAGGCTTGTTTCTATCCATATATAGGTTTCTTAAGCTTGCACACCAATTGTTCTCCCTCACTAGAGGAGAATCATTCACGTTGTTTCATATAAACCTCTTCCTACATTGAGAAAAGTCATTTTCACATCCATTTTTTGCAACTCTAAGTCAAAATGTGCAGCTAGTGCCAGAATGATGCGAAAAGAATCTTTCTTAGATACAGAAAAAAATGTCTCCTTGTAGTCGATTCCTTTCTTTTGATATCTCTCAATGTTTCCTGATGAGTCTTTCTTAGTTTTGAAGACCCATTTACAAGCAATGACCTTTGCACCATCAAGAAACTGAACAAGATCCCAGACTTCATTCGATGTCATAGAATTCATCTCATTTCTCATAGTATCATACCACATGTTTGATTCTTTAGAACCCATGGCTTTTGAAAATGTTTTGGGATCATTTTTGCTCCAA
This sequence comes from Glycine latifolia, assembly GCA_013407115.1. Lineage (NCBI taxonomy): Eukaryota > Viridiplantae > Streptophyta > Magnoliopsida > Fabales > Fabaceae > Glycine > Glycine latifolia. The sequence goes on from CM023941.1 coordinate 8,091,601, forward strand.
TATTATAGTTAGATTCCTGCAGATACACAACAAAATCATTTGGTATCGCTGATTTTCTTATTCTGGTATATCTCCTCAATGTTGTTTCATTATCTTCTTGAGGAAGTTGTTGTTCAACTGATTGATCAACAATTTCTTCTTGTTCCTTATGATTAACTTGATCTACTAAATTATCAACAAGTTGTGGATCTTGAATGACTGGTTGTATAACACCTAGTTGAGCTAGAGAGGCATTGTTAGCAAAAACTATTCTCAGAATTGAAGTGGATAACTGATCGAATGAATGATCTTTCTCAGAAATAAAGTCTCTGGATTGATCACTCCCACTAATCAAGTCATTCTCAATAAATTTAGCATTTCGTGACTCCACAATCCTAGTACTGTGAGATGGACAATAAAACTTGTATCCCTTAGACATTTCAGCATATCCAATGAAATACCCTCTAATGGTCCTTGGGTCAAGCTTTTTTTCTTGTGGGTTATAAACTCTGACTTCAGACGGGCATCCCCAAACGTGTACATGTTGCAAACTCGACTTCCAACCCTTAAATAACTCAAATGGCATCTTTGTAACAGCCTTAGTTGGAACTCGGTTTAATATGTACATTGTTGTCTTCAGTGCTTCAACCCACAAGGTCTTAGGTAGCTTAGAGCTACTAACCATACTTCGCACCATATCCATTAATGTTCGATTTCTTCTTTCTACTGCACCATTCTGATCTAGAGAACCAGACATTGTGTATTGGGCAACTATCCCATGCTCTTGAAGAAACTTCACAAATGGACTAGGCGCTTATCCATCTTCAGTGTATCTACCGTAATATTCTCCACCTCTATTTGATCTCACGGTCTTAGTTTGCTTACCGCATTGTTTTTCTACTTCTAATTTAAATTCCTTAAAGGCATCTAATGCTTCGTACTTATTATTAAGCATGTTGAGATACATGTATCGTAAATAATCATCTATAAAAGAAATGAAGTATTTCTGACCATATGCATCCATGTCTGGACAACAAATATTTGTATGTATGATTTCTAATAATTCAGTACTCCTCTTGGCACCTTTGTTTGACTTATTAGTCTACTTTCCCTTAATGCAGTTCACACAAGTCTCAAAATCAGTAAAATCTAGAGAACTAACTACTTCATCATCTACCAATCTCTTAATTCTCTGAATGTATGGCCTAATCTTCGATGCCACAACATAGAGGAATCTTCATTCATAACACATCGTTTCGTGCCAACATTAACATGCATAACGTCATAAGTGGTATTATTTTGCAAATTAATATAGAAAAGACCATCAGGCAATGCATCATTCCCACCATACTTAGATTTATAAAAACAAACTGAAGGATGTCTTATAAAATGAAAAGGAATAATCAAAAGGTACGAGTCTCGAAACTGAAATTAAGTTCTTACAAAAATTAGAAACACAAAAAGTCTTTCCAAATTCAAAACAAAATCAATACTTAAAATTAAATTGCAGGTCTCAATAGCCTCCTCAAGTGACCTCATCCTACTTCCTGAATAGATGCATAACTCATTTCCCTCTGGCTTCCTTAGGTTTTCCACACCCTGCAAGGTATTCAAAACATGGATTGTAGAACCAAAATCAATCCACCAAGTGTTATGATTAGTATTAATCATATTAGATTCATAACAAACAAATGAGGTAGGCATACCTTTCTTTTCAAACCATAGCTTGAATTTAGGACAATTTTTCTTCATGTGCCCTTTCTTCTTACAGAAGAAGCACTTGAATTCTTTCTAAATTCCAACTTGGGTGGTATTTTACCACCTCCCTTATTCTTATGGCCTTTCTTGTTATCCATCTTTTTAGTCGTCATTAGAGAATTCTCTCCTTGCTCCTACTTGCTTGGTGGAAGATTAGAGTGTTTTGTAACTCCCAATGTATGGAGACTTAGTTCATCTTGTATGTACCTTGGTTTTGTTTTGTGAGGCACATAAGTGTCAAGAGCTTTGTTTTAAACTTGTTTACGTTATACATGTTTAAGTTTTCGTGTAGTTAACTCTTATAGTCTTATGTCCTAAATTCACAAAATTTAGTAATATAAGAAGACAAAACCTAACATTCTTTAGAGTGTTACACATGTTGTTTCTAATCCTATCCTCCTTTTTTTGCTTCTCTATTCTATATAGGGTTTTAATTTTGATTTTTTGTTTTCTTAGTTCCATGAATAAAAATTTCTAAATTTAATATTATATTTGGCTCCTCCTAACTTAGTCCAATAATCATGTTTTCCATTCATCAAGTATAAAAAGGAGCAAGTAAATCAATGAAAGAAAGTTGTACAGTTTAACTGTTTGTAGAAATGCTTGATTTATTTATGCCTTTCGCTTCTTTTTTTTCACGAGTTATTTTAGTCAAAGGATGGTGCATCTTTGTTACATATGTGGAGAGAGAGAAAGAAAGACTAATACTAACTAAAAAAGAAGAGATGAAAATAGGGACAAAAGTTAAAAATTCTCTAGGTCAAGAAAATGTCCAAAGGATAGATGACAAGTCTCCAATCAGGGAGGACGTGCCTTTAAGGATATCTAAGATGGATGACCTCATTAAAATTTCTCAAAACTCTACTATGGAGGATTCTATCACTGAACCCCGTAGTTCAACTAAATCAAATAGGATTCCTACTTTAGATATTGTTGTTGGTTATTTAGATCAAGACGAAAACTTTGAGTCTCTAATAAGTAATAACAAATAAAAAATATCATGACTGGAAAAAATGTGGATCAAGATTTGGATTAAAAAGTAGAGGAAATTGATGATGATAACCATGTGATTGATGCAAATATGTTTACTTTTTTGGATAACATGGGTTTGTTATTTGTAAATAAGCAAGATGTTAATCATAGTATTGTCAGCATGGTTACAAAAATAAGGAACTATTAAGGAACTAGATCAGTCTGGGATGGATTTGGATTACGGTTCTCAAAACTATTTTCTTCCTTTATCTGAACACCACATAATACCAGAATCTAAAAGAGTGAAAATTTTGGATGTGCTAATGGTAAGGGTCAATTTATACTTGATGAAGACAAAAATAACAAGATTCAGTTGGAATTTGGTTTAAATGGCTTGAAGAATGTAACTGTTACTATTAGCTCAGATGCCTAAGAGATGGTATGGACAACTTCTAAAGAAAATCTAGTACACAATATGATTTTTAACAACTCTATATCCATAGAACAATCTTTGGATTGTTTACCTGCATTCAATTTTGGATTTTTGAAAAACTAAGGGTATAGTCCTAAACCTATTATATCAAGGTCCTCTTAGAAAGTGATCAATTTGAGGTTTTTCGTTTGTGCATGCACATGCATGGGAAGTGGACTATTGTGCTTATTTTTATCAATGTCTCTAAATGTATTATGGTTTTATTTTGTATTCAAACATTGTTGTAGTTTTTCATTATTTACAAAGCTCTTGACTCACATTCTTGATTTCAACAACACATGTGGTTGTGTAAACCAATTTTATTTTCTAAGCAATTATTGTTCCATGGTGATCCTTTATTGTGGTTTTCACACAATTGTTATTGCTTCTATGCAACATTGAGTATAGTTTTTTTTTTCAATCGTAACTATCTCACTTGAACCTACTAGGAACCAATTGTGAGTTATTATAGTTTCTTATATATACGTTGAATTTCTTTATTATTGAGAAGTTAAGCTTGGAACCAATTATATGTTTGACAATGTAACTTTCTGTTACAATATAATTAACGAGTAACATTTTTATAAATGTTACATTAGCTTAGCAACATTTTAAAAATGTTCCAAAATACTATATTGGTAACATTTTTAAAATGTTGCTATTAATATATAATTTTTTTACAAAATACTAGATTGCTAACATTTTTAAAAATGTTGCCATTAGTGTCTAAAAATGTTGCTAAAGGCCTCTAGTGACATAGGTCTAATACTACATTTGATAAAATGTTGCAAAAGTGTTTTAGTAACATATATACATAATTTGGTAACACAGTTTTCAAATGTTACTAAATAATACATTTGTTGCAGTGGGTTAAGGTACATGGTCAACATTGGTGGAATAAATAGACTTTTTTGGCTCATGAGCCTAGTTACCTGATAAAAATGTCATTAATATGCCCTTTTTGAGAAGATATTCACTAGGGGTGTTGCTTTCCTCCTTTCTTTATTAAGCATGCCGCTGGGTGCCTTTGCTCAACTGAGTCGTACTCAACTATGGGTGCTCTATCATTGTAATGACCCACTTAGACTACATAACAAGTTAACTACTATATTGCATGTGGAAAATTTTTGACTAATTTTATTTATCTGAAATCACATGTAAAATTTTGTTTCGTTTTTACATTTCTCAAATATAATCATCAACAACAAAATTTGCAACTTAAAGATTCAAGGTAAGAAAAACATATATTGAATCACACACATGGATAACATAGCCAACAAAATATAAGTATTGTGCCTTATGGCACTACAACTCACATTCCAAACACATTAATGTATCTCAAAAAGTGAGGGATACATGTATACTAGCACAAGGTATTCATCAGTAAGCACATACAACAAAAGGAAAGAAATATTACTAGTCACTCCCTACTAGTTGGCCACAAGTACATACTACCCTAAATTAGAACTAGGTCAATGTAAGATAAAGTAAATATAGAAGCTACTAAAACTCTTGGGCCTTTCGTTGTGAAGAACCGCGATCATCATAGACACAAAACCACATATGCAACAACACAAGGGCAAGCTCACAAAAACAAACATATTTAAAATAAAATATTAAATCTACATTATCATATTCATAAGAGGTAAACACATAAAAACAAGTGGACAAGTTCTATTTCTTAACGGACTTAACAATATGTTGTATCGTCCAAGAAAGATTACTCTATTAACTATCTATCCAACGTCCAACACGCTAAAACTAAATGGAGTACACTCTTTATGACTATTAGTGTTATACACCATGTTATTGTTTATAACACGCGTCCAACTAGTAAAAGAGAAGTACACGCATTCCATCCTTTACAAATTCATTTTGTCTTTTTTTATTTTGAAATGCTAATATTTGAATTTAAAGAAATGATAAAATAGAAGGTGTTGATAAGAATATTCTCTAAAGGTCGCTTTCGCTAAAAGACAATGAGCACATGGGGTTGTCTGTACTATCATACAAATCCTCTCTAATAAGAGCATGCCACATAGCATTTTCCTTCACTGTGTGACAATAGTCTTTTCAAGGTAACAACGTTGATCTCATAACGGGTCCCTCACAGAAGTCTATAAAAGGTAACCACTACTCAAAAAGAGAAGGAGAGAAATACTGATGAAAAAGCAATAAATTAACTGAAGCAAAACTCTGTTGAAATTACTAGACGACTAATACAAAGTTTTCATTTGTTTATTCTTTGCTAAGCAAAGTCATTTTGTAATTGAGCTTTATTATTTATTCACTTTTTGAGTGTTGTTGAATATTTGTATTCATTCAAACTACTGTTTGTGAAAGCCAGGAGTGATTTAGTGTTAAAAAATACTTGGGTTTCTTAGATTCAATGAGAGCTTAAGAAAGTGCCAAAAGTGGTATTAAGAATACTTGTTTGCAATCAAGTTTTGATTAGTAGAATCTTTTACTGTTGAGTAAAAGAGAACTGGACGTAACTTAGGTTGAATAAACCAGTATAAACTAAGTATTTCTACTTCTTTCTTTTATGGTTTATTGAGCATTGTTTTAACACTCTTTGTCACTTGCTTAATACCAGGTGTTTATTTGAAAAATAATTTTAATAGGACTTTCTATTACTAAGTTCTGGAAGATTAAACTTGTATTTATTAAAATATATTTTTCTCCTAAGTGGATGACATATCCCTCTTCTACATTTCCACACACACATATAACAATCACTATCAAAGGAAGAATCTAACTTTCACCCACATAATTTCAAGGATTTTTTTCAAACATTCTCAGCATACAAATCACATGGTATACAAGGCAAGCATACCAATAATAGTTCTATACAAAATATAGGATGAGTTTCCCTTACCTCAAAGAAATGTTAAAAGATAGTGTTTATGGAGAGTAGAAAGTAGAAGAAATTTAGTTGGTTAAACAAGGTTTTGAATAAATCACCTCAAATCTAACAACAAATTATTTTCAAGAACCAAATAAAAATAGAAATGATTAGAAGAAAATAAGAGGTTCAGATTTTCACAAAGAAATTAAAAGATAAGAAAGAGATTGATATAACATACTGATACTAAGTGTAGTTTAAGCCAAAAAGAAGTTAATTGTGTTGCTTGGAATGCGTCTTATATTCATATGTATGGAGTTGGTGAAAAGAAGATTTTTTTTTAGGAGACAATGAAAATAAACAAAAAAAAAAAAAACTGCGAAGAAAGGTATTGGAAATTGGAATCTCGACTCATGTAGCACTATTTATAATGAGCAACTTAGTTTTTTCTTTTCTTTTTATATATACCAGCGTATTATTTCATACATCTACGAGTGTTAAGTTTATAATTTATGATTTTTATATTATTATATATGTTATAATATATTTATTAATTATTTTTAAAATTATATATATATATATATATAGTTTTATATTAAAAGTATGTTACTGAATTTTTATGTCTACAAAAAATACATGAGATTGTGTATAGAGATGATAATGAGTGGGATGGACGCAAATAGTATTCGCTATATGCTCGTTCATTACCTATATAGTACCTGTTAAAATACATGTTGATCTTTTTAATGTTCGGAAATATATGTCAATACCCACGGTTATTTTTGTATAAATAAAAAATAGTTTAAAAATATTTTAACAAACATTTTTATTGTAATTTTTATTTGTTTTTAATATTTTCTTGAAAAATTAATTTTAATCGTTACAACTAAAATTATTCAAATATTTTACAATCTACACAATTAAAATGCCTATGAACAATTCTAAATAAATAAATTTGGTGAACTACAAACAAAATTATCTAAAATTTATTCTCTAAAATATAAACTCAAATAAAAATACACTAAAATATTAGTCCAAATGAAATTATACTTAAAAATATAAGTACAAATAAAAATATTTATGTATAAGCTTGGTAAAAAAAATATTTTAATATTTTAATATTAACGGTAACACGTATATACATGTGTCCAAACTGTAGTGAAAATTACATGTATGATATTCATTACTCGCAAGTATCTCATTTATTATCTAATGCAAATATCTATGGGTGTGAATTTCTCTGTCATTCTTAATTGTACATATTATTTTTAACTAAATATGATTACAATATATTTATTTTTCATAATATTTTTAATTAAATGATAAAATATATTTTCTAAATTTTGTAATTAAATGGTTGAACCATAAATAAAAATATTAGCAAATATTATATATTAAATTGATAATTATATTACTCAATTGATATTTTGATTTATTATAATAAGAATTTTAAAAGTTATGAAAATTCAAAATTTAAGATACATGTTCAATTATAATAAATATTGATTATATGCTCCTATCAAATTTTCTATGGATAATTTTTGTTTGAATGTAAATAAAATTGAAAAATAGAGAGAGATCACACGTACAATAAATATAATTGTAAAAAAAATTGATTAAATTAAGTTTAAATTATTTAAGTGATAGTTAATATAATTTATTATAATAAATTTTGACTGTAAAAAAAGTATAATTAGTTTTGAAATTAAATATATTCAATGCATTAATTGATTATCAATCAAACACTAATTGATTTTTTTTTATATAAATCAATATATTTTTATATAACATGATTATCGATTCTTATGAATATTACAATGTATTAATAATTCTTCTATATATATTTTTCATATATATCAATTCGTAAAATACAAATTGATCAAACTAATTTATGTAATATACTTATCAAAATCTAGAGCTGACTCATATCAGGATGGATGTGACCTAGAAGGGCTCCTAGATCTTGTACGTCGAACATTGAGTTTCCTTTGTTAGGAGGACAAAAGGGGGATATGCAAAAAAAAATGACTATAACGCTCAAGTAGATACATGAGTTAGTAGAGAATGAGTGAATGAAATGGTGAGATGAAACCTAATACTTATAGAGTGAACTACCAAACCTTGCAGATAATTATTATCTTGTATATATATAATAATTAGTAGATAAGCTATGACTTATAGATAATTGCTAGTAGATAATTGTATCATATAGATAATGTGTACCTTATAGATAATTGAGTACTTGCCACTTGATAATTAAGGAGATTGCAACATTATCATTAATATTCAAATACTAAGGTGTTAGAGATAATCTGTTCAGTCCAGCAGCTTGATTGTGAAGGGCGAGATGTTGGTGCTCTTGTGCCAGGACTAACATGGAGGGGTAACATGCGTATTGGAATGCTACATTACTTGCCACGTGTAATTTGTGGACCATGGATAGTACATTTATAATATTTAATTCTATAATTAACTTATTAGTAATTAATTTATTAACATCAATCTATTGATTAATTAATTTACTAACATGAATTTATTATATCAATGTTAATTGATTATATTTAATTGTTAATTACATTTGTTTAGCCACAAACTATCACTTAGCCAAATTTCTCCTGGCTTCTTTTCTTCCTAAAATTTGGTTTAACCACAAATTGTCGCTTAACTAAACTATATTTCCATCAACTTGTTAATCCAAGCTTCCAACATCATTAATGGTTACCCAACCTTCCAAACTTATAACAACACACAAATAATCATCTCTAATGCTTCCTAACACTAAACCACAATATAAAAATTCCTCATCTAAGCAAAACAATTCAAAATCATCATCCTCCCTAAACCCCATGAGTAGAATGCAAAAATGAAAAAAGAAAGGATCAAGGAAATACTCAACGGAAATGGGAAAGGAGAAAGGGAAAATGGGAAAATACTCACATATGGGATCGCGTGAAAATGAGCTCTAGGTAATGGGTTTCCAAATCTTTGTTGCTTGTCCTTCTTCCTCTCCTATTTCTCTTATTCTCTTATTTTCCTCTCTCTCTCTAACTCTCTTTCTTTCTTCTTTCTTTTCTTTCTCCCTCTAACTATTCGTCTCCTCTTAAACACGTGTGTGTACTTTTGTGGGCCTTGGTCTACCTTGGGCCTCGACTGGGCCTTAACTCTTGATTTAGGTCATGTTATCTTATTCTCATCAATTCCTAATATGAGACAACTATCATTAACAATCTTAAAGGGTTTTCTTTTATCATTAAATATAAATACTATCTCATAAAAGATCTCTATTTTATATATTACCAATATCCATAAATTAGGGATGTTACAACATGTTGAATTGAGCTAATTAGCTGCCGAGTTGCAAACATTACAAGTTAGGAATTGAACCATCATATTGACAAACCCTAAAAACTCATAATGTTCGCTTGAGAAACTCTCACAACTTGGCACTGCAAAATGAAGTAATGAAATCAAGTGTACCTATGAAGTTGCTAGAGCTACCATGATGGTGGATGGTGTTGCCATCAAGGGAGAAAGAGAGAGATCGCTCAAGAGTGACCATGGTGTAATGAGTGATGTAGAACCATAGAGAGGTGAGAGACGAAAAAATTAAGTCTGTAAGAAAATGAATGCTCTTGTTTTAATAAAAAAAAAATACAAAACCCCAATGCAACATCAGTTTCGAAAACGCTATGGTATTGTGTTAACTCTATCGAATACTAACATTTTCTTTTTTTTAAAATTGTTACAATAACTTGTTACTTTAATCTATAGTAACATTTGTAACAGTAAAGGAGCAAATGTTGCTAAAGACATTGAATGCATGAATGACCTATTTTCTCTTACATATCTCTTACCTTTGTATTGCTAACTTGAACATTAAAGTATCTTTTATAGGTATCTCATCGCCATGCATAATGCATAGAGAAGACGTGAAGGGATACGTAAAAGCAATGTCTTATAACAAGGGTTCTGTCACTTTTGATAAGAATAAGAATTTTACAAACAAAAGCCTATATTGATGTAAAGCACAAGAATATATTTTTAAATCGTTAGTAATGGAAACTAGGAATCATGGGATTTGATAATGAGACACCTCACATATACCATCACGTGGGAAGCATTGCCCTAGTTCTATGAAATCTTTATAGGTAAGTCTAGCACGAAAAAGGTACGCACACTCAAATTCTATTTTGTTTCATCATTTCCTGCGTATATTGACTTAAACATCAGAATCTTTGTAGGTGACCACATAAGAGTTTGGCTTCAAGAAGGCCATTGAAGGTTCCAAATTCTGCCATGAATATTCCTCGTCTTAAGCTAGTGAACATCAAGAAGAGAGTTTAGCTAGAGAGAAAATGAGAAGTTTATAAGTATAAATATTATGATAGGGAAACACAATATTTTTATGTATTGATTATTGATTAAAGTGTCTTAGTTATCAGTATTTATTTATCAATTAAATGGATTTTATAAAATTATATGAACTTATTATTTTAAGGCGTAGATAAAAATGAAACTATTTTTTTTTAACATTTTAAATCATGTAAGTTTGAAAATACAATGAAATATTCTTAAGAAAACAAATAAATCAAAATCAATGGAAATCTTAGTTCTAAAAGAATAAAATACAAATATATCTATAACTTCTACAACTTGGGATGTTGCTTTTACTATTCATAGCATTTTTTTTTTTATTTTAAATTCAGATAATTAGAGGTTGGTCAAAGGAGAGTATGTACTAAACTGTTGGTCAAGAGAGAGTACGTGCCAACATTGTATTTAGAGATTACATGCTAACTAACATTGTATAGTGCATGATTTTTTTTAATTTTATTAAATTCATGAAATTTATGTTATCATAAAAAAGTTTAATCATTTCTTAAATAACATTATATATTAATAAAAGGTTTTCTAAATTCTTCCTGCACTATTGTTATAGTTCTTTTTTTTATATAAAAATATAATTATTTTTATGTATCAAAAGAGAAATTATTCGACATTTTTTTATTTGATAAGGTATTATTATATTAATAATTAAGAAATTTTTTTTTGAAATAATTAAGAAAATAATCCTTGGGTTCGAAATGAAACTCAAGTAAATTTATTCTTAAATTAACAATGCTTGAATTTCTAATATTGAAAGTAAAATTTGTACAAAGTTACAATTTTCTCCATTAAAAATTAGAAATAATTACATTGATAATATAATAACAATACTTAAAATATAATGTTCAATCATGTAGACAATATGATAAAATTAATTCAGATATAATTGTTTATAAAGTGATATGTACTTTAATACTTTTAAATTCAAATTCTGTATGTTCTTTTACCATTAATAAACTCTAATATATACAATTTGATGGGATATAATTTTTATATAAAATAATAAAATTAATAAAACAGACTTTATGAGTCATTGAAGTTTTCAATATTTTAAATTGGCTCATTTAATAAGTGTTTTTTTAATATTTAATATTTTAGGATATTATAATTATAATTAAATCATTATTTAATTTCTTATGATGTCTGTGTGTATATATATATATATATATATATATATATAATTTTGTTTTAAAAATATATATCTGATTTATTTTTTTGAACAAATAATGTATAATTGTAATTTATAGATCCTCTCCGTGTAATATTTTAAATGGGGATTTTTATTTTATAAAAAAATTACATGTGTAATTGAATCACTAAATATATTTTAATTGCGAAATACTTTTAAATTATTTCTTCACTAACATCATAAATAAAATATTTTCTAAATATTTAATGCATTGTACAAATATACCTCAATAATATTTTTAGTTTTTACATAGTAAGAGATATAAGTTTTGCATGAAAATATAATTATTTTTGCATACATTGATGGAGAAATTAACGGTAATATAGGTATTCAATCAAATGAATTAATAGTTGATTTTTAAGTGGTATAGAAAAAAAATTATAGACAATGAAGTGTTTCAGAAAATATTATATGATGCAATTTATTTAATATATATATATATATATATATATATATAATCTTTTTATTTATGCTATTTATTCTTTATTGTATTGCAAATAACTTTAATTTTCATAGTTAATAGAATAAATATTACTTAAACATTATGATTTGTAATTAAGTAAATCAAAATTGTTGAACAAAAACAATAGTATATAAAAAGTATTCCAAAAAATATAATTAATGTAATTTATACAATTTATTTACATGTTATGTTTTTATCTTATTGATATTTTTTTATATTATTGCATGTCAAACCTTTTAACATTTTCTATAGTTAGAAATGAAATTAAAATTAAAATAAGTCTCGTACATTGGTAGAAAACTAGAATCTTACATATGCTGGAAATTACCTGACACGTCTTTAGTTATCAAATACGATTTGTTGGAGATTTGGCGTGAAAACAAGCAAATAATTAGTTGATCGCAAAATGGAATCAAAACCTTCAATTTCTATAATGTCGCAACACATCTCATCACTTAATTCTCTGACAAAACCCTAATTTCTAGTTTCATTTCGCTTTTTGTTCCCCAATTTCAATTCCTCTCTTTGCCACCACCTTTCAAATTCAACCACTGTTTTGCTGCTAATTGCAATCGTCAACACCAAACAACAAGCACAAATTTCTAGGCACAAGTTTTTTTCGCGGTCGTATGATTTTTCAGGTATATTTTTTATCCAGATAATCAAACCTGCTTAATATTTAATCCGTGATTTTTTCATTTTTTAAAATTTTGACGTCAATTCTAGATTTTTTTATGCTTTGTGTTTTGTTCTTGCATTTTGTTTACATGTTTTTATAGTATTTTATCTTGGGTTTTGTGTTTAATTTTATTTTTACCCATGAATGAATCAATATAGATATCAGCAGGGGGGAGAAAGAATTTTGAAAAGGGGTATCTAAAATTAAACACATTTCATTTTGAGCATGACTAATGTGAGAAATGAAACCAGAAGGTAACATAATGGAATGATAAATATTTGATTGGATTTTATGTTCTTGAGTCATTGAAATGTATATTGCAAATGGTTAATGGGTTAATGAGATTAAGGATTCAAGTTGCGGTCATAGTTTTGTTGCAATCCATAATATTGCGGAAAATTGCAAGAAAATATGGCCGATGCCATTGCATTGCAGTCGTGGAAACCCAAAAAACTTGTGATCGACCAAAATTGCAATCGTCGACCACTTTTTAAATCAACGTATGGCTTTAAAGCTATGGAATTCGCATCAACTTCTAGATCGATGTTGAAGGTGTTTTGTTAATGTGACTCTTAATCCTTAATTCAAAGGTGGGTCTACACGTAAAAATCTCTCATATATTGTTTGTTGATATGCTATGAAAACATTAAGATTTAACACTAGGCTACAGAGATATATATTATTCTTTAAGCTCTTGTTTGTTCTCTAAGCGTTAGGTTAAATATAAAATTCCATTTTTTCAATGTTTTACGTGTCATAGAATTCATTATTTCTTCATAAATTATTAATAACCATGTGTCATTTATTAATCATGAAACACCTTATATTCTTTGTTCTCTTTTTGTAATATCTCTTTTTTTTTTTCAGAAAAGAAAAGCTTTATAGCCCCTCACTCACGTAATTAACGTGGAAATATACTGCAAGTTTACATTTCAGTTTCCCTATCACTGAAATGTGGAGATATAGTATGATGCAAAGTCAAGTACTCAAGTAAAATTTGTAAAGGATTTAGGATATAGACAACTAAGTTCTAAGCATTCAAAAACTCATGCGGGAAGAGAATCAGCAAATGTTGAAATGCATTAAGAGACATTTGATGATAGCATAAAACATAAGAAAGCAAAAAAAAAATCTAGGAAGAGACGCACCAAGTGTTCGAATGCATGGAGAGACATTTGATTATAGCATAAAAGACAAGAAAGCAAACAAAAAATCAAAAACTAGCGATCACCGTCAAAGAATTAAAGATTTAAGCTGTGAAAGTGGAAGTAATAGTGATTCAGAGGGGCAAACAGATGTCATCATCAGCAAAGGTGAGCATGGTAAGAATAATAATCAGGACAGATGACATGAAGTGGCTTAAGACTAATACATGTACGTAGAATTCCTCTTAATTGCTTCTAAAAGGGTTCCATTTATTTTGTGAAGTTCAATTATCAATTCACTTTGATAAAAAGGAGACTTGTCTTCTAGGATAAAATTCATTAGATGAGGAAATGTTGACCATATTTGAATTTCATTTTGTGTCCAAAGCATTCCTGTATGAGGATACTTTTAAGTAAGGGCAGTGTATTATGACTACTGTAACATATTCACTTTCCTTTTCAGAGATGGCTTGAAGTTTTATCTTCTCAAGTACTTGTTCAAGGTCTTTTTTCATAGTGAAATTGGTTGATACCGGCTTAAAATCGTATTGACGATCTTCTCCAAACACCCAAAATAATAATTTTTGAAATCGTACAATGTTCCCCGGTATGAACTTTTGATACTACATAAAAATATTTACTGAATTATAAGTTTTATTTAACAACATCATTTTTTTATCAGGTGTGTGTTTGTTCTCTGTTAGCAAACATTGTTGCGATGGATACAAATAAGGATTGGTGGTACTTATCCTAAATGTAAATCAAAAGTTCAAGAAGTTGGATCTGACTTTTATTGTCTTATTTGTCAGGACGCAGTCAAAGCAATTCCTAAGTATATAATTTATTTATTTAATTTGACAGTTCAAATCATTTTTTTTACTATCAATCTGTTTTACGTGATCTTTGCCACCTCAGGTTTAGATTAAATGAAAAGGTAGTTGATCAAGATCAAAGTGGATCTAAGCTTTAGTCATGTTTGATCGATTTGTTGCAAAGGAAAAGAAGCGTCAGAGTTAATTCAACAAACAAAGGAGGTAATTTTTTTAAAACAAATATATTATACTACAATATCTTTATATTAATATTTATAACAACAACCGTTTACATGTAGAGCACCACGATTGTCAATTGTCCACCACAACTTAATGCCTTTGTAAACAAATTTTTTTTATTCAAGGTGGACATCAAGGAATCTGACATTGGTCGTGTGCGGAAATCCTTTTCTGTTAGATATTTTTTTATGACAAAAACCTCATTCATCGGTTCAAGGAAATGCATTCTATTATGGTATTCATTTACATACTTAATGCCCTTTATTTTTTGTAACCTTAATTCCTTATATTTCTTAAGGAGTGCACATTTATGCGTTAAAAAATAATTAAGAAAGCATAACTTATTAATTTAAATTTTTTTTTAACTAGAGTATGAAGATGAAAATAGAAACAAAAGTTTGTGATATTGTGTTCATAGTCGGATGAGTATAATTCCTAGTAACCAAATACTACGAATAAAGTTTCAGCGAAAATAAATTTTTATTATTGCTTCATTTTGCAATGACAATTGTTAAATGTCAAGGAGACCAAATAGTTTCTTCAGTTAAACTATATCGTCCAAGAAGACTTATTTTATTTTATCCATGGACAATTATATGTTTTTTTTTTACAATGCACTCTAAAAAGGGATTGAAAATTTTGTTAAAAAACCATTAGAATATGTCTAAAATTTATACAATTAATGTTATATATAGAGAAGTTTTGAGAAAATTATCTTAATAAGATATTTATTGAAGAAAATTCTTCTTATTTTTAGAGTTTATTGTTGTTAATAAAAAAATTAAAGTCTTTGTTACATTTAAAAAAATATATTATCTTTACATCCTTTGAAAAAACTCATATTTTCTATCAACTCATGCATAACAGTGATAACAAACTAGTGAATTACATAAAAGACAGTTGCTGGTTGGAGCTATAAGCACACATATGTCACACACTAGTGAAAGAATATTCTACTTTTTTTTTAAGTTTAAAATTATGGTAAAAAGGAAAATATTTTTATTTGATATTATCTTAAGTACTAATTGATTCAGAATTTTTTATTAATTGATTGATTACATGTTAATAAATAAAAAATAGTCATTATATTATTCATTTAGATTTATAATGAAAAAGTATTTATAATTTTAACGATTAATATCAGTATGTAAGGTAAAATTAATTTAACTTTACGATTACACATTAATAAATAAATAAAAATATTCTATTATTCTATAATTGAAATTTAATTTAACTTTATGCTTACATGTTAATAAATAAAAAATTCATATATATATATATATATATAAGAAATTCATTTTCAAATTATCACTCGATAATCTCATATTCATTCTTAACCGTTAAATATAATCAATCTAATTTTAATAATTTTATTCCAAATTTAAATTAATAAAATAACAAATGCAATGTGATTAATAAGAAAGTTTTACTCTATGGATTGATGTCACAATATGAATTTTTTTTTCACGTAATCTATCTTCCTTTCATTCATACGTTAAACATTTTCCGTTGATTATATATATAAAGATATAAAGATTATTTTTTTAGTGTCTTATAAAAATAATTTTAATTAAGATTGTAGCAAATAAATAGAATATAGGGCTATGATTTGTATCTATATTTAAATTTAAATCGATTAAAAATATGATGAATAAAATGCTTATATAAATCGATGTATCGCGAAATTAATTTATAAATAAATTTTAATCATGATAAATATAATCAAAATTATTATAATTACAAATCTTATTAAAGCATTAGTCAAATTAAGCTCTATGTTAATGAACGTTATAATATTTTTAAAAAGTCTAAATATTATGGGTTCTGAGTGATTACAATATTGATTGATTTAAATTTTTAAAAAAGTAATTTATTCCACGGATATTATTATACAGTGTAAATATTTTTTCCATAAAAAAACTCAACATAATATCCCGTATAATAATATCCCTATCATTTAAATTATTTCTAAAAAAGTTGACAATTAATTGTCTTTATATTTGTCTTAAATGTTAAAATAAATCCTGATAAATTTGAGATTTTTGAAATTTTAAATAATGTATAATATTCAGTATGATTGTATAATATCTGGATAATTATTATTATTATATGGTATATATATTAACCATAATTATGTTATAAAAATCTCTTTTAATTATGCTATAATAATTTACTAAATAATAATAATAATAGTAATAATATTTGAAATTCCGTAACTAACTATTTTAATTTGTCAACACCTCAGTCAATTAAATCTTTAAAAAAATTCTACTATAAAATAAATAAATAAAATAATTACATGATTGACTGAAGAATGAATTAGCCTGATTATATGGTTATATATATAGTAGATTACCTCAAATATTATATAATTGATTATTGATTACATAAATATTATATGATCAATTGATTAATTATTTACCTAAATATTATATAATTGATTACTATTAACATCTGTACCTAAAATATTATATGATTGATTTATTTATTTCCTCAAATATTATCATAATTTCCATTTTTAATGACAACTACCAATATAAATAATAAGGACAAGCGTTGATATATGTCAAAGACATGGTGGTGTTTCGAAGGTGCTGCAGTGTTTTCTCTCTTTTCTTTTACTTCATGTTTTCTCTTTTTGTTTCTCTTATTCCTATTGTTTTTTTTTTCTTTTGTTTACAGTTTTTGGTCTTGATAATATTGATCTTATTGTGGATCTGGGAAGGGAAAGAAAAGTGATCGCATAAATTTTTTTTCTAAATCATGTTTTTTGGTATAAGGGAAAGAGATGAAGAAAATACCAAAGCAGATTACAATGCTAAAGTAATCTCTAACATGCAACATTAGCACCCGGAAAAATTTCAACTCAATTAATAATATATTAAAAAATGTTCTTATAAAATGTAAATTTAATACTCGTATATGACAAGGGACAGTAAACTAATATTATATAAAAGATAGTTAATGATTGAAATTATCTGCACATTGTCACACTTTGATAAAAAGATGACATATTTTTTATAAAAAAAAAAAGATTAAAATTGATGATATTTTTAATTGATATTATCTTTAACTACTGATAGATTCAGCAGAAAAAGTACTAATAATATCATATATTTTAAATATGACATATTTCCTTAGATATTATGTGTTTTTTATAAGACATTCTATTATTTTATTACCTTAAATACTTTAAAGAAGTATTCATAGTTTCCTTTTTTTAAAATATAATAAATTATCACTATAAATAATTAGCACAATTGTTCTTTAAATATATAATGTTTTTTTTTATTGCAAGCACCGGAAATTATTAGAGCGGGTAAAATGAAAATTTGATGGAGTTGAGTTGGACTAAAAATATGTTGACCAAAATAGAATTGAAATTAAGTGGGTCTTAGCTAATTGTGTCTTTTTTTATCTGATATTTTTTTAATTTTTTCTTTGAGTTTGTTAAATTTAAATAAAAAAATAAAATGAATCAATATGTGCATATCAGATGAGCCATCATCAGACTTGGCTAGACTTAAAAAATGTTATGTATAAAATATGGATTAACTCAATCTATTTTTCACACTTGACTTAATAGACCAAGTTGGATTGTTCATATTTTTCAACACTATAAATTATGCTTGATCCCTCACAAGTATACTTCTTAATTTCCTCTCATGGGTTGGTCTGATCTTCTCGGATCAGGCTAGCCTTTCCCTGATCTTCCCATATTTGCTTTTTCCTTTTCTTTTATTAATACCATTTAGGCTTTGTTGCTTTGGCAGGCTTTTTTGTAATTCAAAAAACAAAAGCACCGAAAATTACGAATCATTCTTCGTCTAAGGAGGCTTTCATTCAGACAAGCAAAACAAAATAAATTTAGGATATAATATGTTTGGATTACATATAAAATTTAAAAAATATTAATTTCATTCTAAAAAAATTTCATATAAATTTATATCTATAAAAATGAAATATATATTTGTTGATCCTCATGTGTAATTATATTAAACTGTTCTTAAGGTGACTAACAAATTTAACTACTTTTTATCTTTATCTTTTTAGACATACTCAAAAAATGTTAGAACTCATTGTTATTTTCCTCGAGGATCTCATAAAGTGCTAGAAAAGCACACAAGTAATAAAAAATTGTAATTTTTTAGGGTGTTTGAATACTAGAAATTGTTTTTAACTGACACAAATTATTTAATTCATTTGTAATCAAATTATACATATAAAATTTGTTAGTGACGTCAATTTATTATCTAACGAATTACCACTAATGATTAATAGAAATAATTTTATTTTCACATGACCAAATTAATAAAAAAAATTATGAAAATGAAATTAATTTTTTTAAAATTTTACATCGTCCCTAAGTATATTTTACCCATAACGAAATATTTTAATCATGGATGGATGAGAAAGTATATCTTAAACTAATGCTATTTTCTTCATTAAAAAAACTAATGCTGCTTTATTTTTCGAGTATTATCAATATTCTCTTTATTGATTATTTTTATTTTTATTTTAAATAATCCGTTGTTTTATATAAATTCTCTTTATCTCATGAGGTGCGATCTGTCTCATTACATCTCTTAGTTAAAGAGCAAGCATATTCATTGAAAGATGACTTTTTAAATATATCCTCTTACAAAACAATTGCCGAATGAAGGAATGTAAAGAGATATTTTAATTATATAATTTTACATTTGATATTTGATATTTTATTTTTTATTTTTTATTTGTAATAGGTTCCTTTGTTACGTTTGAACTTTGAAGTTGTCATGGAGATAGAAGTCATGTTAAGATGATCTTACCAACAATCATTAAATCTCTTATGAATTTCCATTTTATTTTAACTATACTTTTAATATCAATTCTCCTATCCAACAATTTTTAGTCTTAGTTTTCAGTAATAATATTTTTTTGAGGGTTTTTGTTACAATTAATTAACATTTGTTAATAATTTTAATTTAAAATTATGTTAATTGCAGTATTGTAGTTTTTTTTAAATGTTACAGTATTATAACGATCAACAAATATATTTTTTAAAGGGAATGATCAACAATGACTATGAATTAATTTTAACAGATACTCAGAGATTTATATACACGATTATACTTCTTGTATGTTTTTTAATCATTTCTCAATGATTATAAATACAAATATTATAATAATGAAATAAACGTATAGATAAAAATTATAAAGAAAACTAAAATTAGGGATGTTGAAAACCGAACCAAACAGTTAGTAAATTGTCAAATTAATCCAAAAAATTCAAAAATCACTAAAATAAAATAAATAAACAAATTGCATACTTTTTACAGTTTGATTTGATTTTCAAACTTTATTATAAAAAAACTGAACAAATTACATATTGTAATTATATTATTTTTTATTGTGATAATTAGTAATAATTATTAATTTTTCTTTATTCTATAATGAAGATGCATATTTTATTTTCATATGTTAAAAAAGGATGTACTAACTATCAAGTGATGCACAAATTCTTATTATATTGCAAAAAAGTTGGTAATATTATTTTATATTAATGTTAAATAGAAGTGAAAATAATAATTTTTAACTAAAATATTTAAACAAAAAAATAAATTTATTTTTAAAATAATATAGCATTATGTAAGTTTAGTTGATAAATTTTAAATTATAATAATATATTAAAATAAAATAAAAAACCATCCAACCAATCGGACCAAACCACAAAAAATTGATTTAATTTGGATTTTATATTATATTATAATCGAACCACATTTTTATTTTATATTTAGTTCATTCGACTTTTTGTTTACAAATCAAATCATATCATGAATTCCTCTAACTAAAATAGTAAAAAGAAAAAAAATTAAAAGATAAAATAAAAAAATAACATAGGTATGAAGCATGATTATACTTCTAACAAAAAAAATATTGCTTTAAAAAAAAGATAAATTAAAAACATCATTTCTAAAGAGATATGGAAAGGAGAAAAAAAGTATAAAAGCATGCTAGGATTTATATGAAAGACTTTTATGTACAAAGTCGTAGTTCCTTTACCACTTACACCAAAATAGGTGTTTTTTTTTTCAAAACTTATCCTATTTTGATAATTTTGAAAAATAAATACCTTTTTTATGATAAAAAAAAAAATCCTAATCTAACATTATTTCCATGGCCTAGCTTAACAACAAATTTTTTTATAACCTTTTATAGTATCCAATGCAATTATTTTTTTCCGCCAAAATGTAGGGCAATTTTGTAATTATAAATAAATCATTTTGGTTTTATAATGGAACCCTAATATTGAGTTAATTATTTACCAAATAAATGCTAGTTGATGTTGTTCTTAATAGGTTCATTTATTAATGATGGATTTCTTTTTTTGCACAATCTTTGTTTTATTCCATGTAAATAAATTTGGAAAACCAACCGTACGCATTCAATCACTTGTTATCATTAATATTGAGTTTATTTTATTTTATAAGAAAGAGTTTTATTCTCTTATTTAAACTAATAAAACCCTTCAGAACTCGCATTTGATTGTAAAGACAACAATAACACATCCAATAATTAACAACAATTACACACACTCAACCATAAATAAAAGAAAGATTAATTTAAAATTCAATCAAAAAATAAGTAAAATTTAATTAAAAAATTATTTTTGTCAACATTAAATTCGGAATTAATTTTAATATATTAATCAATTATATTCGATCACTTAATTATGTCAACGTGTTTAGATTCCCGTACTGTGCTTCCCCATCTGTAATTCTGTATGGTCTTTAGTTTCTACATTTCTTTAAATACAGGTTTGAAAACCCTATAAATGTGGTGCACTGAGACCATTCGCTTGCCAAAGTATTTATTTCTTTTTTGTTGTTTCAATTTCCATCTAAAAGGAATTTATGTTATTCTAAAAACTGAGAGATCGAGGGAATTCGTAGAGCAAATTCTGATCTCTGTGTGCATGTTTGGTGACACCGTTGCGTATCGTTGATGGCGTCGACGGGTTCAACGTTGTGTAACTTGCACAGATCAACATTCTCTTTAAGAGGATTTTGTTTTTATTATTTAATTAAAAGGATTTTTCAGACAATTAAGGACTGAGGTTTTTGTCATCTTTCTTCTATTTATTCTGATTTGTGTTGTTGTTAGAATCCCACATTGATTATAATAAACAAATGATAAATAAGCTTTGAAGTTGTCTCATCTAGTAGACTAATTTTTAGCTTGAACTCTTCTCTTATGTTTAATTAGTCCCAATAATTGATGTTTTCTTTGAGAATTGGGTCACCGAAAGGATTAGTGTTGGCTTGATTAAGGTGTAAACCGAATACTAATATACCAGTGAAATCGTACGTCCAAGAAAAAGTGGTTATCACCATGTAAGGGTCGATAGAGTGAAAGCTAACATGAATCCATAAAGAAGATGATAATATTAAGAATTTTACATTGAATATAATAAATTAATGTGATACTTAAATATTTCATATAATAAATTAGTTTTTAGGTTTACTCTCGTCTTTTCTTTAAGTCATAATAGTTGTCTCGATTATAGATTTCACATTTCCGACACTAGTGATTTTGAAGTCAGGTTTCTGTTTTATGCAAACATTATTGTTATATAAGTTGTGGTAATTTATTCCAGTTATTGTTCCTAATATATTTGATGCCAATGATATTCATTTTCTATATTAAGATAACCATTTTGTAATTTTCTATACCCACTGATCTCTTTTTTTTTTCATAGAATTTTATTTTTTATTTTTTGAGAACCAGCTTATGCTTACTGTTGAGAGTATCGCTGCCATGGCCTAATTGGAGACTATTCTTAAGGATTATCTCCATAAGATTATCTAATTTCTCTTTTTTCTGTTTAATTTAATATTTATTCTCAAATTCAAATTGTCGTGTTTGATATGTGATTGTTGACAGACAGCGTGAATTTAGCAAATCATGTTGAGAGCTTATTTAACGCGAAGGTAAGATATTTTTCAAGTCCTTTCTGTGTCAAAATCTTTTGTTCTGTTAATCTTGAACACTTTTTAAATCAATAATATTTTGTTCTAATATTTCATCTAAATGCATAAGTAATTTATGTTAAGATTTTGATTTTAATACTAATCAAGGATTTGATTTTGAGCAATAAACAATCTTTTGGTTTTGCCTACAGTTTGATTTGATGTAGAAATGGTGGTTAACATTTCTCTTTTCCGTGTCTATTTCCTTTTAGTTTGATTGAATAATTCTTTTCTTTTATTTCTTCTCATAGTTATAATAGATATAGAGTTAAAAGCAAAAGATGTTAATTTGTTAATCAATATAAGTGTTATTTGCCTTAATTACTTATCAAATGTTATTCAGGTTAATTAACTTAATCAATGAGAAAATGGTTTCTCTTTATAATTTGCATCTGGACCTATTCACTGCTTTTTTTAGTTGTTTCAATTAGTGTTTCTCATATAATTTTGGTCTGGATTGGGTTTTGAATAAGATAAGGAATATGATTATTAGACAGTGGGGTCAAATGTAATGGATATGGCATTATATTGTGGGTTTCTGAAAATTTCATATGCCAAGAACAATTTTACATGATTGTTATTCTTTGAGCTAACTCTTCCCCAATCAATTTTTTACAAAATTGACATTTACAGTGTAGTTCTTGAAGGGATTAATAGAGTTTCTTTGTATGTAAAATAATAACTTCTCTTATTGTATTAATGACCTATATTGAATATTTAAATTAAAACTATAAACAACAAAAATATAGGAGGACCAAAATTACATTTAATTCAAAAAAATTAATTTCTAACATTCTTGGTCTTCCTCATTTTACTACTTCGGGCTCATTGATCTCTATCTTCTGGTGCAAATAACAAAGACATTCTTTTATTTGCTATTAGATCCTACAAAAGTTATCTTAATAAATTTTGGTTTGGTGCAATTAAAATGACATTCTTGGTGAAGATGCACATATTCTCACTGTATTGTTTTCTTTTTAGTCTTTCTTTAGCATGCAAATGCATGTATATATGAAAGTGCAATAGGAATATGAAGGATTAATTTTGACTGCAGGGGTTACTATATATAAATTAAATGGCCAATTGAGCAGTTTGTGCTGAGACGCTTTGGGTTTTTTATACAGCACGTGGGTTCAAATAGGTGGTGTGCATAAAAGTAAAGAAAAGCAAAATTTATTGGTTGGAATTAGGCGGATCCAAAGCAGCAAAAAGAACTCAATAATCATGTATTCATGTTATTTATAAATAAATAGGAGAGGAGTTGAACTTAACTAAGTAGTAGTGGCTTAAACTAGGTGCCCAGGAAGTTCTAAGATGCAATAGCCCATGTGATGTTTAAGAATTATTAAAAACTTGATGAGTACTTAAAAAAGGCATCCGAGTCTAAACAATGAAATATGGGGTTTTTTTTTACGGTGTTTCCAATTACCTCATGTGTTCAAATTTTATTTCATGCCTCAACATGAAAAAATGCTTGAAGAAGAATAAATATCAGGAAAAAAAATAAAGAGAGAACATTTTAATAGCATGAAAGAGAGAACATTTTATTAGCTTTTGTATAATATTATAAAAACAATTTCATTTGTGTTTTCATTTTTTTAATTTGTTGTCAAACTTCAAAGTGCACTTAACAGTTTAGAAAATTATGTTATATATTTAAGAATGTCATTTTAATTGAATATTTTATTTTACAAACTTAAAAAATATGAAAAAAAAATATTTAAGTTACCAAAAAATAGATATAAATAATATCCCACGAGTATTTACTGACATATATACTATTATTTTTATATGAGTGCATTAAAAAATTACATCATTATATGTTTCATATCCTTTTTAGTTACAGATCGTTAACTCAATCATACTAAAAAATGAAGGTATATATATTAGTAAAAATTTTATTTATTATCTTCTCAATTAAATAAATTATTCAAAATTTTCTTCTATTCAAATAAATTTTAATTTTCTTTTATACATTAATATGTGTATTCTAAAAATATCGAAATAAAAGTGATATATAAAAAATAGCCCACAGGGACGAATTTGTGTTTTAAAAAATGCAAGTATAAAATTTAAACTGAATTCTCGGATGAACAATTTTCATAAAATCATGTTTCATTTAAATTATTATGGTGAAATTATATTAATTTATTATGATAATTTTAATTTAAATGTACTTTTTATGGATGTCTCTTTTTAACTTAAACAGTTTATTGAATATTTTATTCTATGAAAATATAAAACATGAAGAAAAAAAATATTATAAATGGGAATGAATAATTTTTTATGAAAATATAAAGAGAAATATAGACACATATCATACTGGAATAGATATATTAAATTTAACATTTTATGAGGATGAACATATTTTTTATGAGGAAGAGCATTTTTTTTTACAAAAATAAGTAGAAAAGTTTACACTAAATTCAGCTGGATAAAATTTTTTGGTGAAGATTTTTATCCAATTTAAATTTAAATTTCCTTTAGATTAAAATTATTTTACTTAATTAATATATATGTAATTACATAACAAAAATCAAATTAAATAAAATAATCATTGTTATTTTCTCTACACAAAATTAATGTCTAAAACTAATTTTAAAGCAAATTATTATCTTCTCAATTAAATAAAGTATTCAAGATTTTTTCTACCTGGATAAATTTAAATTTTCTTTTATACTTTTGTTTTTTGAACCTGGGTATCCTTTGGTAAAAAATCAAGGATTATTTGTTTGAGGTATTGAGATCTATTTTACAAACTTCACCTTTCCTAACAAATATTTTTTCATAAGCGCCTGAGTAAGAAATCATAAGCATGATTGACCACATAAATAATTAAAAGATAAAATTATCTATAAATCATGTCATACCATGTTAGATTTTTTTTTTTATATACTTGCATATGTATGCACCAAAATATTAAAATAAAAGTTATATATAAAATTTAATACATTGGGATGAATTTGTTTTCTTTTTTATATATAAAAGAAAGTAATAAATTTACTCTTAATCCATGGGGATGAATAATTTATCTGAAATCAAATTAATATATAAATTATTATGGTGGAATTATATTATTTTATCATAATAATTTTAATTTAATTGTATTTTCTATAGATGTTTTTTCTGACTAAAATGATTTATTGAATATTTTATTATACGAACATAGAAAGTATGAAAAAAAAATGAAGATGAATATTTTCATGAAAGTATGAAAATAAATTTAAACTTAACATATAAACAAGAAGAAAATTTTACTCTAAGTCCAGGGATAAACTTTTTTACTAAACATTCTTTTCAATCAAAATTAAAGTTTTTTTTACATTATTAAAATATATTTAATTTCATAACAAAAAACAAATAAATAAACTTAGTTCACGGAATAAACAATTTATCTGTAGTTATATATTATTATTTAAATTAGTATGGTGAAAATATATTTTTTTAGTATAATAATTTTAATTTTAATGTGTTTTTTTAGGGTTGTCTCTTTCTTGATTTAAATAATTTATTGAATGTTTTATTTTACAAACATGGAAAGTTTGAAAAAATATAACGAGTTGAATATATTTTATGAAAGTATAAAGAGAGAAATTAAAAATAACAAATTACATTACATTCAAATATAAAATGATGTTTCAATTATTAATTTTTTATCAAAACATCCTCTTTTTAATTTGAAAGAATAAAAATTATACTTTTAAAGTATTATACATTTTATTTATGTTTTTCTAATTCATATTTATATTTATTTGTCACACGGATATTTATAATAAGCCAAATCTATTTGCGTGATTTTTTTTATATAGTCATTAATTTTTTATTTGAAGAGACTTTTATATATTTATATTTAAATTTAATATATACAATTTTTATATGAATAATTTCTATATTTCTTTTATATTAAAACATGCTTCATTTTTTAAAATTTGAAAGTATAAAAAATTATAACTTTTAAACTATTATATATTCTAATCCATTTATTTTTGTGTATTGCACGAATAAGCATATTAGGACTAATCGATTTGGGTCATCATCCCTTTTTATAATAATAAGTTTTTGAAAGTCAAGAGAGTCTTACATTATATCCATGTATAAAAAAGTAACATAAGAAATTTATCAGTTAAAATTCACAAGCTAAAAAGTAATAGTTGTAACAGTAAATATAAGACATGCATATTCAAATACACTCTTTTTATCCAAAAATTTAGATGTGCTGATAAAATATTGGACAACTTTATAAAATATATGAAGTTAGCTTCATGAAATTTTACTCCCAGACATATTAATCATGACCAAAAGAGAAAGAAATAAATAATGAAGACTTTTTGTTTTTCAAAACTTTATGATTTAAAATTCAAAAAATATAATTTTGAAATAAATATTCACATTGTTTTGAAGTACATAATGATTATTTATTTTAGAAATATCAAAACTGTAATCATTACATTTAATCCCATATATAAGAAATACATAGTATTATTTTTTTGTCCTAATTACAAGAAACATATGACCACTTACAAATATATTTATTTCTTATTTCCTTTAATACCTTACTAGTGTGAACTCTATTAATGAGATATTATCATTTCCTATAAAAGTTGATGTATTTATTAAAATATTAAAAATATTAATTAAAATAAACTAATTTAACTACTTTTATTAATCTTGATGAATTAAGTATTTGTTTCGTATATATAGAAACATAAATAGTATTGTTATAATTATTAATAATATTTAATTAATTTAAGAAATCTATGTCTATTTATATGATTGGACAAATCACATTAGATACTAAAATAATTGCAAATAAACATACTAAAATAATCTAAGAGAGACTTTTTATTTTTATTTTGTATCACATTCTTTAGTAATAGTTTATGTCTATTTTTCACTTAGACAAATTATAGTGGATGAATAACACATGCCAAATATTATGCTTCAATTTCATTATATATTAATCCTGATGTGATTTTGCATATTTTAAAAATATTATTGGTAAATATTAATCAATTGTTTATTTCCATTGAAGCATTGAAGATAAAATTGTAGTGTTAGTTTGATACATAAAAATAAATTTCAAGTAAAATTTCTCACTCTTTACCAATTGTCTATGCTTATTTTACACTTGGACAAATCACATTAGATTAATATCACTTATTAAATACTATGCTTTATATACTAATCATGTTATTGTTTTCATATTTCAAACTTAATATTAGTAAATGTTGCTCAATATAGTTAATTTCCATTAAATAAAAGTCAATCACATTTAAGATAAAATTATGGCATTAATTGGATAAAAAATATAATTCATATAAAATGTATCACTCATTGACAATTGTTTGTCTATTTTTACACTTACGATAATTGAATCAAGTGAGTAACAAATCTTAAATAAACAATTCAATTTTTTTTATGTTATTTATGTACAAGTTAAATACTACACTTGCATTATTAATTATATTATGATTTTTCATATTTCAAATATTTTCTTGATAAAATTGTTCAAAGGTCCAATTGCATTAAATAAAAGTAAATACATTTGATAAAATTATGTCATCAGTTAAATACAAAAAAAAAAAGTAAAAGCTGTCATTTTCTTTAACTAACATCTATTTTTTGTTGATCATGATATTGATATGAAGTTGTTCCTGCCAGAAGTGATGACAAATCTCCAGTAGGGACCGTGAGTGCACACAAGGTGAACATTCTATTCCAAACATAATTTATTATATAACAAAGACTAGTTAGGATTTGAACTCTGAATCACTTGATTGAGATAATTGTTGTTAGTTTTTTAACAAATATGTATGCCCATTATTAGAGTTAAATAAAAAAATTCAAATAAATACACTCTAACCTCTTGTTGACTTCAAGGATCGTAGGATCAAGATCTAGTTATAGTATTATAGTAGTATTATACTTACTTAATTATTTTCTCTCTAAACATTAATAAGAAACAATTAAGAGGACAAAAAATTAAGAAAAAGATAATTTAGGAATGACAATACAAATAATTAACATATTTAATATGATTAATTAAATTAATTACTTTTAAGAAATGTGAATTAATTGAAATAGTCTTATACTTCATTCGTCCTGAATTATAAAAATATTTCAACTAATTCATGTCCATTATAAAATAGTTAATTTAGTTAATTACATTAAATTTATCAATTAATTACACTGCATTCTAAAGTTATCATTTTTTATCTCTTTATCCACTTAATTATTTTTTATTAATGTTTGGAAAAAAATAATTAAATAAGGGTATTTTTTTAAATAAGTAATATATCTAAAAATTAAAAAATAATTTTATAAAATAAACAAATAAATTTTTAAAAAATCTTATAACTAAAAATAATTGTAATAATTATTATGAATGAAAAAGTTTCCAGGAGTATTATATCCTAAAGCGGTAGTACGTGTCTTAATGAAATAAACATTGTTTTTTTGCATGTAATAAAATAAAAGACTAAATAGTCATTTTCATTTCTAAATTTGTAGAGAACTGACAAATTCATTTATAAAAGATAAAAATTCAAATTTTTATCACTGAAATTGAAAAAAGTGCGACAAATTCATTCATTCATTAACTTTCATTTGTCATCGTTAATTGAAAAAATCTATACAGCACATTCAAAGACGAATTTGTCAGCGTTTTACACATTTAGGAACTAATTTGTCAGCACTCTATCCAAAATATAATTTAATCATTGCAAGTATAAAATTACAATAAACACTTAAAAAATTGGGAAAACAAACATAATCATAAACATAATATTGATTAATAAATATAATCTATTTGTTGATCTAAAATTTTTATTGTAACAATACTAGGTAGTGATAAAATCAAGTTAAGTCTCATTTTTTTTTGTAAGAATTAACTTAATAATTGTGCATTTTTTTTTAGTCTCATATTTTGGGTAAGGTACTCTCATATTATAAATTCAAAGCAAAAATATGATATTCAAACAAATTAAAATACACAATCATTAAGTTAATCCTCACAAAAAATGTGACTCTACTTAATTTTGTCACTACCTAATGTTGTCATTATAGAAATTTCAAAATAACAGACATATTATACTTATTAATCAATATTATGCTTATTATTATGTTTATTTTTCTTTTTTTAAAGTATTTATTGTAATATTATACTTGCAACGATTAAAAAAAGGAAGAAGATGAAAAGTAAATTATATTTTGGATATATCGTTGACAAATTTGTTCTTAAATATGTAGAGCACTAATAAATTTATCCATGAATGTGTCACATAGACTCTTTTATTAATGATAATGGATGAAAGTTAACTGATGGATGAATTTGTCACACTTTTTTTCTTTTGGAAATAAAAATTTGAATTTGGGTAAATAGTCATTTTCGTCTCTGAATGTGTAAAACACTAACAAATTTGTCCCCGAAAGATAAAAATTCAAAATTTTGTCATGTTGAGATAATACCTTATCCAAAATATGAGGCTCAAGCAAATTAAAATATACAGTCATTAAATTAATCTAAACAAAAAAAATTAAACTCAATTTAATTTTGTCATTATCTAATGTTGTTATAATAGAAATTTTAGAGCAACATACAAATTATGTTTATTAATCAATATTATAATTCTATTCTCTTTCAATTAACGGTAACGAACGAAAATTAATTGAAAGATAGAGTTGTCGCACTTATCTTACTTTTATGGATAAAATTTTAAATTTTCATCTTTAGAAGACAGATTTGTAAGTGCTTCATATATTTAAGATAAAAATAATTATTTACCCTTTAAATTTTATTTTTTAAATATAAACCTATCAATACTTTACATACTTAAAAATTAAAATAATTATTTATCGAAAATAAAATAAACAGTGTTCTGAAACTTAATTATTTGATGACTGGAAGAATTGTCACGTTGATTTGAATGGGATTCGCATTTCAGAGTGAGTCATATGGCTGAGTCGTCAACATTTGTGGGTAGCGTGCATTTTCTGCACGCATCATTATTCTTCTTACTTCTTCTTGGAAAACGACGCCGTGTCTCTCCACTCTAACATTACAAAATACAAACCCATCTTTTTGTTCATTTATTTTAGTCTAAGAAAATGTGACACCATGATATTTTTTAATCAGCAATAACAATTTCATTAAAAGCCCAAGAAATGCAAGGAACAAAATGCATATACACATGATGGCTGATCCCTCCAGTATAAACAACACCACCCCCACAATCAATCCGCCCCTGCAGCATGATAAATTGATCTAAATTGAAAATTTTGAATTTAATCATTCTATATCTAAAATGTGTAATAGATTAATTTCATTATTAAATTTGTAAAATTATTTTATTATTATGCAATAATATTTAATAATCAATTTAATAATAAATTATATATTGAAAAATTAATTTAATATTAAATTATAAAATATAGAAATTAATTTATTATATTTTCTTACATATTTTAAAATTAAATTCGATATTTTATCTTTCAAAAACCAAAGATGTAATAGATCTATCCGTTTCACATTTTCAGATAAAATGAATGAATATTTATCCTTTATATATTTCAAGAATGTAAAGTAAGGGTGACACGTACGCGGCGTGATGTCATGGTACTGGCTCTAAGGACACCGAAGGGTCGCTCTCACCTGTCGTTGATTGATATGCTGTGACATTACACTCCCCTCACCCGCACCGACACGTGGCACCCTGCCATAGTCCAACACGTGGCATTCCCACGTACACCAGTCCTTTTGCTTGTCCTTTTCTTTTCATACCTTTTTTCTTAATGGGCTTGACGATGGGCTGGCTTCGCTGGATTTAATGGGCAATTTTTATTTTGTTCATTAAGTGTCACATGTTGGTCAATTTTAACAGAATGTTAACAAAGCTTAGAGTCAACGTTTCCAATTGGACTTAAGGACTAAAATTGATGATTTTTAAAGTAGGGAGTTTAAATGTTTCAATCTTAATATAGAAGATCAAAATTATGGATTGACAAAATTAGAAGGACCAAAATGCCTAAAAAAATATTGTTGGTCAAACAAAATTATTCATAAATCAAAATTTTTGAAAGAGAAAATGAAATAAACTTCTTAATTATTTTATTGACTTATTTTAAGAAAATTAATAATGAAGGACAACATATCTATTGTTTTTAAAATAATAATGAAAGCTATATTCATATTGAAAAATAAAAAATGTTTTTAATATACATAACATATTAATTATATTTCTAAATTTTTAAGCACACTCTTTATTTTCGAAATATGACCAAGTAAAAATATATCATGAAAAGAAAAATAAAAAAATTTCTCCATTTGAATGGTAGAATAATAATAATAAATGTATTGAAGTAAATGAAATCAATAAAAAGATTATTTTTTGGTAAAACAAATTTATTAGTAAATTAAAACAATTAGCAATAGAAAATGAAGTGAACTTTTTAAGTATTTTATACATTTAGAAGAGATGAGCGCCTTGCTTAAATTCGTTGAATATAGAGTAGAAATGAGGTAGTTACAATAGTTTTTATTGGAAAGAGAGAGATTATGGGAGTAAATTTGTTAAAATAAATAAGAGGTTAGTGTTTTTTTTTTCAAGAAATCATAATTAATATGTAAGTTAAAATTACTTGATAGTGGATATTTAATAGGCCTTAACCTGTGCAAAGTTACGTAGGATAGAAAACTCCTTTTAAAAATTATGATATAATGAAGAAATATTCAAATTCAAAAAATTAAAAAACTAATAATTAAGGTTATATTCATATTAAAATATTAAAAATATAATATAAATAATATATTGATTATATTTCTAATTTTTGAGTCATAGTCTTTACTTTTGGAATATGAATAATTATAAATATATTATGAAAAAGAAAAAGAAATTTCTTTATTTCAATGATAAAAAAATAATAAATGTAAATAGAAATAAATGTTTTAGGAAAGGAAAACCATAATTTTTTTAAAAATGAAATCCATAAAAAGGTTATATTGTTAGGTTTCAAGCATACTCTTTATTTTTGGAATATCAAAATATATTATGAAAAAGATAAAAAAAATAAGATATTTCTTTATTAGATGGAATTATAATTATGAATCAAAAAATGGAATTTTAATTTATTAATTTGACTGATAAAATAAAATAAATGTAAATAGAAATGATTTTTTTAAGAAAGAAATAAATTTATTAGAGTGAACGAGATTGGAAAAGAGTTTCTCTTTTTGGTCAAACAAATTTATTGGTAAACTAAAACAGTGACAAAGAGAAATAAAGTAAATAGAAATTAATTTTTTAGAGTAAATGAAATTGATATTGGTCAAATAAATTTACTGATAAATTGAAACAATTGAAAAGAAAAAATGAAATAAAAATTATCTCATTTTAAAAATGTTATACGTGTTGTAATTTGATATCAAAGATTTTTTTTGTTGAATTGATATCAAAGATCCTGACACATTATTAATCTGTAAAAATTCAATTAATAACAAAAATCCAAATTAATCTTTAATAAATTTATGTGAGACACGTTATTAATTGATAAATTAAAATTACACATTATTAATCTCTAAAATTCACACCCTTCTACTAATAAGGTCCAACACACTTGGCAGTGACCAACTCCCTTAGACATATTGACAAGGATTTGATTTCTTAATCTATGAAAAAAATTTGTTAAAAAATACGAAATCCACCACAATAATCTTTATATCTTAAATATCAGTCATATGATTTTCAACTATGAAAATAACTTATTTAAAAAAAAATTACACGTTTCTCAACTAGACTTAATATATTTATTTCTATTTACATATATATTAAAAGAAAGTGAGAGGGGAAACAAAAAATTAAGAATTTAATTTGTGAAAGTTTTCTTTTTCTTTTCCCTTTTCTCTAACAAATACAAGAACAAATATACTTAAAGTGTTAAAAAAAATCAATATGTCATTATAAATTATCATATATTATATATAACACATTTGTTCAAATTTTACTTTTCAAATATAATAAATATGAGATATTGGTTCAATAAGTTAGATGTCGAATAGGTAAACCACTTATTAATTCAATTAACTCACATATATATATATATATATATATATATATATATATATATAATATTTAATAAATTACGATCAATTTATATTTTTATATTCTAAATTAAATTCATTGTCGTGATAAAAGTTATAAATATTATTAAATCAATGTTAAGAGACTCTAATTTAATTAGTTCAATAAAGTATGTGAATTTTTCTAAATCTTTTAATATTATTTTTAATTTCTACAAATAAAAAATATATTATATAATTATTAATATTATAAATTAATTTATAGGTATTATTATTATTAAATTATTCAGAAAACTTTTATTTTTTAGAATTAAATATATAAATTATTAAAATAAATATTAAATTATATCATGATTAATATGATAATAATTAATTATTATATTCTGTTATTAAAATAAAAATAATATTATAAAAATATATTATATATTATTTGATATTAATTATTAATAATTTAATATGTTATACGAATTTAAGAAAAAAACTTGTCAATCCAGTCATATTGGACCAACTCAATATGGATCATTGAATTGATTGAACAGCGTGCGGTTTTATAACCACGTCAACAATTACTTTTTGATTGACTCACAATGAATAAAAATTAAATTCAATATTAGACTTTCTTTTTACAATTTTTAAGAAAACCACGTGTCTATAGCTAAGTTTTGAACAATTTATTTAATTGAGTTATTTATTGAAAAATTATTAAATAATGATGGGGTACAGCTAATGAGTAAAGAAACAACGTTGAGTTGAGTTTTGAGGTTCGCACATGGGTGGCAGTGGCAGAGTGTAATGTAGTAACTTGACAAATTGGAGAAAGTGGGAACGTTATATGATCTAACCTAACAGGACGCGACACGACCCAACCCAAAAAACACAACAACACAAGTACACAACCCAAAGCCGCAACGCAATAATCGAGGACGAGGATGACAACAAGTAAATTATAAAATATCCTTAAAACATTAATTAAAAATTTATTATAAAATCATAAAAAATTAAACCATAAATAATATAATTTTATATATTTTAATATATTTCAATTATTTTTTCTTTTAATTTTTTAATCAATATTTTTAAGATGACACTAATTAACTTTTGTCAATCATCATCATTATTAACGTTAAAGACACGCGTCCCCTTTTCCATCCCGGGATCTTGACCGACACGTGGCGCCCCGTCTGCCCCAACCCTGAATTTGACACGTGTCCCTCCCTCCCTTGACAGCGATCTCATCTCTCATATCTGCAGTGAAAAATCGTGTCAGTGTCGCCACGTGGCACCTACGCGTTCCCCTCGCGACACCCACTTGTCTCTTTTTCCTCACTCAACCCGTCACATCGCAGGGGCACTTTCGTCCTCGGATAAGTATTATTATTCCTCTCACACTTTCTCTCCTTTTTTTTTTTCCTCTTTCAAACAAAACAAGTTTTTTTTCTTCTGCCCCCATTTTTTTCTCCTCACTCTCCTTCTCGTTTTCCTTCTCGCGGGTTTTTGTGAAGCCAAAAGCGTTCTTGAAAGACAGAATCCGAGAATCCAATTTTGTTTTTGTTTTCTGTTTTTTGCTGTTAATTGCGTCGTGGGGAGAGAGTGGAAGTAAAAGGAGAAAAATTCATTCATTTTCATATTCATATTCATTCGAATTAATTGCATTAATTTTAAGAGAAGAAGAAGAAAAACAAAAAAGGAGCAGTTTTTGGGATCTGGGTGTGTGCTGTTTTTTGGCGTCATTTGATGACAAAGCATCACCGTCATCATGTTTCGTGTCATGGGTTTTGCTGATTTGAATCACCACTCGCCACCCCACCAGGGCTTGTTGTGTTGTGTGAGGAACATGCGTTAGAATTAGAACAACAAGTGTTGCTACTTCACGATGTTCTATGTGGTTTTTCCTTTCGTAACGGGCATTGATGGAGGATTATAAGAAGAACCATCGGTATCAGCAACAGCAACAGCAGCAGCAGCAAGAAGAAGAGAAAGAAGTAGTGTGTGAGAAGATGGAGAGGTACCCTAGGGATTTGCTTCAAGGATTTTCCATCAGTGGTGTTACTACTGTTAGGGATGATAATAATAACATTAACAATAATAACATGATGCAGCAACAATATCATGTTCTTCATCATCACCATGAGAAGCAGCAACAGCAAGAGCAGCATGAGGAGGACGATGAAGAGGTTGAGTTGAACCTTGGTCTTTCTCTCGGTGGAAGATTTGGGGTGGACAAGAACACCAAAAAAAAGAAGCTTTTGCGGTCTTCTTCTGTGGTGGGGACAATGCCTCTGTTCCGGGAGGACGATGGGGTGGCGCCGTCGGCGGCTGCGTTCCCGGCGATCATGAGGACGTCGTCGCTGCCCACGGAGACCGAGGAGGAGTGGCGGAGGCGGAAGGAGATGCAGACGCTGCGCCGGATGGAGGCGAAGAGACGCCGCTCGGAGAAGCAGAGAGGTTTCCGGGATGTTGTTGCCGGCGCCGGTGAGGAGGTGGAGGCAGGGGGGACTGTGGCAATGGGATTCAACAAGTTTGGTTCTTCGGCGGTGGCGGTGCCACCGCCGGGATGGGGTGTGCCGGCAAAGCAAGTTGTTCTTGGTGATGTGTTGGGGAAGGGAAGGGGGTTTCAAGGATTGGTTGGGCAACCATCTTCTCAGGGTTCGGCTGATTCTCATGGAGGAAGCTCTTCATCAATGTCTGAAATGGATAGCAAGGCTTTTATAGGTAAATTTTGGTTACTACATGTCTATGAGTTTAGTACTTTAGTTTAATTTTCTCTTGTTTGCAACATTATGTTACCTATTGGTTTTAAGTTGTTGCCCTGTGTGTGTGTTTTGGACTGTTGTTTGTTGATTGAGATCGTGGTTCTAAATTGCGGTTGTGGTCGTATGTGAGACAGAAAATCTTTACATTGTGGGAAACTGCGGCTATTGCGGTTGTGATGCGATGACGGAGTGTCAAAATACCTTGACGTTTTAAAACCATGATTGAGATTGTGGTGGTGATTGTGTTTTGACTGTGTGATGGTTGATGAGGGCATGTTCTGATGTGTATTTGTGATTTGTGTATCGTTTTATCCGAGTGGCTTGCTTGTTTTAATGTCTCAATTGATTATGTAAATTGGTTGCTAACAAGGGTGATGATGGAATGGAAATAGTATAAAAGATTTGATTCTGTTGTCATTCGTTCCTTAAAGTACTATTATGGTTTGTTACTTGTAGGGGGACTGAATATTTTTATTCAACCATTAACGGTGTTGTTTTATACATGTATTGGAGTTTACTCTACTGAAGTTGTTAACTTGTCAATCTCTCCCCTTAACGTTTTTTTTTTATTTCTTTATTTTGGTCACTGAATTTCTGAAAACTTCGAATGGTTATAAACTCGGGGCAATTCTTCCCCCTCCCTTTTTTGGTCTCTCGTTGTTATGCATTAGTCCCTTTCTGTATTGAAAAAGATTATTCTTTGTATGTCAAACTGTGTGATTTTGAGGTTTTCTTTTTCACCTCTCTTGCACGGTAGTAGTCACTTTTATTCTGACTCTTTTGTAGTTTCTCTTGCACATGATTGCTGGATAACATTGTTTGAAGCGTTATATGTGAATTAATCATGACAGCAAAAAGGAAGAGAAGATACTAGCTTACTTAATAAGGCCCTTGAATTTATTGGAGCTTATTTGAGATGGTTTGTCACTGTATTTAAGTAAACTGCGGCATTCCTCTAACGTTGTGTTAGTGCAATTATGATTTTACAGGTTTTAGAGTTAATTTACACAGCTTCCTGTAACAGCGTTGAACTGAGCTGTCATCACTAGTTGCTAGCTAGATGGGGACAGATAAATATATTAAATGTCATGACCCCTTTCTTTTTTCCCATTTCAAACTCTGGTCATTAAAGATAAGCAGTAAAACCACTTATTCCCTATTATTAACATATTTGGAACAACTTATTTATTTTTGAAGTAAAAGTGTTTATTATTTGTTAAAAATAAATTGAACCAAACACGTACTGTCTGATGTTTTGTTTCTAAACACCTTTATATGCTCTGGTAAACTTAAATTTGGGTGGGACAAAAGTAATTCGGCCCTCTTTGTATTTTACCTATATCTTGGTGTGTCAAATTTACTCAAATTTGGATTATATATCCTGGCTCTGGTTTCTAGATGTCAAATGTCTTATAATGCTCCCTTATTGAAATTTGAACCATACTTTTGATGCTGTTATGGAATCTGAAGTTTGGCTAAATTCATGGCACTTATTACTTAATTCTTAAGTTTTTGTATATTTGTGTCAAGGCAAGAATATTTTTACTGACAATGATACTACTTCTTGCTCTATTTTGGTTGTTAAGCTTTATGAGACAGTTTCAAATGTCATCCTAGTTTCCACCAGATGGTTTGTGTTTGTGCATGCTCACTGATATTGCAAGATCACTGTAATATTGATTTCCCAGTCTTGTTTGCAACAGATTATTTTGTCATTTTTCTCTTTATTTTTCCTCATTTGTTCTTTCATGATAATATGAGCAAGGGGGGAGCCATTGACTGGGTTGGGTGGATTAAACCAGGACCATTACAATCTTATGCCTGATGGCATTGTAGGTAACCATTGCGCTAGATATTGTAGGGTTTTTTTATTTTTCCTTTATTGTTCTCTGGTTTTTTTCTGAATCTCACCATCGCAATTCTCTTAATCTATTTCACTTGATCTAAATAAATAGGACAGATATTTCTCCGTGTGATAGTTGCGATAAAAGTATGTCTTGGCAGGTTTGATTGAGTTCACTTCTGAACAGGTATAAGGTTTAACATGTGATAATAGCTTCATTTATCAAAACACGCTTCAAAAACATTATGGTTTTACATATGTCAACTAACAAGCTAATGCTAGTGGACTATGTTGGCATGTTCAGGACGGAAAATATCATTTAGGATCAATGACATGCTTCTGGCATAGCCGCATATATAGGTGATGTATATCAAGCTGTAAGTCGTGGCTTGGCAGCCACATAAATAGTCATCAATCCTTACTAGTTCTTGTAATTTATTGCTATCATCCTTTGCGGATGGTATAACAAGAATTTTGCTTTCATTGAATAACTGAAATTTCCTGTCCTGGAAGGATCTACTCCATGCCTTGACATTTAATTTCTTTTGAATCCAATATGTGTGTGCATGTACTTGCATTAGATAATTTATCTTTGCTGGAATTGTGTATCGGAAATACAATAAATAGTTTTGTGTGGAATAATCAAGAATGAACTTAACCTTTTTTTGTCTGTTTCACAAGTTCATTCATTTACTTTCTAAATATTCACTGATTGATGTTTATAGCCTGCCATGGATGGTTCACCACTTACTGGAGAATAAAACAAGACATAAATCTAGAAAAGAGAAAGGGTCAAAAGGAAGTAGAAATTCACTAGTCTTGGAGCAAGTATACCCTTTCCTGCATTTGATTTCAATGTAGATTTGTTTCTTTGCCGACCTTTTGTTTGAAGCATCAATTGTTACTTTATGATGTTGGAGAATGTGTGCCTTTTGCTATAATCTATGTTCTTCCAGAGATGGAATTTGTGGTTGTATATATTCTATAACTTGACTGAAAAAATGAAAGGAAAACCAAACACCAAATTTAAGAAAAAGAAGATGATCCTATTTGACTATGTAGTTTGTTCTACCTGACAGGATCAAGTAGCTGTGGTGAAGCAAAAAGCCCTGTTAGTAATCAATCAATGCAAGAACGAAGCAGCCAGGATCCTGCAGGTTCGGGGGGAAAGACGAACGAGAATGTGACTAGAACTTCCAAAGCTGAAGCGGAGATTCCATCTAGGAAACCCCATCCTTCCGAAAAAATAATGGGAAGGCACATTGGGACAAACTCAATGGAAGACATGCCTTGTGTATTTACAAAAGGAGATGGTCCTAATGGAAGAAGAATTGAGGGTATCTTGTACAAATATGGTAAGGGGGAGGAAGTGAGGATCATGTGTGTGTGCCATGGAAACTTCCTCTCTCCAGCTGAGTTTGTTAAGCATGCTGGTGGTGGGGATGTTGCACACCCTCTTAGGCACATCGTTGTGAATCCTTCTGCTGCTCCCTTTTAGTGATGGAATTCCCTCTTTCCCTTCAACTATAGGGCTGTAATATAGGTTAACATTGAGGGAGTAAACATTAGTTTGGCAGTTTCTTTTGTCTTTGTCTCCATTTTTGCTTAGCTCTTTGAATGAAACAATTTTATATATAAACACATGCCTCCCTTCTGGAAGGGAGAAATTCCTCACTTCCCCATCTTCATCTGTTTTTTTTGTATGCCAAGGTGATTGTTCTGAGGTAGGTTTTATCTCTTTAAATAAAGTTTGGCAAAATGTATAAACTTGGTATTAAACCCTTGTTGGGACCTGTGTAAACTATGTCAAAATGTATTGGTTTGACATCTTTATTTGTTGTCTTTATGTTAAACTGCCGTTTAACATAAATAATGAATTAAAGCAAAATTTTAAAAGTTTTTGCATTTTTAAGTGTTTTCATTCTAAATAAAGATATCACCCATAATGTGGATTAATTGATGTGCAATTATTCCAACTTAACCAAATGTTAAAATATTTGTTGTTTAGAAAACTCATCCAATCTTTTTTGAAATGTTGTTACTCGTAATATATAGCTAACACTTTCGTTCAGTTCTTTTTAAAGGGAGTAATTAAAATGCTTTTTTGCTAGTAATTGAAAAGGTTTTTTGGTTGGAAGATATCGTGCATTGGGAAGTGGGAATAAAAGAAAGTATATGTATTTTATGTTTATTATGTTTGTTGAAGTTTTGGAAAATCTATTAGCAGTGACATTACTCATATTATGAAAAAAAAAATGTTTTAAGTATTTATATATAAGATTAATTTAGGCTTTAGCCTTTTAAATTTTTATGAATTCATTTTTCTACATTTGTTTTTTAAAAAAGCGATTCTTACCATGTGATGTATGTGCGAATAATATGTTATGTTAGTATCATTTTAAGATGACAAGTGACATGATAAATTTATATAGTGAGAAATATGTTTTTCAAAACTTAACCTTTCAAGATTAAAATTAATATAAAAATTTAAGAATGGATTTTCAAATCATTATATTTGAAGAAATTAATAAACATACACAAAAAATAACTATAGATTTAAATTATTACCAAGTCATATAATAAAATTTGAACAATCAATTTAAATTATTTTTGAAAGAAATACATAACGCCTTTTTTTTCTAGAATAATGTACAGATTGCTAAATTTACATGAATATATACAGTAGTTAGCAAATTTTTTTTACCACAGTATATTATTAGCAATTATATTATATTTATGTGCGTGTGATTTAATTCCACTTGTCTTTTATTTATTTTTCAAAATAAAACTTCCAATATTTTAAAATAATCAACACAACAATTGTTAGAGTAACCACATTCAGGTCAAACCTACCTATAGCAATAACCAGTGGGGTCAGAGATTTTATTTTGAGGGTAAAGGCAAATTTTAGTTTCTTTTTTCAAAAGCAAACATGAAATGTTTTATACGCGCGTGTGACCTTTCCCTCTAGTAGCCCTAGCTATTAATCTTTTCGATGATATGAAACTATAAAAGTAACTTCTCATCAAGTTGTGCTGGGACCAAACTTTAAGCATTGGTTTGTAATTAATTACTTATCCGTTGGCTTGACACAGAAGTTGACTAGAGGTTAATATCAAACACAGAAATTCCTCGGTCGTATCTTTATTTGGATCTGGTCATGATATTATTTACATTGACATACCTAAATAATATCTCAATCATAGATTTGAAAAATCTAAAGTTGGCATGCATTTTTCTGTGTTCTCTACTTCTTGTAGTTTTATTTTTCTAAAGATGATAGTGATATTTTATATGTTTATTAAACTACATAAGATAACAAAGTGAACTTTCTAAAGTGGCTAAACATCATGCATCATATTTGTGTATGTGTTGCTACTTGCTTTCCCTAAGGTCATAATCACCATCATTGGGTGTTTTTTCTTTTCTTTTTTAAGAATATAATGTAAGATAGAGACCGCTATTTTCTTCCACATCAAAGGAAGCTTTTCCTTTACAAGGGATGCTGCCTAATTTTCAAGGTTAACATAGGATGACACGATTTTAAGAAACTTTAAAAAGGAAGGTGGGTTGGTATTTGTGCATGAATGTCGAATAGAACATCGATCCTTGCAAAGCAAACCCTATTTTACGCGTGTCATTTTTCCGAACCCAAACTGATTAATTAATTAAAGGGAACGGAATTAAAAAAGTTACTAATATCAAACAAGGTAGCACTATATGGGTTGCTTTTGAGCTGTTTGA
Source organism: Glycine latifolia (assembly GCA_013407115.1). NCBI lineage: Eukaryota > Viridiplantae > Streptophyta > Magnoliopsida > Fabales > Fabaceae > Glycine > Glycine latifolia. Next base: position 8,133,964 of record CM023941.1, read on the forward strand.
CTCAATAGGATGGATTATCAAGTTGATCATTTTTTAATTTAAAATAATAATCTATTTGTTAAATTATATGTAAAATGTAAAAATAATATATATATATATATATATATATATATATATATATATATCAACCCTCAAAAGGACATTTTATTCTATGCTTCTTCTGATTTATAAAGATACAACTACGATATACACAAAGAAAAATCAAATAGTAATAGTTATTACGTTTGCTTAATTTCATTGATAAAGATTTTTTTAAACAAAAATAGAGATACTCTAAATCTAAATTAATATAGTCACCAAAAATCTAAATTAATACAAGAAAACTCTGTTGATATTGGAAATTAATGTATATTATATTTCACTTGTTATAATTATTGTATATCATATTAATACAACAAATCAAAATTAAGTGATTAAACACAAGAGTTTAATGTGTTGAAGTTAGGATTAAGATAAAAAATATTAATACTACAAAAATCTACTTTCATTTACTAACAAAAAAAATGTCAGACGTCCCTTAAAAAAGTGTTATGAGGTTAAAATTTTCTATTTAACAAAAACTAAATTATTATTATTATTATTATTATTATTGAGTCAAAATTTCTAACGGAAGTTCTTATAATTGTTTTGAATTATCAAAATTTTCCCATATTATTGAGAAAAAATGCTTATGAACTTTCAAATTTCATATGAATTCACAAGATTTTTGGATAATTTATGAATGAAGATTTCAAATTTCATAATATCCTTTAAATCAAGGATAACACTATTAATTTTTATTAGGTTCATTTGTGATCTCAATCAATAATTATATGATACGTAAAAATAAAAAGATAATGATATATGATACGTAAAAAGTAAAAAGATAATGATCCTAGACTTCTAGGAAGAAAAAGTACTATCAATATTACTCCAACCAGCTTCAAGACTTAAAAAATGATAAATTAAGGATAATCATATAACTGAATAATCAGTTGTGGGTTTCTATATAGTTTCACTGTCAAAACATTTTTTTTAGTAAGCAAATAAATTTTATTAACAATTAAGGGGTAGTTAAATCCAATTAATGCACCGAAGGCAAATCATCACAACAGCAGAATAAATATCAACACTGCAAAGTATAGCTCCTTCCCCATAGCTACAACACTGCGGTAACAAATAAAATCTAAATTAGAAAGCACGTATTTAAAACAGTGACAAAATAATCCTTATTAGTGATTGTGTGTGTATGAATAAAACAGTGACAAATTAAGTAACCCTTGTTAGTGTGTGTACGCGCGCATGGGTATAAAACAGTGGCAAGCAACCCTTATTAATGTTTGTGTGTTAAATCCAAGAGCTACATCCAACTGATCTAAGAACAGGAGCTCTAAAAACAGTAACATTTTACACACAGGTTTCAAATCAAGTATTTTTTAACCCTAAACCTCTTCAGGATTTGTCATACGCAAAAAGTTGTTAAGGCAACTCACTTAAGTGAGAGTATGAAAATAAAGGGCACTAACAATCTCTTTACAAAGAGTTATATAAAATTGAGAGTTCTATTAGAAACTATGAAATAATTTGTTTGATTCACTTATTGTTGATTTTCTTCAACATTGATGTCTTGTATATAGACTTGATAAATAATTAGTTGACAAATAACAATTTTTCGGTTCTAATATGCATTTAAAGCAAACGTTGTTTCTTTACATCTTTGTATGGGGTGATTACATCTTGTTAAGAGAGAAACAAAGATTAGGACTAACTATGGGACAGTACGAATATAGGTACACCAGCACATTTTTAAATATTTGTGGATATTCATAGCTATTCATGAATATTTTTTTAAAACAAAAAATAAATAAATAATTTTAAAAACTTTTATTATAATTTTTATTTACTTTAATTTTTAAAAATCAAATTTTAACATTTTCAACAAAAGAATCAAATATTCTACACAGTTAAATTAATATATCTATGGAAAATTCTTAAAAAATAAAAATAATAACAAATCTATTTTACTATCTCCGAACAAAATTATCTAAAAAAATACTCTTTAAAAAATAAAACAAATAAAAAATACACTAAAATATAAGTCCAAATTAAATTATATTTCACAACATAAGTATAAATAAAAATATTTAAGTATTTGAATATTAATAAAAAATAAATACTCATGAAAAGAATTTTAAAACTCGGACCTCGACTTGACCAGTCCGACCGGTCAAACCACAACCCGGTGATTAGACCAGGTCGAGTCATAAGTTCGATCGACCACACTTTTGACTTGGATTGACCTGACCGGGTTTGCGATCAAATCGGTGACCCATTGACCCGGACTAGGTCACTTTCTTTCTTTTTTCATTGTGTTTTATTTTAGTTTTTTTTTTGTGATTTTGAGTTAAAATGATATTTTCATTCATTGTTGAATATTTTTTTTGGTTATAATTTTATTTTTTGTTGAGTTAAATTGATTTAGAAATGATTACAATTGTGATTGAGTTGCAGGTGAAATTGTGATTCCAATCATTTTTAAAAACTGTGGTTTGAAACATTGTATTGATTTTTTATATTTCATAATCTATATTGATGTGATATGATTATGTTTGATTTTAGTGTGGACATTGATATATATTATCATTGATGCATTTGATGTTAAAAATTAGAAATAATAGTCATTTTTTAACTTGTATTCTTTATATTTTATTTGTATTTTTAAAATTTTTGAATTTCAATACACAAGAAAAAATATTTTAAAACTATCATAATTTTTATATCTTTTTATATATACTACGAATCAATTAGTGATCCACTAATTCGACCACTAACCTAATAATTGTATATCATAATTGAGTCGATCATCGGATAATTTTTAAAATTATATCCACGAATACAAATATTATGATACCCCCCAATGCCTCGTTAATGGCCACTAAAATTATCCATACCAATTACCTACAAGTACTTGTTAGAGATACTAGTTTATTATCTGTTGAAGATTTTATTGGTAAATATCCGTGGTTGCCAATTTTTTTGTCATCCACGTCAAAGATCACTGTTGAGAAAAGTATATTACCTAGAAGGTGTGACGGATTATAGGATGCACAGTGGGTCTAGTACCAGGCATAAGTAGTAATAAGGATCGTTGGAACTGGGATGACAGATCTGGTTGCCTGAGATGCATGTATCTAAAAGAGGTCAAAACCACACCTGATTGAACTTAAAGGCACTCACGTGCTGCTTGTTATGTTAGTATGGATTTAACATATTAAAAAAAAAAAAGTCTAAATCAGTCGGAAGCTTTTAGGGGCCATTTTTTCTCTCTTCCAAAAATAAATAGTAGTGCCTTCGGATTTGGTTTGAACAGAAAATAATGTTAAAAAATTAATATGAACTAAATAAACTATAAAATCATAAGGAAGGATCTTCTACATATCACTTTGTATAGTTGATTTTCATTAGAGTGTGTTTGGATAGAAATTTTAATTGAGAAAAATAATTTATCAAAGAATTTTAAATTTTTTAATCTAAAATTTATTGTTTGAATGCTTTTATAAGAAAAATTTAAATTTTTGAAATTTTAAACAACTAAAATGTGAAAATTTAATTTTTTTCTAAAAATTAAAAAATTGAAATTCTCTTCTGCCGCTGACGTCCCCAGCGCTGCTACAAGGACCTCACGCTGCTGTTGCCGTAGTCGAACACCAACATGGCAGTGCTGCTTCCTCTGCCCCCATCGACGACTATTGCAATGGCGACACAACAGGTGATCCCATTCTCAGAGCTGGAGAGCCTGAACCGCATCGGGAGTGGGAGTGGCGAGACGGTGTACAAGGTAGTCCACCGCACCAGCGGGTGTGTGTACTCATTGAAAGTGATATACAGTCACCACAAGGAGTCGATGAGGCGATAGATCCACTGAGAAATTCAGATCCTCCGTGATGTGGACGATCTAAACTTGGTAAAGTGCCACGACATGTACGATTAGAACAGCGAAATCCAAGTGCTACTGGAGTTGATGGATGGAGGGTCACTGGAGGGGAAACACATCTCGCAAGAGTAGCAGCTAGTAGATCTGTCTCGACAAATTCTGTGGGCGCTGGGGTACCTGTACCCGTGGCACATCGTGCACAAGGATATCAAACCCTCGAATCAACTAATAAACTCACGAAAGTAGGTGAAGATCATTGACTTCGAAGTGGGTTGGATTTTGAATTAGATGAAATTTTGAAAATGAAGAAATACAATTTTTTTTATCCAAGCACATAATTTTGAAAATGAACAATTTCAATTGAAACATTTGAAATTTTAGAATTTCAAATTCTGTAGAATTTTAAATTATCTCATCAGTACTTAAGAATTTTTGGCCCATTAATATGTGATGCAAAGCACTTTGTTAATTTATTTTTTTATTTACTTTTTTATGAAAGTTTCTTTCTTTTATTTACTTATTGGCTTATTTGCACAAAGAAAATAAAATACTATGTATATTCAGAGAATCAACGTGTATATAAAAAGATTAATTAAAAATACTATATATTCTTCAAGTACATATTAATTATTTTGCGAATGGTAAAAGTTGAATACACATTATTATCCTCTAAAAAATGCACATAAATATAAATTTATGATTAATAGAATTATTAATTTAATTATAATTTAATTAAAAACCAAAATGACATTCTTTTGTTTTGTTTTACACCGTTCTTTACTGTTTGTGATTGTTTTAAGACTTAACTTCATTTTTTATCTATTAAGTTTTACTTTTGCTTTATTTGGTGAATTTTAAAAGTTTTATTTTGATACTTTATATTTTCAAAAGTTTAATTTTGGTATTTTTATCGATTTTTCATTTAAAACATTTAACTCTGTCAATGTTTTAAATGTTAAAATAATTAATTTAAAGTTTATTATCACTTTGGTTCATTAAGTTTTACTTTTATTCCATTTTGGTATATTAATTTTTAAAATTTTTATTTTAGTCTAATATGTTTTTGAAAGTTTGGAGTTCAGATTTTTGTGGGGGCAGCCCCTTCCCCTATTCCTTTTACCCTCCACCAACCTATATAGGCTTCCTTTGGTTTACAATACAGAATTCTTACAAATGATAATTTCCAGCAATAATCACATTTCAATCCTACCAGATGAGCCAACCTTATTAATTAAGTACTGTTACATGTTGCTTTAAGGAAGAAAAGGCCTTGAAACCACTCGTACCTGATTCTCAATAGAGGCTCCTTATTAACGTGCTGAGCTCTTCAATTAAAAGCCTACCAATCCACTAAAGCATATAAAAACATAGGTGTCGTAGGAATTAGGAAACTAAATTTTTTTAGTGGATTGGTTTTTTCTAATCAAGGTTTATTAATAGCGGTCTAGGAGATCACAATTTAGAGTTGTCGTCACAGAAAATGACAAATATGGCTATATTAACTGTATTTATTGCAATTTTCCAAAATATAAAAGATAACAATGAAATTGCAATCGAAACTAAAAAACTACGTATAAAAAACTGCGTATTTTATTGTCAAAGGATTCTCAACATGTGAAAGTAAGGGGGAGAGATATTGTAAAGAAACTGTTTTTTGAATCGAACGCATGATCAACAAATCATCAAAACACAACTTTATTGTTGTGTCATCTGTAAAATTAAAACCTTGCCTTTAATAACTACTTTCTTTTAACAATCACTGTAATATTTAGCAAAAAATTAAAAATCTGTATGTAACAACAGCAGCTGATCCTTTTATATTCCTTGTGTATATATGTTTTATGCTCCTCGAAATGCTCTTATGCTCGTTGTAGAGCAAATTTCCTGCAGGCCAACAGAGCGGAAAAAATAAATTGCCTACTCAACTAAAGTAGAATACCGTTACCACTTCCAGACTAAGTCATCATCAATCAATAAGAATGGGTTATCACTTATACAAACACCTAGAAGTTAGAACCTCCGCAGACTAGCCTAAGAGGGTTCACTGAATTATCTGAAGTGATTGATTCAAATCCAACGTTGCTGAACATGTCCAATTTGGTAATATGAGGCTTCATCTGCAAGCTTGATTGACTCAATCATTCCTCCAATCATTCCCTTTTAAGACATGAAATTCAACTGTTTCTTCTACCAGTAATCCTGACAGGAGCAAGAACCATCCTTGAAATGATGAAAACGCGTTGCATCTCTTACTATAATTTCTCTTTCCACAAGCAAAGAGATATATTTTATGGCGGAATGACAGTCGTTACAGACTCTAAGGTTCTTCATGATCCTCAGTGTAGTATGCTCTGGAGTACTTATTAATGCAAATGCAATGGCGAGTTTTTCACTATGATGTCTAAGGATCTGTTCTTTCACTTCTTGCTCTAGATCATGCAATACAGAATTGGTGTCAGGAATAAAGCCCATTTTCTTTATCTCCTTCCATATTTTGGAAATCATACGGTAGATTGCATCTCTCTGTGGGTGAAGAGCGTCCTCAACCCCAAAAATATGGACTTTGTTCTTGATTTGAACCCAACTGAATCCTTGTTCTTTCTTTACTGCTCTGTCCTTCATTGACTTCCTAACCTTAGCAGCAGCATCCCATTTACCACAGGCCGAAAGTGTATTAGCAAGCGCTGAGTAAGCCCCACTATTATTGGGATCAATAAGAAGCAACTTTTCAGCAGCCACTTCAGCCAAATCAACATTTTTATGAACCCTACATGAAGACAAAAGCGAACCCCAAGCTACAACATCTGGTTCAATAGGCATATTTCTAATTAAATTATATGCTTCTTCAAGCAATCCAGCACGTCCAAGCAGGTCAATCATGCATGCATAGTGGCTAGAGGTGGGTTCAATGTTATGAACATTTTTCATCAAATTAAAGTAACATTTACCCTGTTCTACCAATCCCCCATGCGTGCAAGCAGACAACACACTAACATAAGTAATGTGATCAGGCTTTAGGTTAATTTTCAGCATCTTTTCAAACATTTTTATGGCCTCATTTCCAAGACCATGTTGAGCTAGAGCTAAAATCATGGAAGTCCAAGTCAATGTATCCCTGTAGGAGCATATCTGATTGAATATTTTCCTAGCATCTTTGATGTTACCAGATCTTGAGTACATGGTAATCAAAGCATTACCCACAGAAACCGACGATACTTCTTCCAATCTAATTGCAACTGCATGAAGCTGCTTACCATGATCCAGGGAAGCCAAACTTGAAAAGACACTTAATACTGCAGCCAGGGTATAGTTGTTTGGCTTTGGACCTTCTCTAATCATTAACCTAAAGAGTGCCAAAGCATCACTAATTAAGCCATTCTGTGCATAACCAACAATCATGGCAGTCCATGCAACTACATCACGACACTTCAATGAATCAAATATTGCTCTTGCAGGGTCTATATCCCCAATTTTGACATATCCATCCAACAGTGACGTAAATGCTATAACATTAAGACTTGAGGTACCAGTTAGTTCTACAATCCTATGAGCAACTTCAACAGCACCCGATTTGGCATACATTGATATCAGAGCATTCCCCACTGCCCCAGCGATGTCAATATCGGCTTTTACAATATGTGCATGGATTTGTTTCCCAAGTTTCAAGCTTTCAGGATTCGCACAAGCTGACAGAACACTTCCCAAGGTGAACTTATCCGGCTTCAAAGACGAACTCTTGAGCATAAAAGAAAATGTTTCGAGGGCTTTGATGTCATATCCCTGATGGCAGTACCCAGAGATGATGGAATTCCAAGAGACAATGTCCGGATCAGTCATTTGATCAAAGAGTGCAAGTGCAAGGTCAAATCGACCAAACTGCATATGCATAGAAATCATAGTATTCCAAGTTGATGTATCCTTCAGCCTCATCCAGTCAAAAACAACCTTTGCCATAACAAAATCACCACACTTTGCATACATGTTAAGCAGTGAGTTTGCCACAGGAACAACCCTGGACAGCCCCAGTTTTACAACGAAGGAATGAACCTTCTTTCCAACATCCATAGCCTGAGCTGCAGCGCACGAGGTAAGAACATTGGTAAACGTGAACTGGGTTGGCGAAATTCCAGAGGAAACCATTCGGAGAAACATGTGAATAGCGCTGTTGAAAAGACCCAAGTGGTTATAGCCTACTATCATGGTGGTCCAGGACACAGAATCTGGTTGGGGGATTTCATCAAACACTCGGCGCGCAGAGTCCAAGTTGCCAGCCTTGGCGTGCGCGGAGAGAATGGTGTTCCATGAGAAGGTAGTCTTAAGGGGCATTTCATCGAACAGGCGGTGGGCGTCGGAGGAGGAGCCAGTTTTGACGTAGAAATTGAGGAGGTTGTTTGTGAGGAAGACACCACCGAGGCAGCAAAGGCCGTGTTTGATGATTCGAGCGTGAATGCATCTTCCGATGAATGGGTCTCGGGAATTGATTGCAGATTGGAGAAGGTAGACGCATGCGTCGGAATGGGAGGGAGGGGTTGGGGTGGGGGTTTGCATTAACACAAGCACCGTGTGTTGAATTGGTGGCAGTGTCTCCCTCCCAAGCTTGCACCAGCATCAATGCTTCGCAACACTTTTCACTTTCACTTTCTTGCCTTCAAAACACTCACTCTGCTTTGCGGAACTGTTGTAGTGAGTGTCTGTTGTAATCTCGACCAGTTAGTTAAATGTAGCACAAAGTCCAAGAATAGTTTAAGAATCACAATTAATATTTAGTTAAATTTTAACTTTGGTCCTTTAATTTTGCAAATTCTCTATTTTCATTCTCTTGGTTTTAAATTGGTGATTTTGATTTCCATAATTTTAGAAATAGATAATTTTGGTGCAAAGCTAAATTGTTCCCATTGACCATTAATATATAAACGTTGACCCATACGACTATAAAAAGCACATAAAACATGGTGCCTGAGAATTTCAAAGACCAATACCTGATAGAATATATGTAATTATTGAAAATTCATCTCGATGTGTTTAGTGCGTTGATGTTGAATTGGATTTCCAGAAATGTATATTACACTAACATTATCACAGTAAACCAAACCAATGTAGCCTCATAAAAAGGACAATGTAGCTCAAGAAGAAGAATGCATAACCAACATGACTCAGAAACCACGTTAGCAATGCTTTGATATTCTGCATCAGCACTAGAGCCTGAAAGTGTGGCTTGACGTTTGGAAGGTCATGAGAGCAAATTATCTCCAAGAAACACACAATAACCAAAAGTGGATTTCCTAGTATCCGGACATCCAACCCAATCTGCATCTGTATAAGAAATCAGAGAGCTTATCGAAGAAGAATAAAGATGCAGGCCATGATGAAGTGTACCCTAAATGTAGCATAGGATGCGCCTGAGAGCTTGCATATGTTCATCTATCGAATTATGCATAAATAAACAGATATATTGTACCGTATAAGAGATATCATATCTCGTGAAAGTGAGATACTATAAAGCTAATGTCAAAGCTACAAGTTATAACTAGAGTTTAAGACAGTCTTTGACTGATTTATAACTAAATAATGCCTAACATGATATAACATATATTTACCAAATATAACAGATTTTCAATAATTGCATGTATTTTATCAATACCATCCGGCAAAAATGCAATAACCTCTCGCGAACACCCAGCATATTCTTAATGAATAACGTGTGTAGGGACGGCCTTCACATACAAGGGGAAAAAATCGCGTTAGTTAATCAAACATCATTGTAAATATAAAGGGTTTACAAAGTCAGAAATCACTAGGGTAAGGGTAAGTAAGTTGGTCAAAACGATTGCTTGCCATTGCTTGACCACAAACCAACACGTTCCAAGCGATAACCTTCTCCCATATCACAACGTTACCCACTCGACAAATAGGTGAGGGAACTGATATAGGAGGTGGGACATTTTCGACTCGTTGAGCTAACGGGATGGAAAGGATGGCTGATACATACATTAGGAAGTGACTATTTCCAATATACAAAAAGTATGCCAAAACATGAGTATCTGCTGCAATAAGTGTCTGTCATAGTGAGAACCCCATTCTGGAAATAAGGGACAACTTTTCCACCCCTTAAATGCAGCACAATCTCAACTTCAAAGAAGTTTCCTCGAGTATCCTCGATGAGCACAAATTGTGCAAGCTCATCGACCTGGTTAAAGGAAAACCACGTACCTTCGGATCTTCAATGCGTTTTGTTTCTAAGATTTAATGTATCATGAGAGCATCTTGATTTATTAAAGATTAATAAATAAATAAACAACTATTATGGATTAAGTTGTAAATAAGGTGTGGATTCAAATGGAGTAGTTTTTCTAAATAATTATTATTTGATGAAACTAATGGTTATAAAAGAGTTACTACCTATTAACTTTGAAATAATATTTCATTCTTGACATTAGAGTATTGTTTCAATCCTAATCACCACCACCATGAAAGATAGAGAGAATAAAAAGAAAAGTCACATGAAATAAAATTTTATTTCTCTTCTTTTTTAAGAAATGAAAACACATCTCATTATACAAGAAGATACATATAATTTATATATTATTTATGAGAATCATATATTTTAATATTTTATTTGATTTTCTATTGTGATTCTTAAAAAACTATTAAGTGTTACATATGGTATCAGAGTAAGAGTAAGTATGTGTTTTGAAATTTATAATTCTCTAATAATAAAATTTTATGAACCCTAATTGTGAAATTTAAGAATTTTAATTTACGTTGTGTGTATTATTTTATTAGCATGTTTTTTCAATTGCAAGTATGGATTGTCTATCAGAAATATTTATGATTGATGAATTTTTTTTTCCGCATCAATTCTCGCACCGCACAATGAAAAAATTGCACCAGATTTGATCATGTATATGACAATTAATGCTTTATTTTATGGATGGATCCTATACATATGTGAATTTTCGGATTCCAACTTCAAAGCTATTCTTTTAAGGGCCAAAGTTTTATTTCTAATTCTTTGATCAGGTACTTTATGATGGCTTAATTAATTCCAATTATAATTTTATTTCATTGAACGTGATTGGAAAAGGCTTGCTCTTTTTTTTTTTTTTTTTATCGTAACAATATAAATGGTACGTGACCTAGAACACTATACACAAGAATGGCTATGAATATAGCAATAAATATGCGCACGCAGTCTTGGTTTGGAATTAGGTGTATGATAAATTTGTTAGTTGCCAAAAGTGATCAAATTTTTAAGTTTATTTAATTTTAAATTAATGATATTTTCTTTAATTACCATAGAATAATAGATGCTTGAATATATAAGTATTGGATTATAAGGATATTGAAATTCATTATTATAAGGTATCTATGAATTGTCCAAAGTTTGATTGGTTGTTCTTATAATTAATAAATATAATTATAGGCAGTTTATGTGTATCATTAATTTTATTTATATACTCAGAGATAATAGGTGATTCTAATTGGTGCATACTTAATTGTCAATAAAGTTATAATTTTATCAGTATCATTATGTTGTATATTGTGTGTGGGTGTATTATTCAAAGGAAAACATGGATATACATTTATTGTGGTTTGAATATATAGTATATGTAATACGTGTTTTATGTCCCAAAACACTTGTGTGGAATTTTAGTATGCAGTATCAGCTCCCAACCAAGTGAATTCTCATGTTTCAATTGTGCCAATTTTTAATGGGTTTAACTTCTCTGATTGGAATGAGCAAGTCCAATTTCATCTCGGTGTTTTGGATCTTGATCTTGCTACATTGGAAGAGAAGCATGCTACTATTACTGATGATAGTAGCGTTGAAGAGAAAACCCATTATAAAGCGTGAGAAAGATTAAACAGACTCAGCCTAATGTTCATGAGAATGACTATCAGAGGTAGCATTAAGATAACTATCCCCAAGATCGAAAATGCTAAAGAATTTATGGGGTTAGTGGAACAAAGCTCTAAAGCAGCTAATAAGTCTCTTGCTGGGACATTAATGAGTATGTTGACCACCATGAAGTTTGATGACTCACAAACTATGCATGACCATGTCCTTGAGATGACAAACATTGTAGCAAGGCTTAAGACCTTGGAAATGGTTGTGAATGAGAACTTCTTGGTACAATTTAATCATAACTCATTATCATCTGAGTATGGTTCGTTTCAAATGAGCTTTAATACCATGAAAGACAAATGGAATTTGCATGAATTGCACAATATGTTGGTTCAGGAGGAAATGAGACTTAAGAATCTAGGAAGTCACTCAATCAATTATTTAAGCCACCAAGGAAATCAAGGAGCTAAAAAGAAATTTATGAAGAAGCATGATAAGGGCAAAGGGCCATTAAAGATCAATGAGACATTAGTGCAAATCTAGAAGAAAGTATCAAAGAACAATAATTGCCACTTCTGTGGGAGAGCTAGACAGATCCAGAAGGATTGCCAAAACGTAAGGTTTGGTTTGAAAAAAAAAGGGATTTCTTACAATCCAAACCATAAGCCCACATAAGAAGTTTGTCTTCCTAGGGAATAGAGTGAAAGCGCTAGTGGAAGCAGTTGGGACTTATCATTTAATCCTTAACATTGAACATCATTTAGATTTATTGAAAACTCTTTTTGTATCTAGTTTATCTAGGAATTTTGTTTCATTATCTAACATCAATGTTACTGGATACTCTTTTAATTTTGGTAATAGATGTTTCAGTTTATTTAATCATAATCATCCGATTGGTACTGATATTCTTTGTGATGGTTTATAAAGTTGAATTTAAATGGTTTGTATGCAGAAACGGTTTTGACTCTGCATCATAATGTTGGCACTAAACGTAGTTTAGTGAATGAATGATCTATTTTCTTATGGCATAAAAATTTGGGTCACATTTCGAGAAAAAGAATGGAAAGATTAATAAAGAATAAAATTTTTTTCAAATATAGATTTTAATGATCTGAATATTTGTGTGGATTATATTAAAGAAAAACAAACAAAAACATTGAAAGAAAAGTCCTACAAGAAGTACTCAACTTCTTGAAATTGTGCACAATGACATTGCACCTTTTAATGTTAATTCTTTGGGAAAGGAAAGGTATTTTATCATGTTCATTGATAATTATTCACGTTACGATTATGTCTACTTATTGCATTGATTATGTCTACTTATTGCATAAGAAATCATAAGTAATGGATGCCAGATCTGATAGAGGTGGTGAGTACTATAGAATGTATGATGAAATTGAGCACACCCAGGTCCATTTACTAAACTATTTCAGGAATGTGATATTTGTGCACAATACATAATGCCATCGCAACAAAATGGTGCATGAGAAAGGCATAACAAAACATTAATGGATATGGTCAGGAGTATGTTATGTAACTCTAATTTACCTATAATTTGTGGATGTATACATTGAAAATTGTCATGTATTTGTTGAATAGGATTCCTGGTAAGGCAGTTCCAAAGACACTTTTTGAACTATAGACTAATAGGACACCTAGCATGAGGCACCTGCATCTTTGAGGTTGCCAGACAGAAATAAGGATTTATAATCCACAAGAAAAGAAACTGGATGCAACAACAATCAATGGATATTTCATTGGTTATTCAAAAAAATCAAAGGGGTATAGGTTTTACTGTCCTAATCATAGTATGAGAATTGTTGAAATTGGAAATGCAAGGTTCATTGAAAATGGTGAAATAAGTGAGAGTATAGTTCCATGGAATGTGGAAATTAAAGAAGTTAGAGTGAAAGTTCCTTTAACTTGTGTCTCTGATAGTAAAGTGAGTGCTCCTCTAGATGTTTTTCCAAACAACAACGAAGAAGAGCAACAAAATAATAAATCCATGATTCAAAATGAACCTATTGTAGAAGAATCACAAAAAAGAAATAAGGCCAACTATTTCAAATGACTATGTGATATATCTATATGAATTTAAAAAATTCAATTAAGCATTATTGATGATGATCTAGTTTCATATTCATAAGCCGTAAGTTGTGATAATTCTAATAAGTGGTTGGAAGCCATTGAAGAATAGTTAAGATCCATGGAACATAATGGTGTTTGAGACCTTGTAGAATTGTCAGAAAGTCGCAAGATAGTTGGTTATGAGTGGGTCTTTAAGACTAAACATGACTCTTATGACAACCTTGAATGTTACAAGGCCATACTTGTTGCTAAGGGTTTTACTTAGAGAGATGGTGTTGATTATAAAGAGACACTTTCATCAATCTCACGAAAGGATTCCTTCAGGATTATCATGGCACTGGTAGCCCATTATGACTTGGAGCTACATCAAATGGATATGAAAACTAGCTTTCTTAATGAAGATTTAGAGGATAATGTTTACATGGACCAACCAATGGAGTTCTTAGTTGAAGGAAAGGAACACATAGTGTGTAATTAAAGAAATTAATAAGAACTTAAGCAAGCTTCCCACCAATAGTATTTGAAGTTTAATGATACCATTGTTTTCTTTTGTATTTAAGGAAAACATTGTAGATCGATGTAAATATCTAAAGGTCAGTGGGAGTAGGGTTATGTTTTTTATTTTGTATGTTGATGATATCTTACTTGCAATTAATGATCTTGGTCTTTTTCATGAGACTAAGAAGTTTTTCTCTAGTAATTTTAAAATGAAGGATATGGGTGAGGCAAGCTATGTGATAGGAATATAAATATTCTGAAATAGGTGACAAGGATTTTTAAGCTTGTCCCAGAAAGCATATGTCAATAAAGTGTTATAGAGGTTCAGGATGGAAAATTGCTCAGCATTGCCTGTTCCAATTCAAAAAGGAGACAGGTTTAGTCTCATACAATGTCTTAAGAATGATTTGGATTTGAAACAAATGGAAACAATTTTGTATGCATATGTTGTTCGAAAGATATCAAAGTAATCAAGGAATGGAACAATGGAAATCTACAAAGAAGATTTTGATATATTTACATGGAACAAACAATCACATGCTTACATATAAGAGATCTAATTACCTTAAGGTGATTGGGTATTCAGACTCGAACTTTATTAAATGTGTGGATACAAGAAAATCCACCCTTGGTTATGTATTTCTTTTAGTCGGAGGAACAATATCATGGAAGAGTGCAAAGCAATTCGTTGTTACTACATCCACTATGGAAGTTGAGTTTGTAGCATGTTTTGAGACTACAATAAAGGCTAATTGGATGCAAAACTTTATTTCACGGCTTGGAATTGTCAATAGTAATTGCAAGCAACTGAAATTGTATTGTGATAACTTCGCAACAGTGTTTTTCTCTAAGAACGACAAATACTCTAAAGGTGCTAAACATATGGAATTAAAGTAATTTGCTGTGAAAGAAGAAGTTCAGAAACAAAAAGTGTCAATAGAAAATATTAGTACAAAACTCATGCTAGCTTACCCTTTGACAAAGGGATTACAACCCAAGATATTTATTGAGCATGTTGAAAATATGAACATAATTGTTATTAAGGATTGTTGAGTGTAATGTGTATTGGATTGTTGACACTTTGAGCTCATTTATGATATGATTATGATTACTTGTTCTCTATGTTTTCATGCATGTATGTATTAGAGTAAGATAAATAGGTATCGTCTTAATTAAAGACATTATGTTGGACCATTATGTGCTTCTAATTATGTTCATATTAAGGAGAAGTCTAATTTGTGGTACATGGAATAAATTATGTCGATTAAGTGATGTAAAATCGTCATGACTCATATTAGTACTTATTCTTAATTATGAAATTATGATGTGCCCAATGTATGAAACAATTTAGTCATTTCAATGCGCATTACGTAAGTTTTAAATTTATTTATTTATTTGTCCATGATGTTAGGTAATGTCACATGAGTCAAGTGGGAGAATGTAATATTTAATGTCTCATATGAGAGGCTTGTGACTTATTAAAGATTAATAAATAAATAAATAAATAATAATTATGAATTAAGTTGTAAATGAGTCATGGGCTTAAGTGGAGCAATTTCTTGAGATAACTATTAATTGATGGGAGTAGTGATTATAAAATAATTAATACCCACTAACGTGAAATAAAGTCTCATTCTTGACATTAGAGTATTCTCTCAATCTTAGCCACCATCACAAAAGATAAAGAGAATAGAAAGAAGAGTCAAAGGAAGTGAAATCTTGTTTCTCTCATCTTTTAAGGAACCAAACCAAAGAACATCAGAGAGAAATCTCACTATGGAGAAAGGTGCACACTATTTATCTATTATTTGTAAGAATCATATATTTCAAGATCCTATATGGTTTTCTATTATTGTGATCCTTAGATTCAACCAAAAATGAGACAGTGAGGCATGTTACACACATAAAATATGTTATGTTGATTATTCATGGTGAAATTAAATGATTTAGGACTTTATGTTGCTTGGTTTATAGGTTTCAAAAGCTTATACCTAATTGTTGTAGAGAATAAGCTAGAAGATGATATCTTTTGATTTGTCATGCATGGCATTGGAGAACCTGACAAAACATTTCATGAGACATTAATTAGTTACAACATTCATCCACACAAGAAGTTGATGCAGTTAATAATGATGGAAATATATAAAGAAGACAACAACAACATGCAAACAAAAATGGTGAAGATTTTTGCCACCTTTCTGGGATGAATGTGCAACTGTTACTAGAAGTAATAAGAAACATTGCACTTCTGACCCTAAACTAGGACATTGTGCAACTATTACAAAAATGGTGACATAGCATTTCTATTTAAAGAATGCAGCTAATATGACAAGGACATTTGTGTAGTTTACATTGTTCACTTAATTTGGATGGGTTACACTAGTTTTGGTCCAAATTAGTCTTTAGCAGCAGAGCTACTGATGTTCTCATGAGCTTTGAGGCTTTCATAGGAGTATGTGGCCCAAGGAGCTTCATCATTATAATTTATGACTTGGACATTATACGTTAATGTTAACTAAAAGTTAATTACATATAAAATAATTTGCATTGCATATTTTTCATAGCATTGCTCAGGTATGTTTTACATGTATTGGTTCATTTTTCAACATCATTTTATAGTACATGTAAGTCGCTGCATCTATAATTATTATTATCATTATAAAAATTATAATAATAAATTATTTGTTTTAAATATTATAATAATAAAGTATATTTTAAATTTACTTTCAATATAATTTAAAACATAGTCAATATCCTCTGCCATATATAGTTATAGTAAAAATTCAATAATTAATACTTCTAATTTATTGCAACACATATAACACATGTTATCAACAATAACAAGAAATTGTATAAAATACAAATTAATGAGGTGACTGTAATGGGATTTTAGGATTTTTAGGTTTTTTCTTCAACATTGACAAGGTCTCTAGGCATCGATCCTTTACATAGTGACCTTAATGGGATTTTAGGGTATTTAGGTTAATTTCTTCTTCAAGATTGACGAGATGCCTAGCCACGGATGGTATACATAGTGACTTTAATGGGATTTTAGGGTCTTTAGGTTAATTTCTTCTTGAAGACCGATAAGGTGTCTAGCCATTGATGCTTTACCACCTTAACATGATTTTAGGGTCTTTAGGTTAATTTCTTCTTCAAGATTGATGAGGTGTCTAGACATTGATTGTATACATAGCGACCTTATTGGAATTTTAGGCTATTTAGGTTTCTACTTCAACACTGATGACGTGTCTAGGCACCAACGGTATACTTAATGACCTTATTGGGATTTTAGAATAAATGATGTATTACAAAACATACACTTTTTAATTCCTCTTATGTTAGGCAATTTGAATATTTTTTTTGAAATGACCTCGTCTCAAATACAACCTTCGTGGGGCAAGACTTACAGGTTTGGGACTCAACGAGTTCTACCTTTTTTACCCTGCCTTTCTCGTTAAACATTACACAAGGAAAATGTCTTTTTGTTGCACATGACAAACTGCAAATATGTGTTTCATTGTGATGTTAGCGGGTCAAAATAAAACAAACACCAAATTTATGAATTCGATGTATATGTTCAAAAGTATCATGGTTGGTGCCAAAATGAAAAACGGAGGTGTTAATGGCAATTCCCAACTATTAAAGTAATAATTTAAACTAATAATGCACAAAACTTTCTCAAAGTTAGACCAATGCAAAGAATAAAACATTTAATGATGCAATTTAGA
This sequence comes from Glycine latifolia, assembly GCA_013407115.1. Lineage (NCBI taxonomy): Eukaryota > Viridiplantae > Streptophyta > Magnoliopsida > Fabales > Fabaceae > Glycine > Glycine latifolia. The sequence continues at coordinate 8,152,040 of CM023941.1, forward strand.
TATGGTTTCAACTACCCCCACCTAATCTTATTTCAATGATACTTTGTCATTCTTACATGGAATTAAATTGAAAATATTAATTAATTTGAGATATGCTCATGAGTGCTTAAAATGACGAGAAGAAAATTCATCACAGCCTATTCCATTTCTAAGCTATCCTACACTTGGCAAATCACAAGAGGTCTTGTCTAGGCTACTTTTGCATGTGTCATTTTTGACAAAGACATACACACTGCTCAAAGTTTCCTTTTGAAATCCCAAACCACATCTTTCCTCAAAGGATACAAAGCCAATATATATTGTGGTGCAACCAATTATGAAACCTCAAAAAGTTATTCAAACGTTGTCTTCAAAGTTTCATACTTGAAAATTACTTCAAAGAAAACTAGATTGTTACTTTGCAAAAATCGTTACTTGCAAAACCGTCCACCTAGTTTGTTCGAAAACCCAAAAACAATATCATCTTTTTTTTAATAGGATTAATGATTTATGGAGTTAGAGAGGAAAATGCTTTTTAAGGTGAAGACCTCTCCTGCATGCTTAAGAGACATAACTTTTACCAAATCCTCTCGGCGTGGAACCTTGAACACCACTCATGGATGCTATTGAAACCTCATTTTCGACAACCAACTCTATGTTTAGTGTTGCACTATTGTGTAGATGTGGAGATCATATGCGACTCTTTGTTTTCAAGACCCGAGACAATCCTGTTCAAAGATTTTGAAAATGCATCAACTGGAATGTAGGTATTCCATATCCACTTAGCAATTCATTGGATTTATGAATCTGATTTTGTCATTATCCTTGTCTGTGTAGATCGTTGGAAGTTGCAAATCATTTATTTGGGATGATGAGCTTCACGGTTCCACTGCTGCCACCTGTAACACCCCACTATTTTCCTTATTCTATATGAACTTGAAGCAATATTGTAGGATGATTGGAAAATTAAAATTTTCTAACTAACAAGATTTTTAGAATTTAATACACCTTTTGAAATAAAAATTCAATTCAATTTAAGCTATTCTAATTATTAGAAAATTGTATAAGAATGATGAACATAATATTAGGAGTTTTCTTGTAATTATAGGCTACATAAACTTGGTAATTAAGATAGTTTAGTGATTTTGCAAATTAAAAACAACAAAGAAATAAGATTCTTGCTATTTCATAAAAAAAAAAAAAAACCAAGCTAAGTACGGTGCAAGAAAAATGAAACAGCCTAGTATGAAGGGTTCCACGTGAAATGCAATTGGAAGTGTAGGGAGGGCCAAGTCAAGAGCAAGACAAGAGCATAATGGAATAGCCTATTAGGAGAAAGCAAGTGTAAAGGAGAAATATGATTGGAGACAAAACAATAAATGATAGGATAAAGGCAAGTACAAAGGGAATATATAATAAATGAAAGTGAAAAAAATCCATTCGAGCTCATCCAAGGGAGATTCCAACGTGCAGAATTTTTGGGGCTAAGAAGTCAAGCTAACAACCAATGAAATTTATGCAATCATTGGATAATACTATAAAAGGAAATGAAGCAAATTGGAGGGGCAGCCAGTGCAGCAAAACCGTGCAGCATTTGCCTTTGTTGTGTTTTGAATCTTTGAAAATAAGAAACCAAGTTATCACTATCATTAAAACATTCCAAGCAGCCATACGTACAGCACCAAGCCCCACTTGGTTGCTTTTGTTTCCAAGCTTTTTTATTTAATCACAACACAAGCCACCAACCGTACCTATCTTATATATCTTTTGCTATCATTTTCAAAATCTTCCAAAAGCCAAGGAAGCCACGTGAAGAAGGGAGAAAGAGAGGCAAGCTTAATCAAGGTGTGAAAAAACAATTAAGGTACGGGTAGTTTTGATAAATAGAATTTAAATATTAGCTTATTAAAGACATAGCAGAGAAAGAGATAAATCACTTCACTTATGTAAAATTGTATTAAGCTCCTAGCTCTTAATTGTTCAAATGTTATTGCTTAAGTAGTTGATTAGAATAGTTTAATTTTTAGAAATATACTAGGATTAAGGCTAAGCTAAGAGAACTCCAAATTAGTATGTCCTAATGGAAGTTTTAAAATTAGTTAGCCTTGATGAATTATCTTACTTGGTATAATAAAGTTTTAAGTTAATAAATTAATTGGAAAGATGACACTAAATTTAATTTTTTATGTAAAGAATTGGTTTGATTTTCTGTATTAAAATTTGGTTAAAATATTTGCTGTGAGTTAATTTACAAAATTAATCAACGCTGTATCTAAATCGTTATATGATGACGCTGTATTTAAATTACTGCATGCTGTTGCTGTATATTTATTTTTGACTGTACGTTGCTGTAAATAATTGAATCTGTATGCTGTTGCAAGTAAATAAATCGGTATGCTGTTGCTGTATTAAAATAAGATAAGCAGTAAATGATGTGTGTAGCTGTAATTTATGGTAACTCTAAATAAAACAGCATATTCATATAGGAATTTGTTAATATTTGAACATTCCTTTAATAGTGTTATTTTATGTGACTTGTAAGTGGTAAAGACAAATACAAAACTGATATAAGAAGGTAAAGCAATTCAAATGATGAGAAATAATTTTAAAAGTGAACTGTGTGATGGCCGTGTGGTATCATTTGGCCTTGAGAAGTTTGATGTGATGATTTAGAAGGTTGATGTGATTGGTGATGACCTTGTGATGATATTGAGATGTGATGAAAATAAAAGAATAATTTACAAGAAGAAAAATAAATCATGTGTGCATTTTCATGTGCATCTGTCCGGTGGGGTAGAATTTGAGACGATGAGACGATCCTCGTAAAGAGGTGTATTTGTCAGATAACTAAACTGAGTTCCATACGTGTTTTAACTTGGGGGTAGTTGAGACAGTGGGGAACCACACCACCATGATGATCACATGGAAGGGAGTGAGACTCCTGTGCAACACTGGGCTACCCTGACGGGATGGATAAGTTCGTTCCACTAAGGTGAGGGTGGGGTTATCTGACAGTGGCCACAATTATTTAGACGTTGCTGAGATCTCAGTCATGCATCATATAATAAGATGAACATGCATTTTCATTTCACGACAAGTATGTGTGTGAAAATGACTTATTTACATTTCGTATAATTGTTTATATTTACTATTTGTTTCGTCGGTAATTAAATTTGATTTATGATTTGGTCTGATGATATTTAAATTTTGTTTATCAAGACTGACCCTGTGTTGTGTTGTGTGGTGGACACCTGTGATGACCCCAAATTATTTGGGCGAGCAGGAAATCAGTGATAAGGATGCCGTATCAGAGGAATGAAGATTGTGTGCTGTTTGTCTGCTTTTGGATGATCTGTACTTGTGATGTATCATGGACTGTTTATATATGGAACTCTGGCTATGTAATAAGGAATGGACTGTATGGTATGTGTGTGAAAGTCATGCATTATAAAATAACGAGTAAACCATTATAATTTCTAAATTCGTTCTAAAATCAATCAAATTTTGTTGGAACTTTTATCCTTTTGATTTTTCGAAAATTTTTAGCAAATAAAAATAAATACGTAATAAAAGTGAAATCATGAAGTGGTCGTTTCACCACCAATGTTGGTCCTACTGAAGGCAAGATCAACATGAAGTCTACATTTCGATCTTCTATTTGTTATTCTTCATGAGCCTCCATTAAACTATATATATATATATATATATATATATATATATTGCAATATACTAATATGGATTTCTTGTCATGTTTATCATAATCTTTGTTTCACACTTCTACTTTGTTGTCATTTGATTCCTATTGTTTGTGTGATGCAACAACATGAACACTTCCTTCGAAGAAGGTACGAGTTCAAGAAGAACACCTTAGTTTAAGCTCACCCTGCCCAAGGGAAATACCTGTAATCAATGATAACTTTGACAAGTTATTGATTTTAATGCAACTCAAAGTTTATCACAAAAACATAGGCCACCATCCAACTTGTAGTAGTCGTAGCAGTAGTAGCAGCCCAGATGAACTGCGGTTTATGAAAAAGGACAATGAGTTTTATTTTGGAGAATATAAACCCGAGAGCCAATGGATGGACCGAGATGAACCACCTCCATCACTCGAAGACCCAGTTCAACAACCACAGTGGTTACACCCTCACAAACACCACATGAGCTCTCACACCAACCACCAAGCCTTACACCACCACTAGGATCACTACAGTATCAATGTATTTCACCCTTATCACCACTATATGAAGCATCAACACTAACACTACCATTAGGACCTTCACCATCTACACACCAAAATGCTTTTGCTAGAAAGGGATCAACACCACCGACACCTACTTGATTTGAAACTGAAACAACCAAAGTTGATTGCTTGTGTGGCTGCCTACCTTGGCCATGTAACTACTAACATAGTCAATGAATAAACAATGTAACAATAAAAAATGACTATGCTCAATGAATGATAATCTTCATGATGCATTGTTGCATTGATTAATTTTGTCAACACTTTGCTAATTATGATACAACAAATGGTCTTTACATGCATTAGAATCATTTTTTTTTATATAATATACACTACACAACAAAAAATATGAAACAAGGTTAATTTGACAAATTCAAAGCCTTATAATATAATAAGCCATATGGAAATCACATACAACAACACACGATCATCAATCATGTGAATCATTATTTATAAGTTCATGACTCTTAACTACTACACAACAACCATAGACCAAAAAAAAACTAACTTATCTTTTTAAATTGGATAGATTGGCCTTAACAAATGACCCAATAAATTTGTTGGATTGTTCCTGGCCATTTGAGACCTATTGCTTCCTAAACCCCCATTTTGCTTCCTATACTCAACCCATAATACTTTTTTACCTTCTAGAATGGTTATTTTGGAATCCAACAAACTAGTGAATTTCAAATTTAAATTTAACATTCAGGAATGTTCACTCTGGAGCAAAAACCAAGTGTAGGAAGTAAAATAGGAAGTGCATGAACCCAGCCCCATATGAGGGAAGGATGTATTTCCTTGGGTTGGGTCTTATGTTAGATACTGTGACTCCTCATCATTTTCTTCGGCCATCTTGTAGACTTTGTGTATTTGGTTTACTTCTTCGTGGCCCATGCAATGCTAATGTAATATGAACAAAAACCAAATAAACTTTTTCTAAAAAAAAAATAAATGTTGCTCACCTCAGTTCAAATTTTATCATATTATTAAAAAACACAAAAATATGTAACATTTGTTGACTTTAGTCAAGTGGTATGGTTGTATACGTCAAGGGTATTTCTTGTACGTATCCTACTATTAATATAGTGGTTTTTTGCTTATTAGAGAAAACCCTTGCTGATGTTAAATTCTCATTATGAATCATATCATCTACTGTGATGTCACAAATACTATCTAGGAGGGTGTCAAACACAAATAACTCACAACAGGTCTAAGCTCCATAATTAAAAAAAAAAGCTACACAAAAAATACAAATTTACAATTTCTAAAAAATATACCACATTAGTGCCTTATTTTAGAGTGTTAGACTGTAACACAAACTTATAAGGCTTATTTACTTAATCTTCAATGGATTTTTTTTCCTGGAAGACACACCAAAAAACACATTGCTAACATAACAAGTATGTTTGTTTGGAAGTTTGCAAGGGATAAGACCAAACAAGTAGGGAGGAGTCCATTTATATAAAATTTGTTTTGCTACTAGGAGTAGAGTTGGATTGAAGTTCATTATAAAGGGATGCAGGTTCTGATTATATTAAGTATATACAAGTGGTTATGGTTTTGCTACTATCGGGGGTGTTTTTATTCTTGTTAAAAAGCCGTGGTGGACTTTTAACAAGAATGCAATCTTTCTTCTAACATATTTGCTCCATTCATTTTTAATTTTGTTCCCTTTCTTCAAACCGAACATGTAGGCATACAATAATACTTTGGAATCCCTTTGTTTAGGTAGAGTCGCAAGTTTGACAAATGATAACCTTGCATATATATAACCTTTTGTGTTTCTTATGTTGCAGTTTCATTTTAGTAAGTCAAAATTTCCTCTAGAAAGTTACCCTTGTAATGGATATAATGTCTCAGTTACAAGAACAAGTTAATTTGATTACACATTTGGCTTTTCATACCATTGAGACATTGCAAAGGGATGCCCCTCCTTTCTTCATTTGATCCTATTTTTTAAGAAATTTACACTAGGGAATTTACAGTTCCTTTTGTCTTGTTTAATTTAGTTTGTATCTCTTCAAAATCTAGACCAGAGAATTTGATCTTTTGAGACATCAGGTTTCTTTTCTTGCAAATCTTAATTGCATTTTCTCACTTTGTCTCCCAAGTCCTAACAATGATTCATTTGTATTAAATAAGTCAATTTGGAAATCAGTTGCTATAACAAAGTTTAAACCTTTTTGTTTGGACTATAGTCCTACTACCAATGATTTAATTCAAATTTAAAGATCTCTAACTGCTTTGTCTCTTGGTTATTGTGTTATGTACAAATTGATTTTTGAAAAATTTTCTCATTTGTTTTTTTTTTGCACTACTCGATAGTTTCCCTTCTTTTGGAATAATTTGTTTGGTGTTTATGTTGAACATTGGCTTTGCCATAAGGGACTCCCAAAGTTCTTGTGTTAATTTTAGAGGTTTGACACTAATAGAGATGTTAAAAGGCTTTGGTGTTGCCCTCAATTTGTGTTTATTAGGTGTACATGGTTAGAAAGAAATGCCAGATTTTTCATCAGTCATATGATGCCTCTAGTTTTCATTTGGGATCAAATAGTTTACTTGGTTTCTTTGTGTTGTTCTTCTAATGGTCTTTCTAGGGGGTATCTTTGGTTGATGGTACACTGTGTTTTCATGTAACATGTTCTTAATTTTCTTTTATTTTTTTCTTTCATTCTTAGTTTCTTGAAGATTCTTTGTCCTTTTGCATTTGATCTCTCCTTTCTTAATAAATACTTTTATTATCAAAAGAAAAAAGTCCCAAACATAAAACTTAATCTTCTAAAGTAATTTTTCTATAATATCTTCTACCGAACATTCTAACTATATCAACATATTCTAACACTAGCATGGTGATATTATTTCTCAGATACAAATATTCATGTTACTTGTGAATAAAAAATAAAATTGATTGTCCTTTTAGGATAATAGAGAAACAAGGTGTGATATCAAGTATAACAATTGTATGGTTCTTTTAGAGGATAACATGAATAATAGTTGGATGAGGTACATGATGTTGGGATAGAGGGTATTACTAGTTTACTGGGCACTATTGAGTTTAATTATTTTTAAAATCACCTACATAATTTTAACAAGTGACTTGGGTTAGATAAAACTTTTTGTTTCTTATTGGTTGATTGATGGTGACTTGGTTGTGTTATACTTGTCTCATTTATTGAAGAGTTAAAGTTCTATTTTTACTCTTCTTACTTACCATAACATGCTTTGTTTGTTTTTGATAGGTTATAACTTTGAATAGTTACCAAGTAGTTAAGATCGACTGATTACAACAACTTTAGTTTAGCTTTCTTCTTGACAAGTTATATAACTTTGAAAGGTCACCAAGTAGTCGAGGGTTGACTAATGACAAAAACTTTAGTTTAACTTTCAAACTTGTGACTTATTTTGGTTATATAATTGAGATTCAAACTAGTTTTTAATTGTTTATCATGAACTTATAGTTACATGGAAGTTTATTGAAAATGAATATTGTAAATGAGTCGGATTCCTCTTTCTCATTCTTAAGCAAGTCCCGAGAGGGCTTAATTGATCCATGATTTATGTTTTTGTTTTTCGCGGGCCTCCCGCCGGGGCCCGCTATGCCAAAAGCAAGAGAAACCCCATCCCTCTCTTTCCTTTTTTCACCCCCATCCATGTCGCCACACGGATAGCTATACTGATTCGGTATACTCAAAAGACACCGTTGGTACAAAATGGACGATCTAACAAAGATTACATTTTTTTCAAATACAAAATTTTTGAAAGATTTTCATCATTTATCAAAATAAGAAATAAAGAAATGAAGAAATTTAATTATTCTATCCAATTTTTTATCCAAACAACAAAATTTAAAAATAAAAATAATAAATTAAAACAATGAAAATTCTTGAAATCTAAAATTCCTTAGAATTCTAAAATCCTAGGTCCAAACACACTCTTTGGAAACAAAGACACTCTCATACACAAACAGATATCGGTGACTTACCGGTTTAATCAAGAATCCAAATATCGAATGCCTTGAACAGATGACTGGATTGAGTTTTATTGCACTGAAAATTGTCATGCACATTTAAAATGTGGAATAACTTAGCCCAGTCCATTTATAATGAACCAGTGAAGGGCTGGCTTGGGTTGGGTTGCCCTATTTCTAAGCCGAATATTTCATTTGTCTCACCCGTCAGTCTGTTATGTATGCAGAGATGGAAAGCTGTAACAGCAATAATCACTGGAGAGCCGAGGAAGCCATCGGTGGCAACGCTGAAGCTCTTCAGGCCCTAAGAGAACTCATCATATTCCCTCTTCACTTCTCTTTCCAAGCACAAAAGCTTGGCCTTAAGGTTCATTTTGCCCCCTTCTTCTTCATGTTTATACTTCTTTTAATCATGTCTTTCTTGTTCTTTGTAACTGTCATTTACATATTCCCCTTGGTTTGGTTTTTTGGATTTCCTTCTAGTGGCCAAGGGGATTGCTGCTGTACGGTCCACCAGGCACTGGGAAGGTAAATTCTTTTGAAAAATGACTTTTTGTTAACTTAGCATGGAACAGAGAATATGCTGCAATTTTCGTTTATTTTCCAATTTAGCCTTTTCTGTTTATTTAATCATATATCATTCCTTCTAGTTACTATATGTGATAGGCCACTGCACAGTTTAAAAGCACAACTTAAAAGAAATGGGTATTTGTAGCAAATTAGTGTTATTTGGCTAAGAAATAAATTTGCACTTAGGTAAAAGCAGAATCTATGGAGCTTTTGCTGACAGCAGAAACTACCTAAATTGTTTTTCTTGCATGTTGATTCTCATAAACTTCTTGCAGAAGCAATGTCTGTTACTGCATAATTTCACTGGAAGGTCAAATGGACAAAAAATAACAACGCTGCATTGTGATTTAAGATACCTCCCATCGGCCTTAATAAATAAAACTTTATCTGAATTGTGAAATAACTAGAAGCTAAATCTTTTTTCATGGCTAATTAATATTCTTCCATATAGCTCTCACAACACAGTTATCCAAAATTACCCAGGCCTCTTTCAAGACAATTTATTAAGAGTTCTACTTCCCAAGTATATGATTGATACGGCCTATATGCAGGATTCTGAATACGGCCTATATACAGGATTCTGAATCTGCTACTCTATGGTGAATGAATCTACTAGTTACCCAAGTATATCAATTACTGTTGTTTCCAATAGCAATTATGTTATAGAATTTAGGTGGGAAAGAGAAAGAAAGAGAAAGACAGAGAAAGAGAGAGAGGAAAAGAGAAGAAACAGAATAAGAGGATAGAGGGAAAGAGAAGAGAAACATGGAGGTCAAAGAATTGTGCACTCCACTTCTGGATTCCAGTTTGAGTCTACATTCAGTCTGCCTAAATTACAATAGACCTACCTCATTTATTGACAGCTACCCACCAGCCATACAATCTAACTAACAGTAGCTGACTAATAACTAACTAACTAACTAACATCCCTTTTCTTTTTATATTTACATATCAAATTAGTTATAGCCACGTAGCTACAGGCAACACTTACTATATATACACATATATAAGTATTTTGCCTAGCAATATGGTACAACAACTTGAACTTTTAACCTATAAGAAGTAAGAGCCATCTATAGAATAAGAAAAAGGAAATGAAATAACACAAGGAGGAGATGCAGTATAGTAGCAACAAGAGAAGGTGAGCAGCTAAGGTTGGCAAATTCTGGACAGCACAATACCTTTCCAGCATAGTTACTTTCCTGAATAACTTCTGGAGTCATTCAATAAGAGGTTCTGATAGGTAACTGGTTCCTATTGAAGAAAAAGAGTATTGTATTATTGAACTATAACAGTATAAGTTTCAGAGGAAATAGAGCAATGCTCCCTGCTAAGGGAGGATTTCCATTAACTCCAAGCTAATGCCGAACAATCCAATGCGAGAAAGATTCCGTTCACGCCTTCTATTCTCCCTTTTCAACAGAATACATGATTTCCTTTCCTCTTTCTCTCTCCTCTAACTAACCTACCTCCTAAATCATTTTATTGTTGGAGGAATAAAGGGAAGATGTGTCAAGGGGATAAATGGAAGAAGACAGACAGATAACAAAACAATATGGGGTTGTTTACAAATAGTTTAACTAGTAGTTTAATGTAGATAAGATAGTTATATGTCTTACTTTGGTGCGACCATCCTGAGTCAAACTTACATTTTGCTTGGCTTATGGAATGTAAAATTAGTTATATTTATGCCTGTATGTGAATTTCATTACAGACAAGTTTGGTACGAGCAGTTGTTCGGGAGTGTGGGGCACATTTGACAATTATCGGGTACTCAACTTTTGAATATGTAGTTTGGTGGATCTTGTGTTTCGAAGTTCTTTTTCCTGAATCAATTACTTGTCATTATTTGTCTGTTTATGTATTTTGCAGTCCACACTCTGTTCATAGAGCACATGCTGGTGAAAGTGAGAGAATTCTCCGTGAGGCTTTTTCAGAGGCATCATCTCATGTAGCATTGGGCAAGCCTTCGGTTATCTTTATAGATGAAATAGATGCACTCTGTGCTCACCGAGATTCCAAGTATGAGACTATTGATGACTTATAAGCCAAACACTGCTGTGATTTGTTTGGGTTTTGTTTTTTCTATCTTGTACTTTTTTGATAAATATGATAAATTTTGTTTGTGAACATAACTTTACGATGATAGAGAGAATGCAGATGGAAAAAAAAAAACTCCTGTAAGAGGATTCTCTAGCCTTGCATATGTTAAAGATATGATTTGATCACAATAAATAGGAAAATATCTCAGCTGATAATTAGGGATTATACTCATTATTAGTCATTATTATGTTTTCTTATATTGTACTCTTGATTCATTATAAATCAGAATAACGTGTGACACACAACACACAACATTATACAGTAAAACACTGTTATAATGAAAGTCATTCTCCACCGGGGACATTGGACATCTCTGTTAGTCGTCCTACTTCCGGTGACCTATCTACACTATTACAGAAACCCATTCTCAGATTTTTAGGTTTTTTTTTTTTCCTTTCTGCCACAACGTTCCTTTTGCATTAACAGTAACATCATGCTGCGAGCGTGCTTACACTGCCATCTTGCCAGTGTGACCCTTCGATCAGGAGCATCTCTCTCCAGCAAACCAAATGCCACCGATTGCTACCCATCTGCTGCAACACGCGTTGCGACACTCCGGCACATGAAGCTCACGCTCCTGCACTGTTTCAGCGCATGATGTGTCTTTTCCGGTGATCCTCCTGCCATCCTTCTCCACTTCCGAAGACCCTGTTTGAGTACTGTTTGGCTGCTTTTCATACCATTTGGCTGTTTTGCGGCTCCGTTTGGTTCTGTTTTGCCGCTGTTTGGTTGATCCGCAGTCCAGCAACCGCACCATCGTGCTTCATTTCTTTCCAGCAAAGCTTTTCTGGTGACCTTTTCGAAGACCGTCACGCCATCCACTTGTGCAACCTTCTCAAAACATTGCCGCATGCGACTCCATGCAAGGCCTTGGCGCGTGAAGTTCATGAATACGACGCGTGATGCATCTCCGACCAGCGTCGTCTTCTCTCCCTCCGCCTCAAGGCGTCCGCGGTGAATCTTTTTTTTTCCCATAGGTAAACAGTGCCCATCATCATTGCCGAAGACCGCCACGTCGTCCACATGCGCAGCCAACTCAAAACACAGCCACATGCGACCCCATGCAGGGCCCTGGTGCGTGAAGTTCGTGCACACGATGCATGACGCATCTCCAACGAGCGTAACTTTGGTCTCCATTGTCACTGTAGGCCTTCATTGGCTGCCGCCGTGCCATTTTTATCTGGTGCAACCAGGATTTGAACTGCCTTTAGTTTCTGCTGGGTTGACCACATTTGTAATAAGCTTGTTTCGTATCACACATATGCTCAAGCTTGAGGAGGAGTGTTAAAGATATGATTTGATCACAATAAATAGGAAAATATATCAGCTGATAATTAGGGATTATACTCATTATCAGTCGTTACTATGTTTCCTTATATTGTACCCTTGATTCATTATAAATCACAATAACATGTGTGACACAAAACACACAACATTACACATTAAAACACTGTGATATTATAACTATATTGACTTTGTTATAATGTTTTTATCACTCTTTTAACTTGTTTTAAAATTTGAATCTGTTATGTGTAGCCCCAATATTTTATATCTGTTATATGTTGTAGTTTGTATGACTGTCTGTAGAGTGTCATCAAAACACAAAAGTAGGTAGGCTTTATTTTAATAACATTTCATTGATAAATTTATAATGTTAATCACATTATCACAATATTTTTGCCTTGGTGCTTATCAATAACATTAACATTAATTCCTTTATTCTCTTTATAATGGATATATGGCATGGTGGTATACTCATTTTGTATTTTTATTAATTTGACAAAGATAATTGAGTACCATCTTGTTTGAGATTTTGAAATGATCAGAGGTATAAATAAAAATCCAATTAGTTTGGTAAGAAATGTATATATAGTATGCTAAAAGAATCTGCTTCTTGACTAGGTTGTTATTTTTGTCACTATATATGGGGGGGAGGGGGGATCCACTTACTCTAAGAGTAATTCTTGTGAACTTCATTTAATATCTTTTCATAGACATTAAATTTCATCAATCCAACTATCAAATTGAAAGTCTTCATTAAGTATATCAAATTTTCAAAATTTTATAAAATTTAAAATCTATTTGATGCTTTATGAAACAACTTCAATTTGATGAAAAATATACTTTTTAAAAAAAATAAATATTGATCATAAGATTATGTACTTACAAATGTTCAATTTATTTAAAATCTGGTGTACATGGTCTTTGAGAGAGCTTCTACAAATTAGCTTATATAAGCTAATTTTAGTTTTTTGGAGAAACTTATTTTATTTTTCCTTATTTTCTTCCCTAAAAGTGCTTATGGAGAAATTTATCCAAATAGATCCATACTGATATAAGTGGCAGAATTTCAGACATTTGTATGGAATTCTCAATCTTGAACTTCTGTTGCATTTGTACAGTAGTTTGTTCCTTCATATTATAAAGTGAAACATATGGGCCTGGCTCTGCTCCAATGAATTCATTTGAATTTAGAAGGAATTTATTTATACATGCAGCAAGCTCATGATGCCATTATTTCAAATTGTCTACATGCAGAAGGGAGCAAGATGTACGAGTTGCCTCCCAACTCTTTACTCTGATGGACTCAAATAAACCAACCTTTTCTACACCAGGTGTAGTTGTGGTTGCATCAACTAACAGGTTACCTGCTGTATTCTCAAAGATTATTTATGAATTATAAAAATATAAATTATTGGGGATGAATGCAAATCGGTTCTCTTATGAAATCCAATGTTCACATTTTGTAATATTATTTTCTCTCATGCCCAGCTTTCTAAACCTGTAAACTATGATTAGAAATCTGATATTGCCAGTTTAAAGTTTTCATAGCATGCCATTGGAGAAGTTATCATTCTGTACGGATTAATAAGAGCAGTGAGTGGTTTAGTTTGTTGTACTTATCCTGATGGATTAATAAGAGCAATGGGTGGTTTAAGTTGTTTTCTGTATGTTTATGGGTTATTATGAGTGTTGTCTTGTTTTGTTTCTTTCATACCTTTGATTCTCTATTTTTGGATGATGTCTGGAACCTGTAAATTTATCTTATGTGCTTACCTTGGTCTCTTAAAATCTATGGATTTAATCATATAATACAGGTCATCTCTTAACACTGCTTAGAGTGGTTCACTTACACCTGATTTGGTGTTTTTGAGTACTTCTCTCTGTTGAATTTCACGTATCTGGTTTCTGCATACAGAGTGGATGCAATTGACCCTGCATTAAGAAGGTCTGGACGTTTTGATGCTGAAATTGAAGTTACTGTCCCAAATGAAGAGGACCGCTTCCAAATTCTGAAGGTAACTTTTAGTGATATAAAATATTTATGGGTGATTTGGTTATTCAGATGATGCCAAACCAGGGTAGTTTGGAGTTCCAGCCTTGTTCTCATTCTATGATGTGGAAAATCACAATCTGAAGAGAGAAAAGAATGATTCACATTGATAATTTCAAAATGATATTACACAAGTATTTATAGCATGGTACAAGGCTATACAGAAGGAAATAAATCACCCCAAAAAATAATAATCTCCTAATAATCAGAAATAACTTTTCTAGACAGACTCCTAAACAGAATCCATTAATTCCAGGGATTTCAAACCTGATACACTAAAATAATTTACATTTAAGGTATAATATCTACATTTACAGCTCAACTCAACATATACTTAAATAATTTTTTTTGCTGGATAAAATAGGATTATGCATTATCCACAATCCAATTTTGAGGGGCATGGGTTGCATATATGAAAGCATTCACGGGTCTCCACTGAACGACCTACACATTCAATATGATTTGTTTCTTGGCAGTATCATAACTTTTCAAATATGTTTATGTAAATTCTCAGGGCAATGGTTTAGTAAGAAAGGTCAATCTTTAAGTCTTTTTTTTTTTTTTGCTTGTTTCATAGAATTCTTGATTGCTGAAGTTTGCCCGCATGGATCTATGTGGTTTCTTATATTAACTTATTGCAGTTGTATACAAAGACGATTCCTTTGGATCCCAGTCTTGACTTAAAGTCTATTGCTGTATTGTGCAATGGATATGTTGGAGCTGATTTGGAGGCTTTGTGTCGTGAAGCTACTATGTTTGCAATTAAAAGATCTTCAAATACAAAAGGTGCTAGCAATTTTAGTCTAACAATGGAAGATTGGAAGAATGCAAGGTCTGTTGTTGGTCCAAGTATAACAAGAGGTGTTACTGTGGAAATTCCCAAAGTAACTTGGGAAGACATTGGTGGATTAAAAGAATTGAAGGTTTGTTAAATTTTGCATTTGATTTGACTGTCAGAATCTTCTGTGATACCTGTGCCGGTCCTTAACAGAAAAAACTCCAGCAAGCTGTTGAATGGCCTATTAAGCATTCTGCTGCATTTTCAAGAATGGGAATATCCCCTGTACGAGGAATTCTTCTCCATGGGCCTCCAGGATGTTCCAAAACTACCCTTGCCAAAGCTGCTGCACATGCTGCTCAAGCATCTTTCTTTTCCTTAAGGTTTTAATATTTTTAATCCTCGGTATTATTAGGACTGAAGTTTATGTATGGCTTACATGAAATATGGATTGTTTCCTTTTTTAGGAAAGTGACGGTCATTTTAGAGAGAAAGACACTCCCGTGTTAGGGCCCACTATTTTATTTCCAAGTCTCTATAAACCCTTCTCAAATTATTTTTATCTTCCTCTGAATATGACGTCATCCTTTTCAAGTGAGTATCCAAATCATTCTGGGAGACATGATTTATCTTCAAAGAAAGAAAAAGAAAAGGACTTGTAGGGTCATACATGCCAAAGAAATGAATGAAGTTGATTTGCAATCCAACAAAATAAGTTGTCTTTCCTAAATAAGTAAATTAATGTGACTATTGACTGAGCTATTTTGAAAGTTGAAACCCCTGCTAACACCTTCTCCTCTATCATCTCCCACCCATTCTGTTGATATGTAGCACTTGTGGTATTTTCTGTATTGGTGATGTTATGCTTTGATATGTTCTAGATTTCTAGTTCTGCAGTTCTATGACATTCTGGTTTGTGATATTTTTTTTTTCTTTACATCTCTTTTTTCTTGCAATTCAGTTCCTATAAGAAACTGATTTCCAAATAATGGAAAAAATTTATAAGTAATGTGCGGTGAATTAGTGGTGCAGAATTGTATTCAATGTATGTTGGAGAGGGAGAAGCTTTGCTTCGTAAAACATTTCAGAGAGCACGCCTTGCAGCACCCAGTATATTATTCTTTGATGAGGCTGATGTGGTAGCTGCCAAACGGTTAGTAAACTTTCTGTGTAAAAATATTTAGCATCATTGGGTGGTTGTTCCAAGCTTCTGAGCCATTGTGATAGCATTTCATGATTAGATTTCAATGGTTTTCACATAAGGAAAATGCTGTTTTGCACAAATCTTTTAATGCTGAACACACCAAAGTGTGGTGGCTCTCAATGATTTTTAGTCTCTGTAGTTATAATGTCTAGCACCCTGTCAAGTGGGATTGCATCAATCCGATAAACTTAACTGTTCTTGGTAAATTTTCTGTTTAAAAATGTAAGTTAACATTGTCATATTGACATCCTTAATGCAAATATTTTGATGATTTTCAAAATGGGAACAAGAACCTTTATTTTTTTTAGTGCATAAGAAGTCATATATTTTCCCTTAATTGCAGGGGTGACAGCTCTAGCAATAGTGCTACGGTTGGAGAAAGACTTTTATCCACTCTGCTGACTGAGATTGATGGCTTAGAAGAAGCTACAGTAAGTCTACCTTTTTCTTCTTTGCTATTTTGTTTTAGTGACATTTTATCCTCTCCCTGTCCTTTTTCTCCACCCATGAATTCTTCATCAAAAGGAAGAAGTAAGCATAAAACTAAATTCAAGAGATGGTAGACATATCTAGTTTCTTTCTGCCTGTTTACTACATCCCCATTATTTTTTTTTTCAGGGAATTCTTGTTTTGGCAGCTACAAATCGCCCCTATGCAATTGATGCTGCACTCATGCGTCCTGGGCGTTTTGATCTGGTGCAAAATAATATCTTCTACCATACTAATGATTCAGTTTGTAACTTGAATTATACATGTTAAAAAAATATATCAAGGATTTGTACATTTACAATAATGAAAGAATTTCATGAATGACTTATAAAGATATTGTTAAAAGTATACTGAAAGAAGCTGACACTGATTCTAGCTAGTTGAAAGGGGTTGGTCAAATATTCTCTCTCACTCTAGGCTATTTATTTTGGATTGGTAGGTTCTGTATGTACCACCACCTGATTTGGAGGCTCGATATGAGATCCTTTGTGTACATACGTGTAAGATGAAAACAGGGAATGATGTTGATCTCAGAAGGTTAGCAGAAGACACAGAGCTCTTCACAGGTGCTGAACTGGAGGGATTATGCAAGGAAGCTGGAATTGTAGCTCTAAGGGAAGACATATCTGCCGCTGTTGTTTGTGACTGCCATTTCCAGATTGCGAAGAGTTCTTTAAAACCAGCATTAACAAAAGCAGAAATTGACTTGTATTCATCTTTCATGAAGACCTCATCTCGAGCTTTGCCTAGCCACTTTGAAGCAGGTTTGAAACCAGACAAAAGCAAAAAGAACAGGCTGGGTCCTTCTTTGGTCAAAATTGGAGTTGTCAGCTGTTTGGTACTTGCTGCTGCTGCTCAATACTATATCATGTATGGAGACCAAAGTGTACATAATATAGCTACTTGAAGAGCATACTACTTCGGTATTTTTGGATACTTTTTTTATTGCGTAGGCATGGCATTTGTGAGTAAAATTTTGAGAATAGAAGGTTTTCTTTTGTTAAATACATGTTATTTGTAAGGTGTATATTCATGAGGTATATTAGATGTGATCATATTATTCTTAAGGTATTTATGTATGTGATTTTGCTTAATCGTGGTTCATTTCATTCAAGTATATATCTTTGTAATTTTTACCTTCTAAGTTGCACTACCTTCTTTCTTTCACGAGTTTGCAAATCACTCGTGTATACTGGTGCTCTCATACATTTTTAGCATCTAAATAATTACTTCGGAAATCCAAAACTGAACTAGTGATAAAAGGGATTGCATTGTGTAATGCATCATCTTTTACTATTTTTTTTTGGGTTAATTAAGTTTTTAGTCTCTTTAAGTTTTTGTTTTTTTCACAACTTTTAGTTCTCAATTAATTTTTTATCATTACTTTTAGTCTCTCTAAATGTTTTTGCACATTTTTAGTGAGCAATAAAAATAAATAAGGACTAAAAATAGATAAAACAGGATTAATTTTAAGTAATAAAAATATATGACTAAAAATTGTCAAAAAAATTAAAGGATTGAAAATTGGAATATGAAGAATTTGAGCAACTAAATATTTAATTAACCCTATTTTTTTTTATATGATAAGAGTAATTTTATATCAATTTGTGAAAGGTTTCTCATTGAAACTTCTACAACCGAAAGGGTCATTTGGCTACTAACGCCCATTTGATATATTGTTTTCTGGAAATAAACAGGAAGGACGTGCAAAATTGCAAAGAATAGGCATAGGGTGTAAATGTTAACTAAGAACATAAATCAATTGGTTTAAAGTTGTTTTAGCTTAATTGATGGTATTGGGTTCAAGTCTTATATATACAATTGTGTTAGATAATTAGATTGAGAGTTTTGTCTTTTATATATATTGATTTTATCCAATTTGAGCATGATTGTTTTTAATGAAAGATACTTGTGGTTTAGTTTAGACAAAAATAAAAAATATTGTAGGATAAAAATATTAAATTTTACTGTTTTTTAAAAGGAAAAATAATGAGGGAAGTTTTCTTCCATGCAATTTAAGAAAGGAAAAAAATCTCCTCAAATTAGCATGAAATGTATCTTTTCTTTTCTTATTTTGAATTTTTAAAATTAAATAATTTTACAATTAAAAATTAAAAACAATAATTTTATGTTGAGTAGAGAGTTTCTTTTTTTGAATTAGTATGAAAACTAGATTTAAACTCGTCCTCTTCACGAATTTACATAAATTATATATTTTGATATTTTTATTTAATTTTATTTCATATGTAGATAAGTAAAATAAATAAATTTTAATTTATAGTAGTATATTAAATGCAAAAGTATATCTAATACATATAAATATTATGTTCGAGTCTTCATTTTTATATTATGGATATTATTTACCATCTAATTGATTTTTTGTGTTTATAATTAATCAATTAAAATTAAAATTTATTTTAAGTTTTTTGAAATTGTGTAATTTTTTATCCTTCCAAAGTTATTAATTTTAATTATATTTTTGAAATTTCGATTAATCTCATCATGATATAAGTTATTATTATTATTATTATTATTATTATTATTATTATTATATTATTATTATTATTATTATTATTATTATTATTATTATTATTATTATTATTATTATTATTATTATTATTATAAAAGATAGAAAGATATACCCAATAATTATGCATCCTATAAAGCATGTTCTAAGACTCTTTAAATGGATTTTAAATGAAACACTTGTTATTAAAAAAAGTTCTTGTGAACATTAGAAAATTTTACTTACTCTTTCATAACATTTTTGAAAGTATTTATTTTTTTGGTTGAAGTAACCATTGTTTATTAATTTTGATCACTAGTGAGACTATTCATTATTTCCTTATTATTATTGGAAGTATTCATTGCTAGCATGTC
Source organism: Glycine latifolia (assembly GCA_013407115.1). Taxonomy (NCBI): domain Eukaryota; kingdom Viridiplantae; phylum Streptophyta; class Magnoliopsida; order Fabales; family Fabaceae; genus Glycine; species Glycine latifolia. The sequence continues at coordinate 8,171,587 of CM023941.1, forward strand.
TGAAAGAAACTAATAGAAATAGTAAGCAAAATGAAAAACATAAACTTGTTCTTACTAAAATCTGGAATTGCACGTGTGAGGTAGGCGTTATTAATGTGAACTCCAAATTCTGCACGTTGGATGATGTGTAGGCTTTGCTTAGAGGAGGAACTTGTAAAACAAAGGAAAACACTCCGATGCTCAAGTAAGTACATCAATTTATGAGAGAATAACTGAGTGTGAGAACTCAGTATGAGATATAGAGAATGAGTAACTTGAGTAATGTGTTCAAATATTGTGTTAAGGTGTTGAGTGAATATGGAGTGAGTTAAAAAGAACTTGTAAGGTTGTATTTATAGTGTGGCATGTGGGTTTTGGGCATTTGTTTGTTGATAATATGTTGATAATGATAGATAATAACAGACAGTTATCTAATTTTAAATATAAGATAATGTGTACCTTATTGATATACTGTTATTTGTAGGATATGATAAGATAAGGTGGTTGCCCCTATTTGAATATCCCAGTATATTTGATATGTTGTTAATAAGAAGATAATATTGTTGGTGTCCACGCTCCTGTAGCAAGTATGTGTCCGTGTTCATGTAACAAAGTTGACAAGGAATCCGGACACGTGTGTCCAGGTTGACACATGAAGGATGAATAAACACTATTTAGTGTGACAATGCTGATGTGGAGGGTGTCCACGTGTACAGTAACCCCATGATGAAGGCAACGTCTCATTTTACTATTTTGGATGGTACAAAACTATTTTTTGTGAATATCTTGTTCTTCATATTTATAGTGTTTATGTGGCATACAAAATTATAAGCCTGTGGCATAAAATAACGTTACTGAAAAATAATGATCTCACGAAATAGAAAAAGGAGAACTAAACATTCAATTTTTTTTATTGGTATTAAATTAATTTTAAATTATTTAATGAGAGTAAAAACTTTGAAATGTTTTACTAGTTTTAAATCATTTTTAAAAACTTTGACATGATGAGATGAATTGCCTTTTAATTACTATTAATGATAAATAATGATAATATTAAGTAGTAACATTTTTTTTGTTATATCACGTAAAAAACATATATCTATTATATATATTTTTTAAAAATTAATATCTTAGTATAGATATTAAATAAAATATTATTATATATGTCTAAGTATATTTGTATAATCTATTTTTAAAATTGATTATAAAAATCAACAGGAGTAAAAAATCTATTTGTTTTAAATGTTTAATACTTTTCTTAGATTAAATTTCCGTTGAATAAAATCAATGGATTTGCATTGAATAAAATAAATGATTGTTTTCAAAATAATTAAAATAGATCTGGTTATAAAATGTTTCAGCATTTTTTTTACAAAAAAAAAAAAATTACAACAGTCAAATCAACAACGATTATGAAATTAATTTTAATCCAACGGTAATATGAAGTAGTAACATTTTTTTTGTTATATAATTTTTTAAAATTAATATTTTAGTATAGAAATTAAATAATAAATTATTATATATTTTTATATATATTTGTATCATCCATTTTTAAAATTGATTATAAAATAAATGGGAATAAAAATAAAATCAACGGGAGTAAAAAAATCTATTTATTCTAAAATGTTTGATACTTTTTTTAAGAAAATTTGAATAAGATAATGGATTTTTTCCAAAAAAACTTTATAACAGCCAAATTAATGGCTATTGTGAAATTAGAATTTTGATTCAATGATTAGAAAATATGAAAGTATGTTAGACATTTATTGAATCAAATCAATTACTATTTTCAAATTAGAATGTCAATCCAACTATAGATAAAGTTTCAAGTTTTCTTTCCATATAGTACCAAATTGATTATTATTGTCTAGAATTTTGATCCAATGATTAAGAAAATTTCAAGCTTTATTTACATACAATATATAGAAGATAGACATAAACATTCTCATTTAACATTTTACTCTATCATTTACTCAAACAAACAAATAATTTTTTCACTTTTTATTTTTTAGTTTACTTATCCAAATAATATTTTTTTATGTTTCTCTTATATTTTAATTCCCTTTTTTTGTTTTCCTCTTACTTTTTTCCTCTTTATTCCACTTGTAACTCAAACAAAATATGAAAGAAAATAAAACAAAGTGAATTTGCCTTTGTTAAAGAGGGTGAAGCCATGAAACTCCCATGTAGTTTTTCAAATGCTTGTTTTCTTCTAGCAGATTTCTATCTACTTAAAATTATTAAATTGTTTTAATTAAAACCTTTACAAATTAAAAATCAACCAAATTGTTGAGTTTAATGGTTTTTTAATACTTAAATCAATTAGAGATTAATGTTGGTATAACTTTAAATATAGTAATTGTAAAAGTGAACAAACTTTTATATATATATATATATATATATATATAGGTTTGTTTGTAATTGGACAATAAGTAAAATTGTTAGTGCATATCCTATTTTTCTCAAAATGATTCAAAACCTTTTATTCAAAACTCATGGTGGTCCAAAGGAAAATGAGATCTAATTGGTGCATTTACCTACGTGGTCTAAAGCATGGTTATTAAAATTGAAACTGATTGGTCGATCCAATTTGACGGGTCTATTTGTCCCAACTTGTCCAATTAGACTATTGGACCAAAAATGCAATTGGCCTGGTTTGACCTAGTCTAGTTTGGTTAAAACAAACTGGATTGGCTCAGTTTGATTTGGTTGAGGATTTTTTTTTTGCAATTAGTAAATACATGTTAAATTGTTAATAGTTAATTATTGAATAATGTATAATATGCTCCTATAACATTATTTTAATTTTGATAATATATAATAGTTAATTATTATTATGTTGATCTTGATATGAATTAATATTTATGTATTTTATACATTTTTATAAAATTGTTCATGACCATTCGATAACTTTTGTACTTAGCATGAAAAGTAACAAGTGTTTCTTTAGTGATTTAATGATAATATCCAATAAATGATTTATAATAATAAGTTTATAATATTTACAATTTGGTCATGATATTGATTTTAATTTTGAAGTACGAACTATGGATTTAGTTAACTACTATATATATATATATATATATATATATATATATAGACACACACACACACATCGGTGCAATAAGTGATCCACCCGTTCAATCTAAGACCCATTGTTTCAATGTCTCGACCGAGTCGATGATTAAGTCGATTTTCACAACACCAGTGTAAAGTAGAACAACTGATAGTGAAGTGGAGCAACCTTATTATGTAAGACCCAACTTTACATAGAATCCTTTGATCATCTCTAATTATTCCACCACACCCAATTGTAGCAGTTGTTAGACGCAGGGATTGGGGCAATCTTATTACAAATATATGGAGGAAGCAATAGTTGGAGCATTTTACACTTCCAATCAGTATCATCCACATAACCAACAATCGGGAAGTTCCTTTCCACTTGAGGAATAGAATTAGCCATATAAGTTTCCAAGGCCTCCATGCTAGGATTATAACCCATTATTAATGGACCACACCATATTGCTAGTTATATGCTCCCAGTTATTAACTATAGCCTCCCAAATATAAGAGGACTTAGAGACCATTTTGACAATAGGAATAACAACTGATCCACAATTTTACTTTGCTCTCATGATTCCCATAAATAATTAGGTTTGTTAATTATGGTCCATCCCAGCTTTATGCAATAGACCTAGTTGAGCACATTAAGGCTTTTAAAAACAAACTCCCCTTAATGTTTTGGCTTCATAACAACTACTTGGATAATATAGGCAGGAAGATTAAGTAAGCAAGACTATGCTAGAGTTATGCGACCAATGGTGGAGAGCATTCTACTCTTCCAAGAAGAGAGATTATGCCTTGCGTTGTCCACTAGGTGATTAAATTGATCATGGCTTTTTCTCTTGTGCAAAATAGTGAACCCCAGCTCCTTAAGAATAATAAAATTTCCACAAAAGTCTTGCCTTGGACAAAGTAGTTTGCAGGGACCCAACAACAAACAACATAAGGCATAACATGTTTCAACCGATTGACTATCAACTTTGTCACCACTTTATAGACTACATTGCAAAGTGTAATAGGTCTAAAATGGGAGTAGGAATAATAGTCAAAAGAGTGTTATTGATAGAAACAATAAGGCCAAGATCTTGTTTCACTTGGTAGACAAAGTTAAAAACAAATTGACCCATTGAGATTTGAAATTGCCCATTGCAAACATAGTCGCCTTAGTTTCTAAGATTGAGAACTCTTGATTGAGCACTGATAAATCTTTCTCCAAAGTCACAGGTAAAGAGTGCATAGAATGGAATAAACTTAAATGATAGGGATCTGAAGTAAACAGGAGCTGGTAATGCTCCATAACCATAGGTTTAATAGTATCAATGTCATACACTCGTAGATCATTCTCATCCTGAATTAGGTGTGTGTTGACCACAAAAGCAGAACAAGGCTTGTGCGGACAAACTTGAAATTGATTATTGTGAGATTGGAGAAACCTATACGATGTGTGATGTTTATATTTTGTGTTCTATCTTTGATCTGTTCTAAATGTATCTAAAAGTATCATTGAGCTACTTGACGTTATACATATGAGATTGGAATGAAGGAAGATGATATGTTACATATTCATGTTGAAATTGGCCTTATACCACATCTGTGTTCAAAATTGTATCTAACCATCCTATAGTGAATTTGTTTAAGCTCTTTTAATCCCTTAAAGAATTGTGTCTCAGCTTTCAAATCTATTTGGTCCCATTCAATTTCGACAATTCTGTAAATTACAGTGATTTTTCCATTGAGACAGGTTCATGAAGGCAAAAATGTGGAACTAGGTAAGCATAACTTGTGCCTAGTGAGTTTGTGACCTATGTATCTATTGGAACATAATCTGAAATTTTATCCCTTGTTTTATTAAAGTCTTAAGATGTCTAAAACCAACCTAAAAGAAAACCTAAGTCATGAATGTACTAGTGTAATATGACATACTTGCAAGTAGACAATATGTGCTTTCTGAATTATTGTCTTGTAACATGTTCTATTTCACGAATTCCTGGAAACAATATGAAGGTTTTTTTTATTGACATATTATATAGTGTTTTAAAAATATATTTGTCTAGCTCTCAATGCAATTGGTCCCATATCATTTCGAATTTTGTGTGATTTACAACGAATATTATATTACAACATGTTTTGTTTGTGTTTTTCTTTGGACAGCAGCCATAAATGGTAAATTATGTATTATCCTAGATGAAAGTGTGCTTGATTTTTTTTATAGTTTGGAGTAGACATTTTAATTGAACTCTGAGAGTTGGAATTATCCAATTTAAAATTTTATAAAATTTCTTGTGAATTTTGAAATATGAGATTAGTGATGAACATGGATGCTGAGAAATTTGTTTGAACTGTAAGGAGCTTTTATTGAAGCCTTTATGCTTGTAGTAAAGTCTTGGGAAAATTCCTACTTATCACTTAATGTATTGAGAGATACCCTGTCAGTTTATAGCTTCAACATATGAGGTGTTCATTTTTAGAATTTCCTCACTTAAATTAAACTGTGTAAATGGAATTAGAAGTTGTTTAAACTAAGTGCATTACTTTATCTTAGTGTTAGCTATTCATGATTAACTAGTATCTTAGGTTTCCTTATATGCATTCTTTCTTAGCACATTATTTGAGTCCTCTTAAAATAGAGTTCAATCAATATGGTCCATCCAAATTTATATACATTTGCCTTTGGGTTGAGGGATAAAGGAAGGGAAGAAAAAAATAATTATTTCATGAGTAAAGGGATAAGTTATGTTGAATAAAATCATGTGTTGATGTCACCTCTAGTGCATGTCTTGTTTGCTTAGATTAAGACTCATTTCATGGCACCATATAGTCTAAGTATATGTATGATGAGCACTATAAGTGCACGATGGACATTTAATATGCATGATGAGTACTGCAAGTGCATGACGAGCATTCTATATGCACGAAGAGCACTACGAGTTCACGATGGGCATTCTATATGCATGATGAGCACTGCAAGTCCATGACAAGCATTTGATATACACGATCATCCCTATAAGTGAATGAAGAGCACGATAAGCATCTTATATCCATGAAGAACATTTAATATATGTGCATGAGGAAGCATTGTATATGCAAGATGGACACACTGTATACTAGAGCATTAGATATGCATGAAAAACACTTTAGGTGCATGAGGATTTTTCTTGGTGTACGAATAATCTTTCGGACGAGATGAACACTATGTGTGTAGTATGATATGAGGCTAGTGAGACCCAAGTGTAATTAGAGTATTGTACTAGAAATGTGATTATTAGGGGATGATAGTTAGTAAGTATTTGATATCATGAACTAATATTAATCCTTGCAATCATAAGTAATGACTGAAGAAATAGTTCTCACTAAGGTTACATCTATGCATATTTAAATTATGGATGGATAAGTACTTGTGTGTGTACATGGGTGAGTTGCGACTTGTTGATGATGGGGATAGATTACTATGTTTATGGAATTCTTTGAATGACTATAATTGTCCTTAAATTCTTAATTGTAAAAAATTCTCATTCATGTTGCTTGACCTTGGGTTAATATTGTATAAATTATAAGGCTGGCTACATATAATGACATTATACTTGTATTTTGTGGTTCATTTCTCTTGCTTAACCCTTTGAGTTATTACAAACCTCACTCCTCCTTTTCTATGTTGCATGGTTTACTTCATGATGAACAATAGGAGTAGTAAAGAGCAAGGAGTCGTAATCTAATGCAGCCGAAGAGTGTGAGATCTAGTGGCAATAATACCATCATTGTGGATCCTCCCTATTTATTTTTTGCTTGTTTTGTGTTATGTCTTGTATATACTACATTTAGTGAGACAACCTTTTCATAGGTGGTTTTTTCATTAAGTACTTGAATGTTTTGATGTAATGACAAATTCCATGACAATATAGCCACGTGACCTTTAAACAACTTTAAGATTTATATTTTGAATCTTGAGATTTCATGATATACACTAGAAAGTTTATCCCAAAATCTACATTTAAATTTGATTTGCATCTTTTAAACCATAATTGTCCAACTTGTATTTGAGAGTCACAGAGCCTGATCCTTGTACGAGATTTGTAGAAGTACTTGTGTACTAGATTTCAGAAATGCATATTTAAATGTTAACAATTACTTGCTATTTTATATTTGCTTCTTGATTTTTCTGTTGAAATTTCAAATTAATATTTGGATTTATTTCAGCATATTTTTCCCAAACGTAATTACAAATAATGTGCCTTGGATTTTAAAGGTTTATGTTATGCTATTCATTCGCAAAAAAAAAAAACACCACTTTCATAAAATTCTTCTTTTTAAGTTGTCCAAATTACGTTGAAATAGATTTCCAAAGATCAATTTCTTGCTCCAATAGTCAAGTCCTTACTAATTGGGGTTGATAGTGATTGCAACTTCTTTAAACGGATACCAAATGAAGTAGTTAATGATAGATACATGGTTATTTTTTGACAAAGGAAGAAGATTTTCAGGCTTGAGATTTTGTTTAAGAGAAAAGAAAAAATGGATGAAGTTTGTGATTGTTATTTGTTGTTTGTTGTTAATTTTGAGTGTTATTGTGATGACAATGTGCTGGAACACATGAAGAAAAATCGATAGGATTGTGTATCTCAAATAGTTAGGAATTATAATGTTATAGTTTATTTGAATTTGGTGTAATGAATGAAGTTATAGTAGCTTGCATTTTGAATTTGAAACTTTAATCCTTTTACATGTGATGATGATGATATTTACTTTTCAATTAATGAGACTTTCTTTCTCATATATGGAGACTTCAATTTGACCATTTATCACAGGATTGTGTATCTTTAGTTTGTCATTATGCTATGTAATTTTGGTACTCATTATGTGTGGCGATTATGGCAGATCTGATACCAAAAAAACTTGTTGATAGGAATTGATGCTCATGGATATTGTAAGAAAGTAATTTATTGTGTTGTGTGTTGTTCAACACACACAATGCCTTTATTTATAATCAAAATGAATACATAAATATGCATACCTAATAATGAGAAATAAGGAAGGCAATCCCTAATTTTTGCTATATAATTAAAAACATATCAATTATCTTAAAACATATATTTCACACTCCCTCTCAAGCTGGATCATATATGTCATATGAACCAAGCTTGCTACAAATATCGTCAACATGAGAAACCTTGAGGGATTTTTGTGAGCATGTCTACCAGTTGGTCTTTGGAGCTGACAAACTCAGTGGTGATTTCTCCTAAGAGTACCTTCTCCAACACAAAGTGACAATCAATCTCTACGTCATTAGTCCGCTCATGAAAGACCAGGTTTGAAGCAATGTGGAGAACAACTTCATTGTCACATAATAATTTGGTATATTAAATGTCTCCAAATTTTATTTGTTGGAGAAGTTGCCTAAGCTATGTGATCTTGCATGTAGATGTTGCCATGGCACGATACTCAGCTTCGGGACTGGACCTAGCAATGATTTTTTACTTCTTGCTTCTCCATGAGATCAAGTTCCCTCCAATAAGGACACAATATCCAAAAGTGGACCTCCTATATGATGGTGATCTTGCCCAATCGGCATCAGAGTAACAAACAACTTTGGCATTGCCTTTGTCTTCGTATAGCAATCCACGATCTGGTGTATTCTTAATATATCGAGTATGCACATTGTAGTATTCCAATGAATACCAGTCTAGTCTTTCAAAAACTAACTAAGCACAACAACTACAAAAGTGATGTCTGGTTTAGTGATAGTGAGGTAATTAAGTCTGCCCACCAAACAATTATATCTTCTCGAGTCTTCCAATGGCTCCCCCCTGACCCGAGAGAAGCTTCACATTAGGATCCATAGGGGTATCAATAGGACGACAATCAAGCATGCTAGTTTCGGTTAAGATATTCAGAGCATACTTCTTTTAGGAAATGACAATGCTAGAGGAAGATTAGGCAACTTCAATCCCTAAAGGTATTTGAGCGGACTCATGTCTTTAGTCTGAAACTGACTATGGAGATGAGATTTAAGGCGAAGCATACCCTCAGAATCATTGCCAGTAATGACAATGTCATCAACATCGACAACAAGGTAAATGCAATGACCAAATGGAGAATGGATGAAAAACACCTGAGTGATTAGCCTCACAACGTGTCATTCCAAATTGGAGCAAGGCAGAGCTAAAACAGACAAACCATGTGCAAGGAGACTGCTTCTAACCATAGAGAGACTGATGGAGTTTACATATAACCTAAAAGTCACTTGAAATGGTAAAATTAAGAGGTTGATCCATATAAATTGCTTCTTGTAACTCACTATGTAATAAGGCCTTTTTGATGTCTAGCTGGTGAAGATGCCAATGTTGAATGGTAGCCATAACAAGAAAGAGATGCACAAAAGTGATTTTGGCCACAGGGGAAAAGGTGTCCTCATAGTCAAGACAAAAAATTAGCCACCAAGCAGGCGTTATAGCAATCAATACTGCTATTTGGTCTGATCTTCACTACATAAACCCAACAACGACCCACGGTGGTCTTGCCACTAGGTAATGGGACAAGTTCTCAAGTTCCCCTAGCGTCTAAAGCAGTCATTTCCTTTAATATTGTATGTTGCCATTGTCGATCATCCATGGCTTCACATGTAGACTTAGGGATAGACACAAAATCCAAAGAAGAGATAAAAGAGAAATAGGTGGGAAATAAATTATTGTAATTAAGAAAAAAGGCATATAAAAGTTTAGGGTTACAAGAAAATTGAATACCTTTTCTAAAAGCAATGGGAAAGTTAGGTACAAGTGACACTACTGGAGGGGCAGTTAAAGCAGAAGATGATGTTGGGGGATCAGGATATTGCACTGCTAGTGGAGGTTGTGGACGTCTATGGTAGACCATTAGCGGAGGTGTAGTAGGGGCAACAATTGGGGTTGGCACAATAAGTGGAATACTAAGGTGAACCTCTGGAGGAATATCTTCAGCAGTGGAACTAGAGAAGAAAAAAAAAGGTATTCTCAAAGAAGGTAACATCAGTAGAGACAATATATCGTTGAAGTGGAGGACAAAAACAAGGGCAACCTTTTTAAAGACAAGAATAACCAAGGAAAGGAAACTTTAGAGACCTAGTAGAAAACATATCTTTACCTAGTGTAAGGTCATGGACATAACAAATGCAACGAAAGACACAAAAAAGGACAATATATAGAGGTTGCTTAGGGTACAAGATGGAGTGAGGTACCTGATTTCCAAGAACATGTGAAGGCATGTGGTTGATTAGGTAACAAGCTGTAAGAAGTGAATCACCCCAAAAATGATGTGGGACATTATAATGAAGGATAAGAGTACGCGTTGTTTCAACTAAATGACGATTTTTCCTTTCGACAACATCGTGTTGTTGTGGTGTGTAGGCACATGAGGTCTTATGCAGAATTCCCTACGAGGTTAGAAAAGAGCGAAATTAGGAGGAAAAATATTCACAGGCATTACCTATGCATAAAATATTATTGGAAATACCAAATTTATTTTCAATTTCATGTGCAAAATGTAACGACCCGCCACATTGCTATTGTATCACTAACTCTTAATCACGCCATTAACATGTTTTAGATGAAAACTCCTTTAATTTGATTATAAAAACAATGGTAAATTTTTCGTGAACACATAATGACCATCATCATAGAATATACATGTAATTAAGATACGCATAAGACATCTCAAATATATATATATATATATATATATATATATATATATATATATATACATACAAAACATAGTTTAGTTGTAGATACAATTAACCATGTCTAAAATATATTAAGTGTTTTACAAAGGAATCAAGAAATTAAACGACGGGGGTGTAACTAGCAAAACAATGGGGTGTAGCCATTAAAACAAGGGGTGTAACTAGCAAAACAGTGGGGTGTAGCCATTAAAACAAGGGGTGTAACTAGCAAAACACAATCCCTACTCGAGATCTAATCCATCGACATCCTGGCTACTCAGCGGCTCCAACAAAATGATGGTCATCTTCCAAAGCACTTACTGCTGCCCGTCTGCTCACACGAACTCGATTCGCGATCATCACAGGTACCAAATCACACGACACAACAAAGTAAAGATGAGTTCATCGTGTTAAACAACAAACAATAAATAACATCAATTAGGGAAAACAATCTAGACATCACCATATCATCACAATATCCAAACATTTCATCACGCAACTAACATGCACGGACATCCAGAAACATTCCACAAATCAACATTGTAATGCCTAGCATGATGCATGCTCCTGACTCAACTCTCAGCATGCAATGTGGTACCATTACAGAAATAGTCCATCTCGGTATACAGATGATGCAGTAGCTTGTCAGGTTCACTTTGTCGTGCACAGGCCGCTCCCCCAAGTGGTGATCAGCCATGGGTGTCAGAAGGAGTTCCTAACAGACGTGGCCCCCCCAGTACCTCGGTACAATCATCGTATTTCCGCCATGCAAATGGAGTATGTCACATGGGCACCATCAATGCATGGCCCGACCCGGGAACAAATCCGTCCTGGCTAGGATACTGCCATGCACCCTCCATGTACATACGTACCGCCCCAGACGAGGGCCGCCCCAACATGGGCTCATCGATGCACTGGTCGTGGTCCTTGCAAGGTTAACCACTCGGTCCCGGCATCTCACGTGTCTATACATAGCATATCACCACGGCTCCATCATTGTATGGCTTGGCCCAGGAACAACTTGCCCTGACTAGGATACTGCCATACACCCCTGTGGGTATCTATGTACATCCACCCGCATTCAGATCACCATGGGCACCATCAATGCATGGCCCGACCCGGGAACAACTCGTCCTGGCTAGGATACTGCCATGCACCCCCCCATGGTATCAATGCATACATCATTATCTCAAGCCATCACATAGGCCGACCTCAACTATTATCAACATAGTCATATACGTCCCTTATACGTCATTCACAAACACCACAAACAAGTGAGTCGGTGTGAAGTATTAGGTGTCCGGGTTGGCACCTAGATATAACAACTTGAGGTAGAAATCCGAACAAGGTTGGATGAGAGCGGACAAGGTCGGTCAAGGTCGGTAAAGGTTGGTCAAAGACGGTCAAGGGGGTCCTTGGGTTTCTATAAAATACCGAGAACAGACTCAACACTATGCAATTGATTACATAAGCGGTGTAATCAATTATAACAGATAGCGCTTGCAAGACTCGAGATTGTATTAATATCACCAACCTACATAAGGTTGTCCGGGTAAGGAAACCCGGTAGCTCACTAAGAAAAGGTACGAGCTCTACCGAGTAAGGAAACCTGGTGGCTCACAAAGGGAAGGCTTGAACTTAGCAATTCTAAAGAGAATAGCTCATCCCGGGTGAGGAACCCGATATCTCTAAGGAAAGGAAATGAGCTTAACAGCTCTAAAGAAATGACCCTGGATAGGGAATCCTGTCATTCGAGAAGAAAGGATACAAGCTCAACCGAGTAGAGGATCCGGTGGCTCTTTTTCCAAGGAAGCACGAGCTCATCCGTGTTAGGGAACCTGATGGCTCTTTTCCCGAGAAGGCACGAGCTCATTCGGATTAGGGAACCTGATGGCTCTCTCTCTCGAATAACTTGAGCTCAACAACTGTAAAGTACCACCCCGGGTAAGGAACCCGTATATCTAAAGAAAAGGAAGCAAACCCTAGCAGCTCTAAGGGAACAACCCCGGGTAAGGAACCCGGTATATAGACATCCGCCAACAAGGACTAAGGGTCATGTCCTGCACACATGCATGATACGTAAACAACTCAGCTCGACATACCCATCCCGGTACCCAGCACCTCCACGAACACTACTACAAAGTGTCTTGGGAGTTTTCAGCATCAAAATGTCAACTTCACACACATGCACAAAAAGTTCTTACAGCATCAACTCCCCCATAAGAACACCATCAAGCATCAACACAAAACACCAACCAACAAACATAAAGCATATCACGTCCCATTGATTAAAAAGGCATAGCTTTTCTGGAAAATAACACACACCAGGGACATGCAGTTGTCGTCGTGGTTGGACTCCCTGGCCCCCAACCATGGTATCTAAAGCTGTTATCAAACATAATAAACTCCCTTACCTAACCAGGAGTTTGTTCTCGAGCTTCACGACGGGTTGTCCAAAACTTCTGCTCCAGCCACAAGGTTCTTCTTGACGAAAGGATTCTGAGGCAATTACAATGGTCGCGGGTTGAAGGTAACACATAGGGGTCAAGAAAGAGAGGTTTCTGGGTAAGTTTAGAGAGAGAACACAAGGATTGAAGAAAGGAAGAGCACGCTTCCGCTGCGCCAGTCTGCTGCTTATAAATACAGCTGACAAGACATGTCCACCATGCGTGTATGCACAACAACCACAGCCAACAAAGTTTACTTTACATCCACCAAACACACATCCCAAGACAAAAGTACTCAAAACAACAAATTATAAAATAAAACATATAATCAATCAACATAACACACATATAAAACGTTCAGCTTAGCCACTTGAAATTCCAGGGTGTTACACAAAACCTTGAGGAAAACACATAAAAAAACATCTTTTCATTAAGAAAACCCAAGTACGTCTAGAAAAATTATGAAGAAAGGTAGCAAAATAGAAATACCCTAAGGTTGAACAAACACGAGTAGGACCCCAAATATCGTAGTGAACTAAAGTAAAAGGTGACACAACACATTTATTGACACAAGTACTATAAGTATTACAAGCATGTTTTCCTAACTGACATGACTAGTAGAAAGATTGGGAACCAAAAAATGTACTTCATCAAGACTAGAATGGCTAAGACACTGATGAATAAGTTCTGGAGAGACAATGGAGACACAGGCCAACGACAATGTAAGTTGGTACAATTCTCCAGACTCATGTCTTGCTTCAATCGTTGTCTAGTGCGTTGATCCTATACAGGAACGAAATTGTAAACAAACAAAATAGAATAGTCAAAAGTGTGAGTGAGTTTGCTAATTGGGAATAAATTAAAAGGACAACCAACAACAAATAAGAAGGAATTAAAGGATAAGTTAGGAAGAGGGTGGGTTTATCCAATGCCATGAATTGGGATTCGAGAGCCATATGTAAGCCTAACAGAAGGCAGAGAATTAAAAAAAGACAAATGAGAGAAAAGGGTTTGGTTACTAGTCATATGATCAAAGGCACTAGAGTCAAGGATCCAGGGTCCAAGAGAAAGGGGACTGAGAGATAAAGGCTACAAGATTACTAGATCGAGCCACAACAGTAACAGGTGATGCAGGTGGTTGGATTGTTCGAAGTTGAATCAATTCATTATACTTAGCAACATAAATAATAACATCTGAAGTCGAGGTAGGATAGGTGACTTGAGCCACATTCACTGAATTTGCTTGGCCTTAGAACCAAAGCCCTTTGGAAGCAAGTTGATTCTTCACTGTGTAGTGCCCTCTAGTTCACTCTTGCTCCCAACCTTCAACAACAGTTTCAGGATTTTCTCACTTGTTATGAGGTGTGGAATAAGGCTAAGAAGGTTTTTTCCAACAATGTCCATCATCTTTATAACATCATAACCACCTTGATGAACACAACATAGGAGAAAATGGATATGCAAACTTACCTTGGTAAGCTTAAACGTTTGATTGCTAATTATAAGACTTGCACGCCCTTTACGAGTGATGCAAAGACGTTTAATAAGCAACACAACCAGTTCTTTATGGTCCTTGCCCTTGCCGATCTCAAACCTGAACTTGATGCATCCGCAATTATATTTTGTCAAGTTCTGAGGTTCCTTCCTAAGACATAGTGAACAACTACTTCACCTCTCCACTCCACATGCCTTTGGATCATCCATTCCTCTGTTGGTGATTCCTTTGGATCATCCTTTGCACCTGCTGGTGATTCCTTTGATTGGCACGACCTTGGCCTTGGAACCAAAGTTGAACAACAATGGCACATTGTTGTAGTTGGCTATCTTAGTTAAATTTTCGCACAACATCAACAATAAGTTGGTGAAAGTCATAACGAAGGAAGCAGAAGTAAGATCAAAGTTAACCATAAAAAAGTATGAACCAAATAAGGCTAAGTAGAAACATAAAAATGGCCAATCAACACCAATTGTGACCAAATAACACAAGTTAGGTCCAAACGAGAGCAAAACAGACCTAAATAGGAAGTTGGGCCCAAACAAGTGCTCTGAAGTATGAGAAGAGCTGCAAGGAGGATCACCGAAGGTGGGTATGCAGGAGTCAGTGTCATGTGTTGTCCTAGTTCAGGCGCATGAGTGTCACGTGTGAAGACTGTAGTGATGCATGGGGCGACGTTGGGTTCGTCGGAGAGAGACGATCCCGATGGTGTGGTTACATCGACGAAAGGAGATCGTAGTGGCAATGGGAAAGGCTCATAATTATTACAATATTGTTCACTCACCAACAACAAAAATGGCTACTGCTGAAAAGAAGAGTGGGATCAGAAAAAAAAACCTAAACTATTGATACCATGTAAGAAGGTAATTTATTGTGTTGTGTGTTGTTCACGACACACAATGCCATCATTTATAATTAGAATGGATACATAAATAGGGAAACCTAATAATGGCAAATAAAGAAGGAAATCCCTAATTTCGGCTATATAATTAAAGCATATAAATTATATTAAAACATATATTTTATAGATATAACTATCATCCTATACAAAAATACTATGCACATCTTAGTTGCATTTTTTAATGATCAAATTCACTTGCTCATGAAATTAACTCAATAAAACAAGTTTAATTAATTGGATCCATTAACTAAAAATGTTTCCAATCATGTACTCATATGTGATATTACTTACTTAACACAATGCAGACAAGAAAAATAGTGGCAATGAATCGACATGGCAGCTACTCATCTTAGTTGCATTTGATTAATTTATTTGTAACTAAAACAATGGAGACATGAACTCATTCTAAATGTATTTTTGACTAAAACCATAAAATAGTTTACTTAACACAAAAGAATACATTCCAAATGTATTTCAGAATAAAAAGCATCAATATTTGAAAAATACATTTCAAATGTATTCCCAAACAATAACTTAATTAACACAAAATAAAGATGAAAGCATCCAACTTCAATAATTGTCTTCGTGAAGATATCAGAATCAAAAAACAAAACAAAAAACATAAATCAAAGTCCCAACATCTTCATGGCTTCCATGGTGCTATTTTAACTAACAATTTTTGTCTATTTGAGGAGGTTTTTTTGGGGGCAAGCCTTGTGTTGACAAGTTGGCTTCTCAAAGATTAGCTTCCACCAGGTTGACTTGTAGCAATTGATTGGGATGATGTAGGGGTTTGGGTTGCTGCAATTGGTTGAGATGATGTAGGGGTTTGGGTTGTAACAATTGCTTATATGCATGTTGATTGGTGCCCAATAAGGTGGCACTTACCGCATTTCTAAGGAACACCTGTCCTTTTCACCATTGTACCATCATTGGCCTTCTCATCGGGTTTCAAATTCCTTTTTTTTCTTCTTTGGTCTTCCACTCTTCCAAGCATCTTTTTCACATTTGGTGCGAGTACATCATTACACCAAGTTCTTTTCCAGACTTTCGCTCATTAATTGGATGAATTATAGGTGCATAAAAAGCTTCATATGCCTCTTTCCTAAAACATGTAGGAATATAGTCTGTTGCATCCTTGTGCAAGAAATTCATGCATGCAATTGCATGAGAGCATGAAATTTTGTCAGAAGCCATTTTTCTAGAGCTATATTCATTCTTCTGTAGGTTGACAACAAATTTTCCCCCAAGATTGACAATAAATTTTTTGCAATTAGAGTTTAACAACACATTTTTTTACCTTCCAGGTTATTTGGTACTTGGACATTTTCATCAACAACTACATTATGTTGTCCTAACCCATTGATGTTGTTACTAATCTCAGCTTGCTTTAGAACTGGATGCAAAACAAACAAATAGGCACTTTAATCCCTTCTTGCTATGTCTATCATCTCCACTGTACCTTTGTCATATGTCAAAGCTTTGAGGCCAATCTCTAACATTGAGTAAAATACCACATTTCCTTAACAATCGGACACTCCATCTCTTGAAATGTGTCATTCAAGTTAAAATAGCTCCATCTATCGGTATCACAATTCCATATAATGTTTTCCCTTAAATAATTTAAAGTGTCCCTATCTACAAACTTCCCACCATAATGTACCACAACATTGAAATACCCAACCATGATAGATTCTCCAAATTTTCACCTTCAAATAGCCACAAATTAAGATTAATTCACACACAACTCAATAGTAAAAGGAAAACATTAAATGACACATTAACAATACTCACCTACCAAAATTAACACATATTTACTAACAATAGAACAATATTGTAACATTTAATAAATATGATTCCACATCAGAAACAAATAATATACTTTGTCATCTACTTTCGAGGAAAAAAAAGGAACCAGCAAAAGACAAAAAATAGGAAATCTTTAGCAACATCTAGAAGTCACATGGTGTACCACTCACAAACCCTATTCACTATTCAATAAGAAAAGCCAACGCACCGGCACTACACAAATCCCCTTTCTACACATGTCGTGGACCACATAATCAACCATGAAACAACAAAAATTCAATAAAACAGATAAAAGATGAAACATACGTACTTGTTTTCGCAAATTAGTCGCAAATGAACACTAATCCCCACCAAACAAAAGTCGTGGGAATCTAAGAACTTAGAGCATCTCCAATGGGCTATGCTTCGTTGGGTTTCTTATTTTACTTTTTGTGGTCCCTGTAGTGCTTTTTGTGGTCCTCACAGTGCCATATCACTCATAAAGAACTTACACAAAATTTTGCTCCAATGCAAGAAACCACAAAAGACTAAAAAATCTACACATTTATATTTTTGTAATAAAACTTAACATTTTTTTCAGTTTTTATAAATACAAATAAAAAATATGAATAATTGAAGAAGAATGAAATATAAATTAAAATAAATAAAATGACATAACATTGAAATGAAATGCGTAACAATATAAAATAAAATTTTACATAATAACAGATAATTAAACACAATAACATCGAAATAAATAAAAAACACAGCGATGGAAAAAATATTACATAATTTTAGTTATTATTATTTTCGTTTCCGAAACATTCCCAAATATGCTCAACTAAATCTGCTTGAAGTTGACAGTGTTTTTGTTTGTCATGAACCTCTGCTCTCCTTTGAAGGTATGTCGATCTGATACTAGGGTGAGCACCTAAAGGTACTTCGAATGTTGGCGTGTTGTTACCTACATTATCGTAATCAATATTACTTTGATATGTGTCACGTTCGTCCTCGACAATCATGTTATGCAATATGATGCATGCATAGATGATATTCTTCATTTTAACAATATCCCAAAAACGTGTCGGACCACTTATAATTTCGAATCGAGATTGAAGCACTCCGAACACCTGTTCTACATCATTTCTTGCCGATTCTTGTCATTGAGCAAATAATTTTCGCTTTTCTCCTTGTGGCATTGAGATGATCTTCACAAATGTAGCAAAGTCTGGATAAGTACCATCTACTAAATAGTATCCCATATTATATTGGGTTCTATTCATTGTGTATTGCATTGCGGGAGCACGTGCCGACAAAACTTCATCAAACACATTAGATCCATTTAACGCAGTAATGTCATTATTTGAACTTGCGATGCCAAAAAATGCATGGCAAACCCACAAGTCTTGTGATGTCACAACTTCAAGAATGATTGTTGGGTTGCAATGATCACCTCGACAAAATTGACCTTTACCGGACAATTTTTCCATTCCAGTGCATACAATCAATGGAACCTAACATACTTGGAAATCCGCGTGCCATTCCCAGTTGTAGTAGTCGTTCGGTATGTTTGTTACTTGGTCTCCTCAAGTACTCATTCCCAAATATGGTGCAGATGCCTGATACAAATCGCTCTAAGCATTCCACCGTAGTTGTTTCACCAATTCGAACATATTCGTCCACGCTGTCAGTAGGTGAGCCATAAGCCAATATACGAAGTGCAGTTGTGCACTTTTGTAATAGAGATAGGCCTTTTCGACCCAGTGCATCGAACCTCATTTGAAAGTACGCATCATGATTTTTGAGACCATCTATAATATGGAGAAACACATGTCTTCGCATACGAAATCTTCGTCGGAATTGAATATCTATGTACACAGGATTTACTGAGAAATAATCATTGAACAATCGATCATGACCTTCTTCATGATTCCGACGTACCACTCTTTTTCTTTGCATACACCCAACAGTGTTGCCATGTAGTTGTTGTTGGCTCTGAAGTATCAACCTAATGATTTCTTCATCGATGTTGTCTTCCAATTCCTCATCTATCATTTGATCTAAAACTTCATTTGACTCGATGTTTGGATCAATTATATGGTATCTGAAGTGTTTGAAATGAGAGAGAAATATTCCGTAATTTGTATGAGAACATGTGAAAATGATGAAACATTGGACATTTATATAGCTTCATTTCCAACAACTAGTTTTATAACGACTAGTTTTCCAACGGCTAGTTTTATAACGGCTAGTTTTCCAATGGCTAGTCTTATAACGTAACATTTTGAATATAAGATACAACAAGGACCTACATTGTTAAAATTCTGCTTACAAAATAACATCATATTCACTAATTCGAACATAAGAGCTAAACTTTTAATTGAACAATTTTTTCCTAATATGGTCACAATACTTTTCGTGGTCTTGGCGTTGTTATTCTGACATGTTGGATGTATCCTTCATGAGGATTTCATACTCCATGCACCTTTCCTGATCATGCATACGCCTTTCTTGTGCCTCCTTTGACTGAATAAGTTTTAATGTGTTTGCATTCTTCTGATTCATTACACTTTCTATATCAGATAAATTGACAGTGTTAGCAGCTTCTTTTCCTTTGCTTTTTATTTTTGTTGCTTTTTGTCCAATTGGGCAAGACATTGGCGATGGTGTATCATATTCTTCGGCTTCAATGGGTGTCTCTGTGTTAGAAGATGACGAGTAATTCCACCAGCAGAAACCTTTGTTCTTGTTGAAGAATTTGACATAAATTCTGCATCGAATTTTGGTTGATCTTTCAACAACAACCAAGCATGCTCAACCTCAAATTTTTTACCTGTATCCTGTGAGTAAATCAAATGAACATTAGTCATACAATTCTTATCTGAACTTCCACTTCTCCTATGTTTATATGCTTGTTTGTAGCATCCATTAAACTTTTGAACTGTAGGGTGGACCCTATTCCATCGATATTTCAATTGAGTCGAGCTTCTTTCACAAAATAACCCGCTTTCATGCACATCATCATTGTTGTACGCATTTTTAATCCTTGCCCAATATTGCTTTGATGTTTGGTTGACACCTATTATTGAATCCTTCGACACATTGAGCCACGATCGGACGAGAATCACATCTTCTGTCATTGAGAATGTTGTACGAGTTTTTTTTTCCACTACCATTGTGGTCGCCCTCATCTAGTTGAATATTGTTTATACCAATTGTGGATTCAACTTTATTGATAGGGGTGAAATATTGGATAAAGAAGGCCTATAACACGTGTTTGGGTTGGTGGGGGGTGATGGTTGACTACAAAATTGTGGATTTTGAGAATTACCACCGGTAGGTGACTCTACATTAGATGGATGATACATATACCACACTGTGGGGGTGGTGGATACATAAGATACTGATGAAGATTTTGAGAATTTTCACTCGTAGGGGTGGTTGAGGATACATAACGTATTGTGGTGGATGTGGTGGATTTTGAGAATTTTCACTGGTAGGGGGTGATTGATTTTACAAATAATTGTAAACACTTTGATAATTGTATTGATTGAGATTCATTTCAAAGAAAATAAAAAAGATTGAGGAATGCTAGGAACAAAAATATTGAGAATTGATAGGAGCCAAAAATAATTAGAAGTGTGGATTTTGTGTGCAAATGTTCAACCAAATCACCCAAATTTATACAACATTCTCCAACCTCCAACGTTAACTTTTTTCCAACGGCTATTTTTAAACTTCAGCCTTCAAGTCTTCAACGGTTATTTTTAACCCACAGTTACAATTTTTTTACTTTATATTTATTACTTCCGTTTCCAAATTTATGTATTTTTTGCTATATATATATATATATATATATAATGGCTAGATGGGAAAACGACAAATTAAAGTGTTTGAACCTAGTCATATATCCTCAAGCAGAAAAAACATTTGCGAAGACCTTGTCTCGATATACTCCCAAATGATCATTCTCATTTTAATGTTATTGCTAATGGTTAGTGCATGTCCACTCCTAGCTATCCAAATCACTCAGTACTTTTAAGGAACAAATTAAAAGCTTGAGAATGAATCAATGAATATTTAAGAAATTAAACAACTCAAATCTCACCTTAACGAATGGCATTAAAATCTAATTGGCACACACTATGTAATTACTAATTATTATTATTATCATCATGATACAAATGTTACTAGTTATCTCAAAAATATAAATGTTACCAGTTAGTTACCACTGCTAGTTTTGTCACATCAATTAATCTAACAATATATTCGTTCAAATATATATGATAGATCGATCACATTCAAAATGTATATATGACTTATTTAAAATGCAGCCTTCAAATACAAACTGGAAGGAAAAAAATAGAAAAATATATTTGTTAATATATATGACAGATCGATGTCATTCAAAATTTTAATAAATTCTTCCAACATCAACACATATCTAAATGAATAAAAAATGTAAAGATTTTAAAAGTAGCATCTTAGAAATATAAATTTTGTTTACCCATAATAAATATAGAAATTAAGGCACACGGACAATGACCAGGAAAATAAAAAAGCCTTCTACATTCTTCCACAGCTCAGAAATGCGTGTTATGTGCTTTCACAGCCTTCTACGTTCTTCCACAACCTTCTACATTTTTTTAACTGACCTCTCATTATCCTCTCCACTCACCTCTCTTTATCCACAGTCCTCACCTTTCTCTTCTTTCTATCTTCTTTATGCATTATGTGCTTCCCACTCATGCATTGTCTTCCGCGAGCGGCCTCGACCTCGCGCGTGGCCTCTTCCTCCGCGCTGTCTCTTCCTCCCGTCGACCTCACGCAGCCTCCACCTAGGGTGGCGTGCCAACCTCTTCCTCTATGCACGTGACCTCTTTTGAGCGGCACCCCCGTTGCGGAGCTCTTCCTCAATGCGCGCAACCTCTGGTTTGTTGTTTTCCCTCTTTTTTTTTACGGGTAGTTGATGAAGATTATATTATTTTATTGATAAGTTTCAGTTCCTTATATAAAGAACACGTGCCATTCTTGACGAAATGGTTCCGCCATGCAAGCAAACTCCAATGCAAATTTTTTTCAAGGAACGGGTTCTTCAACTGAAGAAGGAACCCTGGAAGCATCTCTTGTTGGATATGCTCTTAGTTTTCATAAAATCCGTAATCACCTAAGTCCCTCATTGTTGTTACCCTTTTCTCTCTTGACAAGATATGACGTCGTTTTTTGGCATAAAATAATTAAAAAATTTAATATATTTACAAGTCAATAAAAATATTAAAATAGTCATGATTGAAATCCGTATAGAACATTTCCGTTATCCAATTTAATTGAGATTAAATTGAAGCATTTTTTTTAAAATTTAAGATCAAATTAAATTTTTTAAAATACTTTGACACCAAAAATTAATTATTAAGCCTTTTTTTTATATCACCGAACCCCCTTGTTCTAACTGCAGCAACCGCCTTTTTCTTCTCCTCCTAGTTGCGGCACAACAATGGAGCCTGGACAGTGACAAGAGTTGAAGCGGAAGAGCCTGTTTCCTTCACAGTGTATTATGTGTTGCTTCCTTCCATCCTTTGGCAAAAAATTTAATAATTGCTTTTTTTTAAAAAAATTACGGATTTGCTGCAGTTTTGAACTTATTTACGCAAGTATAGCAACCGATCGCATCCTAGGAAAACGCAACCAAACACGCCCCTACTAGGCGCGACTGGGGCTCAGTCGTGCCCCCACCAAGCGTGACCAGTTGCGCCCCACCCAGGCGCGACTCTGCTCCCTGTTGCGCCTCCCCCAAGCGCGACTGTGCAGTCCTTATAAATACCCCAACTTAGGGTTTTTACCTTCATTTTTCAACTTCTACGTCTTTCTAGATTTAATTTTTACTTTGCTCTGACTTCTCTCTACATGTTGCTGGTCTTAGATATCTGAATATTTGGTTATTTATACTTTCGTTTGTAGTTGTTGGTCATATATATAAAAATGTCTGCAGATGCTGGTTTTGTTCGTATTGTTATATATTATAATGGTAGCAAAATTGAGGGCCGACGTGGTGTTGTTTTCAAAGGTGATAAAAGGCCAACACGTATTAAACGCAACTAAACCATTGACGAATTGCATCAGAAAATCAGTCAAAAGTTAGTTCTCAAAGGTAATCAATCTATCACTATGGTCACTGCAAGAATATGGTGCGATGATAAATATATTAGCATGAAAGTAATAGACGACGAAGACGTAGAACTTGTAATAGGAGAATTCTTCAACCAATCAAGGAAAATTTTCTTAGAGTTATACGTGGATTGTCCTGAAGTAGAGGATGTGGTTTTACCAATGAGGTCAGTTGAAGAACATGTCAGGTACAAAACATGTGTTGTGAGATCGGTAGGCTCAGGCTCATGGTCAGGTCCAGAACGAGGTGACTTAGATGATGATGACTCAGCCATAATAATATTCTAAGCCAATAATTTGAAACAAATAACTAACTATATCACTTGAATTTAATAATCATATTATGATAATTTATTTAAAATTTGAAATAGAAATAATTTTCAATAATAACCTAGGTCACTAACTAATAATATTTTAAGCCAATAATTTCTTCAACAGATAACTAACTATATCGCTAGAGTTTAATAATCATATTATGATAATTTATTTAAAATTTGAAAAAGAAATAATTTTCAAGAATAACCTAGGTCACTAAGTAATAATATTCTAAGCCAATAATTTCCTCAACAGATAACTAACTATATCGCTAGAATTTGATAATCATATTATCATAATTTATTTAAAATTTGAAATTTAAATAATTTTCAAGAATAACCTAGGTCACTAACTAATAATATACTAAGCCAATAATTTACTCAACAGATAACTAATTATATTGCTAGAATTTAATAATCATATTATCATAATTTATTTAAAATTTGAAATATAAATAATTTTCAAGAATAACCTAGGTCACTAACTAATAATATTCTAAGCCAATAATTTGAAACAAATAACTAACTATATAGCTAGAATTTAATTTAATAATCATATTATCATAATTTATTTAATTTGATCATGTAAATAATTTTCATCAATTCATTAGGTATATCTTAGGTAGGTATGTCCTTAATCATAACCTAGGTCACTAACTAATAATATTCTAAGCCAACAAACATATTATAACTAACTAATTTAGGTAGATATGTCCTTAATCATAACCTAGGTCACCAACTAATAATATTTTAAGTCAACAAACATATTACAACTAACTAACTTAACTACGTATATCCTTAATCATAATCTAGGTCACGTAACTATTTATAATACAAGTCACTAATAATTTTATATATCAATAATAATTTTCAAAGATAATAATATAATATATTTTATGTAATATAAAAAATAGATATTCAAGTACTTAGTTACTTATTAGAGTGAGGGTAAATGTGAAAGGAATAAGTGAATTTGAGGTATTTATGGGGAGGCGCAACAGACTTCACAGTCGCCGCAGCAAATCCGTTATTTTTTTTTTTAAAAAAGCAATAAATTAATTTTTTTGCCTCCATCCTTTGTGTATCAGTTGCCGCCACCATGCCGTCAGTGCAACGGGGAAGCTTCTCCAATCGCCAAACCCAATTCTCCGAGCGGTATTCTCCTAAACCCAAATAGGGTTTCACAAAAATAATAATAATTAAATAAAAAATGTTCAATGTCTTCTTACGCAGGAGGCAGAAGATTATACAACAGAGAAAGTCTCTTCCGATTGCTCCAGGTATGTATCTGTGCATTGGCTCAACCTTTTTGGTGTTATTACTTTCAATTTCAACCGGTGGCAATGTTTAGTAGTAGTAATAATAATAATAATAATAATAATAATAATAATAATAATAATAATAATTCAGAATGTGCTTACTGGTGTTGCCATTTTATTTCTGTTGCAGTTGAGAAAAGACTGGTTGAAGAGGTTCGGAAGCACGATGTGTTGATTATCGTTGGCGAAACTGGAAGTGGAAAGACCACTCGTAGGTTACATTTTATCCTTGTGGAATGCTTATCACAGTGTTATTTGTAATTTAGTATTTTTCAGGAGATAGTAAAAAGAGGTTTTATGGATAGTGGATTTCACTATCTTGTGTGTTGTGCTGTGTAGAGATTCCGCAGTTTCTGTTTGATGCTGGATTTTGTCGCGATGGAAGGGTTATTGGGATAACGCAACCTAGACGTGTGGCTGCTGTTACTGTGGCTAAACGTGTTGCTGAGGAGTGTGGTGTTGAGTTGGGCCAGAAGGTTGGGTATTCGGTTAGGTTTGATGATGCTACTTCTTGCTTAACAAGGATCAAATATATGACAGATGGGTTGCTTTTGAGGTACTAGTTTTGCATAACATGGACTACTTTTTTGCTTTTTACATTAAGACTGATGATATAAAACTTGGCCAATCAAAATGCAATGCTATAATTTTTTTCCTTCTGGAATATTGATACCAAACTACAGAAGATATTAATACATAACTTAATTTTAGATTAAGTGGGTTTTTTTATTTATTTGTGTGAAGTTATCAAGGACTGGTGATTTGGTTAACCCCCCCCAAAAAGATTCCCCCTTATTGAGGTGGGATTGTGGCTTTAAGATGGTTACATGATTTGGAACTGCTAAAGAGGTTTTGAATTAAAATATATTGTTTCTCATGATTTTATGAGTATATGCATTGTGTTGTGCTTACAGGGAAGCATTGTTGGATCCATATCTTTCAAAGTATTCTGTTATAATTGTTGATGAAGCACATGAGAGGACTGTTCATACTGATGTCTTGATGGGCTTGCTAAAAAATGTACAACTTGCTCGGTCAAGTTCTGTGAGTGGTGGTCAGGGCCTTAATTTCGGAAACAAGAATATGAATACGTTGTTGGAGAAAGAAAATGATCAGAGTGGCATTTTTCTTAAAAATCCCCGCCATGAGAAGTATGCTTCATTGAAGTTAATCATCATGTCTGCAAGTCTGGATGCACACGCTTTCTCTGAGTACTTTGGTAGTGCCAAAGCTGTTAACATCCAAGGGAGACAGTTTCCTGTAGATATATTTTATACTTGCAATGCTGAGACAGATTATTTAGACGCTTCCTTGATAACAATATTTCAGGTCATTGGTTTATACAGTCCATGTAATTCAATATAATGTGATTTAATTTTCATTCTATTGTTAGATAGAGATTTTGTATACCAAACAATGCATTAGTCTTGGTGCATTGGTTCTGCGTTTTCATTTTTGGTATGTACAGTTTCATATATCACTAAGCATCCCATTCTATTCTTTCTTGTTTGTGCACTGCCTCAATCTTTCTTGGTTATGGTATTTTTGGTTCATGCTTAACACTGTTGTGATGAATGAGAAATGAAGGTCATAAAATTGCTGCTTAAACTTAACGTCATATGTTCTTGATTTGTAGATTCATTTAGGGGAGGGCCCGGGTGATATACTAGTATTTCTGACTGGGCAAGAAGAGATTGAATCTGTTGAAAACTCCCACAATTACCTCAAGAAAGTCAGAAGCTTCTAGTTGTGCCTATATTTGCAGCTCTTCCATCTGAGCAGCTAAATGCGGGTCTTTGCACCAGCTCCATCTGGGTTTCGGAAGGTACCCTCGCTACGCATTTGATGTCTCTAATTAATATATGTTGTGGATAGAATTCAATATAAAATAGGGAAGTAAGTTTTAGTTATTTATTTGTAAAACTGTTTTTTATTTGTTTTAAGCATTTGACGTATCTTGTCTAGGTCTCTATTCATTCTTTTGAAAAACCCTTTTTTATCTGATCATGTCTACAAATTGAAGTAAATACTGGTCGTGATATTTTGAGTGCCAGTACCCAGTAGGTTTAGGACATATGCACACGATTTCATGTTCCTTAATTTTAACTATGCAAACGTCATCGCTGGAAGTTCTCTTGGGTACATGTGACTTTTGTAATGATCATCTTCCCTCTTCATTCATGATTGGTAAATCACACCTCTAATCATAAGTATGTAAACAGCATTATGATTTATACACTCAACATGATCCGGCTCCTTTGATGCTAGTTTATGCAGTAATGTCATTTGTTTTGCAACATTGTCATTTGCTGCTTCTGTCATTTGTACTACACTTCCCCTTTACTAGCAGTCACAATTACCATGAAGCATTTGCTTACACCTACCAACGATCTGCCATTACTGAACCCATCGTCATACAACGTATCATCATAAAGGGTCATTGCAACTAATCATTTTTGTCATTTCCTCTACTACCACTAATGTTTTGATGTTTTATTGCTCTCAAAACTAATGCTGTTTCTGCTTTAGAAATCAAACTGGCTATAGTTCCTATAGATAATACATGGATATAACAAAATGGTATATGCCAGACCATATAATTTTAAACTTGAGAATCACCTATTGAATGCAAGCTTATGTATATTTAAAATAAACTTGTGAGATTTATATCACATCAGGTAATTACTTTTTTTTAATTGTAAATTTATCTCTTCGTTGTTTTTGAAGGTGATATTGGCAACTAATATTGCTGAGACATCAGTAACAATTCCCGGAATCAAGTATGTAATTGATCCTGGATTTGTTAAAGCACGTTCTTATGACCCTGGAAAAGGCATGGAATCCTTGATTATAATACCTACATCCAAGTCCCAAGCTCTGCAAAGAAGGTATGGTGGTAGATTATGTCTGAGTTTGTTTAATTTTTAATTGTTGCTTGCGAATATTGGTTGAATTAATTCTGTTAATGAAAATGGCATCTCTGGTTATCCTCAGAAAAACATGGTATTGCATAACAAGTTGGATGTGAATCTACCATGATTCCACGAATGTGTCTAGTACTTATTATTTATTTATTTTTAGATTAGTATGCCGATGCTTGTCCATTTTAAATTTTGTTTATCAGTGAATGTGGAAGATTATAAGCCTTGTAATATATCTTGTAAAAAAAAAGAATAAACCTGTTAATGTGAAGTATCACTTTATTTCTCATAAAATATTTTAAGTTCTGAACACATTATTTTATACAATTTCTTGTCTTGAATTATGATTTATGTTATGTTTTTCTTTTGAAATCTTATTTTTGTTATAATGAAATGATTTTATGTTATTCATACATTTAGTTTCAGCTAAATTATTACATGGATTTAATACATATTTAAATAATTTTACAGCAAGAGTAATACAAATGATTATTATAAGTTGTCTTTTTTTGGTATTAGTGGGCGGGCTGGGCGTGAAGGACCTGGAAAATGCTTCCGTCTATATCCTGAAAGAGAATTTGAGAAACTTGAGGACTCAACAATGCCAGAGATTAAGCGTTGCAACCTTTCTAATGTCATTTTGCAGCTTAAGGCTTTGGGTGTTGATGACATACTAGGGTTTGATTTCATTGAGAAACCTTCAAGGTGAGAGAACCTTCTAGAATTTTGGCCTTGCAGTTTCCCGACATTTGCACATGTATGGATATTTTTGTGATTCCCTTGTTTGGTGATAAATTCTCTTTATCTTGAAAAATGAAAAAAAAAAGTGATTGAACCAGAAGCTAGATATTATTCATATTCAGAAAGGATAAGAAAATATGGGCATTTATATAAATAAATAACAAAAAATTAATAAAAATGTTATATATTTTATTGCAGAAATACTTGTAGGAATATTTATCCACTGGTGAAGTAACTCAAAAGAATCTAGAGACCAAACCTATCAATATGTTGCTCAGACCATGAACTTGCCTTAGAAATTGTATCTGTTTAGATAAATATCTATGAATGTGATTCTGAAAACTACAAAATATTTTAAACTTCACTTTAGCAAGAATTTTTGCACCCAATGAGGAAACAAATTTAGGTGGAGAAGTCCTGTTATATAATGAAAAGCTTTCAGTTATCCTGCCAAAAAATTATTATAAATGTGTCAATAGGAAGTGAGACAGGAGGAAGGAGATGAGTAACTTATAGAGTGTTATACATTATATAATGCATTGCATTTCAATGTCACCCCAAATCATGGTTTAGAAAATAGAGCCTGCATTTCCTTTTTTGATTTGGTGTCTGTAAGATTAAATAACCGTGCCTTCCTTAACTATTTAAAATTATTGCAGAACTACAGATTGGATACTGACCAAAGTGGATTTTTTTTTTTATCTTGGGGAATTATGGTTTCTGTAATGACCATAGTTATCAATAGCCGCAAATGGTACTGCTATATATCAAGCAATGGCGGAGTGTAGTAGCTGCTGGCTGTTGCATTTTTTGCATCGTGCAAATGGTAGCTGAAATCACGATCAGACTATGGAGGATAGTGCCGTTATTCCCTGTTCACACTTCAGCCCGGCGTTTTCCTGCCAAACCTGAGTCCACACGTGTTCTGACCGAACCGAGCTCACCCCCCTTTTTTTCCTGACCCCACTGCTTTTCCAGCCAAGCCCATTCATGTTGAGGCCAAGCTCACCCCATTGTCTTTCTGTCTTCTATGATAACCATCCGTTTGTCCTTTTTTTTTTAATATTATATGTGACCTTCTATCTCTGTTATTTGTCAATCTATCTTTTAGAACACGTGCATGCCCAGCCAGCTTATTGATAGACTCAGAAATTCAAATGTTTTATAGAAAACAACTGCTCACAATCAGTGATGTTAACCTCTGTTTCAAGTGTCTGCAAACTAAAAAAGAAGAAACCAAATACAGCTGGACTCCTGCAGAATTGAAATAGGAACAGGAAAGTCACTGGAAAGTCCTGGCAGAGATGGATAAGGACCTCCTCCTTACGCAGTAGAGCCAATACCACCCCAAAAACCGCTCAGAAATTCCTCCCACCCGTCAATCCATTATTCCTCCCTTAAATAATCCTATCTCTCCCTCCTTGTGTATGATTCCCATATCCTTTTCCCCGAATCTCTTGTTGCCACCTGTCTATTCAGTCATTCTCTCTCCCTCATACTGTTTTTCCCTTTCTTTTAGTGTCACATGTCCTCCTCTTCTCACATACACTGATACACACACCCACATACCTTGCTGCCCTTTAGGCCCATTTGTGACTTGACCCAATTCCTCCTTCCTTTCCTTGCTTCTCCTCTTGTACAGTTTCATTACGGGCTTATCACTTCTATTTAATCTTATATCTGTTTTTAGTTGCTTTTTTTATTTTTCAATCTAGGTTCTAGAACACCTAAACAGCTTACTATTTGAAAAGATGCTGCTGTACTCTTCTTTTTTAGTTGACTTGATTGTCTCTTACATCTCTGACCTCTGTTTTGAAGTTTAGAAACACAGGGGAGAGATGACAGGGACTTTCTGAATGGCTTCAAATTAACTATGACATATATGAGATATCTATTTTCCCTGTGGTTGTGTATAGTATGTTCTTCACTCTAGTTCTTTACATTCCACTAATTTTTTCTGTAGCATCCCTACATCTTTTTTCTATTTTTTTTTTTTTTTAAGTTCTTATGTTCTCATTTCTCTGATTGTTAATCATAGCTTTAAATTAATGATGAATGTGTGTCTGACTAGTTTTTATTATTAATTATATAAATTTAATATTGGATTCTTTTCAGTTTTTAAGCATTTATATGCGTATACTATAAAATAATTATTATTTATTTTGTATCTATAATCTTCAGTATATCAGCCATTATGCTATCCACTATCTTGCTATAGTATATGTGAGTATTGTACTCGGTTCAGAATATGTAAGTTAGTTATCCAGCTGTCCTTGACAGCTGGCACCTAACTAACTTGAAGCTTGCTGTGCAAGCCTTAGAATCTTCCTCTAGAAGTTTGTGTAACTTGCTCTGCAAGTCTCACAGCTCTATATAAACTACAGTGTAACTGAAAACAGTTGGGAATAATATTAGAATTCATAAATCTCACAAGTTCTCTCTCTCTCTCTCTCTCTCTTTCTCTTTTCGATTATCCTTTTCTAATTTAGCAATTTTGGGGTTGTGCTGCAATGTCGAATTGATAAATTATGGTCATTACATAAGTCGTTTTCACTTGATGCTCATTATGCATGAAAACATTAGTACCAACTGACGAGTGGCTAGTCTTAGGAAGAATACATGAGGTTAATATACACTTCTGTTTAACCAGATGTAATATAATAGTGTATAAAGGATTTAGTGGTCAATTCTTTGCATCAGCCATTACTCATTAAGGAGTTAAAATATTTGTGATGTTGTCGCATGTATTGTACTCCAGAACTGAATTAGCATTTTTCATGGATCTTTGTTACTATAATTTTTGAAAGTATTTTGACCTTACAAAATATTTACTCAAAGCTGCTTATCACTTGTCTGAACAGGGCAGCTATTATAAAATCATTGGAGCAGCTATTTTTGTTACGTGCTCTAACAGATGAATGTCAACTATCTGATCCTGTTGGTCATCAAATGGCTCGACTGCCCTTGGATCCTCTTTGTTAGCTAGTCAGTTTAACTGCCTGGAGGAGATGTTGATAAGTGTGGCACTGCTGTCTGTGGAATCCATATTTTATAGTCCTCGTGACAAGTTAGAAGAGGTTTGAGGACTGAACGCCAACTGTATTATATTCTTGTCATATTCTATTTCGATGTTATGATGAAACATAATACTAAGATGTGCCAGTGATTGTATACTGCACTAGTCTATCTCTCTATTAACTGTTTGACAGAGTATTTGTAAATATCGTATGGTTTGAACATTTGCAGTTGACTGACTGTATGAAGGCTCTGATCTTCGTATATTACCATATACTTCCTGTTTCCTCTTAATATTTATTTATAGTGTTTCTCCCATTTTTGACCAGGCAAGAACTGCAACGAAATGCTTCTCAAGTCCAATGGGAGACCACATCACTTTGATTAATGTGTATCGAGCATCTAATGATTTCTTGGAGAAGAGATCAATGGAAATGAATATGGCAAAGACTGAAAAGGTTTATAGAAAATGGTGCAAAGAAAATTTTATTAATAGCCGGTCTCTTAGACATGCTCGTGACATTCACAGGTAATTTTATTATGTTTAAGCCAACTATCAAGGATTCAAGATAATGTGCTCAGTCCGGAGTCCAGACATTTATGCTTTCTCATTTCTAAAAACTTTTTGCAGGCAGATTCAGGGACATGTTGAACAAATCGGTCTGAATCTTTCTTCTTGTGGAGATGATACGCTTCAATTCCGCAGATGCCTTGCTGCTTCCTTTTTCATCAATGCAGCTGTCAAGCAGCCTGATGGGACATACAGGTATCTAATTTAACTTACAAATTCTTGGGCTGGCCTGTCGGTGTGGCTTGCTTTCTATTCCCTCTGTAATTATGTCAAATTCCACTCTTAGTATTGAAATTCTTTATTGGTATTTTGACTTACTAATTGGAATCCTTAACTGCATATACAATTTTATCATATATTGATTTTGCTATAAAAAGACTCTTATTACTTAGTTACATGACAGGGCTTTGGCAAGTGGTCAGGTGGTGCAGATTCACCCTTCTTCTGTATTATTCCGGCAAAAACCAGAATGTGTGATATTTAACGAGTTGGTCCAAACTAATAATAAGTATGTCCGAAATTTAACCAGAGTTGATTACCTATGGTTGACCGAGCTGGCTCCTCAATATTATGCTATGCACAATTAAATTCTTGATGTTGCCACTAAACAGGTAATTAACATTACGTTATTTTAATCTTTTTTCTTGATCTTGTTTGATTGATTTAAATACTTTTATCATGTGCAAAATTGATAGTTTACTTCCACCATTCTATGTAATCCCTTATTACTGTCTTCATTTTTGGGGGCCGGCTGCAATGCAATCCAGGATTTAGAACACTGTGTGTGTGTGCGCACCTTAATTACCTTCTACAAGCCTCTCACAACCTATATTTTGCTATAATTGTTACACCATAACATATTACTTCCAAATCCAAAATTAATATAAAAATAACTGCCTAGTAAAACTACCTGATTCATAACTTGGCCTATCAATGCTTCCCTGTACTGAAGCAGCCAAGGGAGTCAAACTTGATATTTTACTTAAGACTCGGGAAGGGGAAACAAAATCGTAAATCATGTTCTCATTTGTCTTGCATTGCCCATCAGCTTCATTTCTCTAAAATAACTTGTTTGGTGTTTTTGGTGAACACTAGGTTTTTCCTAGGGTCCTTCAAAGTTCCTGGGTTAATTTCAAAGGATTTGGTATTAGCAAAGATGCCAGAAAGCTTTGGCATTGTTCTTAGGCTGCGGTTTTTTTGGCATATTTGGTTGGGAAGTATTAAACTAAGAAAGTTGCAGATGAAAACTCTGGGTTCTCCTGTGGAGAATTCTGCATTCAATAGTGCTTATACCATTTGATTTCTACATCTGTGCATTAAATAGCCAATCGGCAATAAATGTTATCCTTCAGTTGGGATAACTAATTAAGGAGACAATTACAGCTGTATAATCATGTAATATCTGTTGTTTTGAATGGCCAACAAATCTGTGCCAATAATAACAAATATTCTGCAATTTGTCCCAATTAATAACTAATATTCTGCTAATCAATTCCATTGACATCCCACCTCAAATTGATGCTGGTAAGTCTAAAAGCATCAATTTGCTGACTAGGAAATTATGGCGCTTACATGTCAAGAATTTGGTGAGAAATGTCCACGAGTTGAACAAATTTAGAAACATGAGGCAAGGTGATAACTTGATGGTCATATGCCTCTCGGATTTAGTTACAATCATCCTCTATGTGCTTCGTTCTTTTATGGTAAACAGGATTTGTGGCAATTTGAATGGCACGTGTATTGTCAACATGTAGTGGAATTGGTATGAATGGGAGCGTCAACATATTATGAGAGAGAAAGTTAGTGAGAGAGACGAGGAGTGGGTGAGGGTGAGACACAAACATGGTTTTAGGGAGCGTCATGGTGAGAGGATCAAGGGTAGAACATGTCTCAACTACACCGGATTCGCACACGGACAACATTACGGGGAACATGCAGATACCCGACGATGGGGAGAAAATAGAAAAAATTGGAGAAACATGGCAGACGTGACTTCCTTCTACTTCACCAGATTTCCCGAGGAGATGAAGGAAAGAGATTTATGGGGGATCTTTAAAAATGGGGAGATGTAAGAGAGATCTTCATCGCAAAAAATAGGAACAAGAGTGGAAGAAAATATGGCTTTGTGCGTTTTAAGGGGGTTGAAGATGTTGCGTACCTTGAAAGGAAATTAGACAACATGATAGTGGGTGGGCTTAAGTTACATGTGAACTTACCCAAACACAGCAGGGAGAGGAGATTGGACGAAAGGGAGAGAGCTGATGACAAAACGATAGGAATGAATAAGGGCAAAGAGAAAGTCACCTGGGCACAAAATGCTATGCATGCTGAAACCCAAAGACAAACGCACTATCGTCAATCATATGCGCAAGCTCTCGCGTCGACTAGCCACAAAAAGTTCAGGAGAAGACCCACGGCGCGCACTCTAGCGATGAAGCGACCATCCCAGTCAACAATACAGTTACACAACCCCATGGAAAACATGAAATGGTATGACGAGGCTTGGGTCGGCAGACTTAGAAACTTGTCGACTTTTGACAGATTGGAAGAGGAATTCTGGTGGGAGGGGGGCCGAGGACATTAAACCCATATACTTGGGGGACGATATGGTTTTACTAAAGGGGCTCAGTGACTCCAAAGCAGAAGCTTTATGCAGAGAGGCAGAGGAGAACAGCACGTCTATGTTTCATACGCTACACAAATGGTCCCCAGCTTTGAGAACTGGTTTCAGATTGGTATGGATTCAATGTTGGGGAATACGTTTGCACGCATGGAGCCTAGAACACATCAGACAGATCGTTGCAGGGGTAGGGGATCTGGTGGAATTGGATGATGATACTGATGACATCAACCACTTGGACAGGGCACGGGTGCTTCTCAAAGCCCCATGGCAGCCCACTATTCATCATAATATTGCGGCGTCCATTAACGATGTGATTTACAACATTAGCATGGTGGAGGAGACATGTTATAGCCTCTGCAAGTGCAGACAGGGGAGATTCGGCGCATCCTCGGAAGAAATCTCCTCCGACGAAAGTATCATGGACTTGAGCGAGTCATCGGAGGGTACAGTACTGGTCGCAGAGACTCCGGCGCACGTCGGGATGTTGAACGACGATCCGATAGGTAGTAACGGTGAAGGGAAGGCGGTGCGGTCCTTATCTGAAGGGTGTATCCCCGCACAGGGACCGGTGGACACACAATCGTATTCTGACAACGCAAACAGTGGAGCAGGTGGTGCAGGCACAACTTTCGGCGTGATGCAGTCCTTAATCTGTACGAGCCTGTGCAACGACACCGACAACAGGGAGGATCGCACGGGGATAAGGAACGATGCTGACGGGATGTCGGAGGCAGACGATGTGGTTCTGGTAAGTGAGAGTGTGGTCAACGGGTCTGCACAGAAAAGCCCTCCCCCTTTGTTGCAAGTCTACTCTGATCTTGAAAGGAAGAAATCACGTGAAGTTGGGGATTTAAAAAGCACTGAATGTACACCAGCGGGTCCCACCACTTTTTGTCCAGCCAAAAAACAAGTGCAAGGATTTGGGCCACAATTTGAATGGGCCTAAATTTTTGGGGAAGGTATATGTACGAAACAGGGGGTGCACAAAGGACATTGAGCCCATACATATTTTAGGATCTCCATCTGAAAAAATTAAACAGCAGCCCAATAACACAGATAAAGAGATTGTGCCTACCTTTTCCAAGCTTGAAATGTCTCCTCCTTTGGCAAGGGATAGTGGCCTTAAGGATTTAGTGACTTGGGATGACAGAATATTGGAAATGGGCGAATGTTCAGTTCCGACAAAGACAACACAGAACACTACAAAAAATGAATGGAGAAATGATGCTGCTTGTGACTGGGAGACAGCAAAACTATTGGGGTTTGATGGATTTAACCAGTCTGTTATGGAAAATCACATGATGGACATGGAAAAAAGAGACAAGGATGAGGCTCAGAGGTTGGGGAATGAGGTATGTGATTCATGAAGATTCTATCATACAACACAAGGGGGTTGGGGAGGGGTGTTAAGTGGGCTGCAATCAGGAAAATGCTGAAAAAAGAAAAAATAGATATGTTATGCTTGCAAGAAACTAAAAAAGATAAGATAGATGCTATGACCGGCACTGCTCTGTGGGGTGGTACTGATATTAAGTGGGAATTCCTGCCTGCAAATAACAGGGCTGGAGGTTTGCTATGTATATGGGATGAGAAGGTTTTTATATTAGAAAATACGAAGCTAGGGGCTGGATACATATATTTGGAAGGGGTGTGGGCTGCTGAAGGTAGTAAAATCACAATTGTGAATTTATATTCACCATGTGAGGTTTCTTTGAAAAGATTACTTTGGGAAGATATAAGGCAACCAAGACAGATGAATATGGGGGGTCTATGGTGCATTATAGGTGATTTCAACAACATTAGGTGGCCTCAGGAAAGATTGGGGACTTGTCAGAGATATCAAGATGATGGAATTATCAAGGATTTTAATGATTGGATAACAGAATTAGAGGTAATTGATGTGCCTTGTATTGGGCGCAAATTCACATGGTATAGACCAAACGGGACTGCTAAAAGCAAACTGGACAGAGCCCTTATTTCTGGTGAATGGAAGGCCAAATGGCAGGATACTTTTTTGAATATTATGGATCGTAATTTCTCCGATCATTGTCCTATTCTGCTGGTATCCTCTTCTGTTGATTGGGGCCCGAAGCCATTTCGGGTACTGGACTGCTGGATCCAAGATAATTCTTTCAGAAAGATAGTAGCTGAGGGCTGGAATTCTAATCTGTCCAGCGGTTGGGGGGGTTTTGTTTTAAAAGAAAAGCTCAAGGGCTTGAAACAGAGGCTTAAGTTATGGAATAAATCACAAGCTGGGGATCTGCAAATGAAAGTTAAAAATCTAGAGCTGGAAATCAACAAGATAGAAACTGAGGGGGATGATAGGCAATTGAACGATGATGAGATATTGAGAAGAAAACAAATTCAGGAGGAATTATGGGTGGCAGCCCAAGCACATGCTTCAATTCTAAGACAAAAAGCTAGGACCAAATGGATAAAAGAGGGTGATTGTAATTCCAGATTTTTCCATCTGACTGTAAATTGGAAGCGCAATATTAACATGATCAGAGGGCTGAAGATTGATGGGTGTTGGATTGCAGAACCAAACAGAGTTAAAGAAGAAATCAGATTATTTTTCAAGAGGAAATTTGAAGAACCAATTGGGAAGAGACCCAACCTAGATGGTATTAATTTCAAGACTATTGAACAGCAACACAAGGATATCTTGATGGCTCGTTTTGAGGAAAATGAAATCAGGGAGGCAGTGTGGGCTTGTGGCAGCGAGAGGAGTCCGGGGCCGGACGGTTTTAATTTTAAATTCATCAAAGATTTCTGGGGGATTATCAAAGCTGATTTTCTTCGTTTCATGGATGAATTCTATGTAAATGGTATAATTCCCAAGGGTGGTAACGCATCTTTTTTAGCTTTAATTCCTAAGGTTCATGACCCTCAAGGTTTGAATGATTTCAGACCCATCTCACTAATAGGCTGTGTTTACAAAATACTGACCAAGGTTCTAGCTGCAAGGCTGAGAAAGGTGATGCCTTTTATCATTGATCACCGGCAATCAGCTTTTATTCAGGGCAGACATTTATTACATAGCGTTCTCATTGCCAATGAGGTGGTTGATGAGGCAAAAAGGAATAGCGGAAGCTGTCTTGTTTTCAAAGTGGATTACGAGAAAGCATATGACTCCGTTAGCTGGGAATTTGTCATACATGATGAAGCGGATGGGTTTTTGTTCTAGATAGATTATGTGAATTGAAGGGTGTCTAAAGTCAGCTTCAATATCTGTGTTGGTTAATGGAAGCCCTACAGCCGAATTCACACCACAAAGGGGCCTTAGACAGGGTGATCCTCTAGCCCCACTCTTATTCAATATTGTGGCAGAGGGCCTCACAGGTATGATGAGAGAAGCTCAACTAAAGGATATGTTTGACGGCTATAAGGTGGGGAAGAAACATGTTGATATCAGCATCTTGCAATATGCTGATGATACCATTTTCTTTGGTGTAGCCTCGGTGAAAAAATGTTAAAACCATTAAAGTGATGTTAAGGTGCTTTGAATTGGTATCGGGGCTAAAAATAAATTTTGCCAAGAGCAGATTCGGGGTGTTTGGTATGGATGAGCAGTTGACTAACAATGCTGCCTCTTATTTAAATTGTAGACGTTTATCGCTACCATTTTCCTATTTGGGTGTGCCTATTGGTGCGAATCCGAGACGTGTTGAGACATGGGATCCTTTGATAAAGAAATACGAGCGAAAGTTAGCTAAGTGGAAACAGAAATACATCTCTTTTGGGGGAAGGATGACTTTGATTAAGTCAATCCTGAACTCAATTCCCATATTTCTTTTTTCTTTTTTCAGGGTACCGAAGAGGGTGATATCGTGCTTGGAGCGAATTCAGAGGAGGTTTTTGTGGGGCGGAAACGTTGATCAAAAAAAGATTGCTTGGGTAAGATGGGAGTTGATTTGCAAACCAAAGGAGCTTGGGGGTCTGGGCATTAAAGATTTATCTAAGTTTAACCTTGCTCTACTTGGAAAATGGTATTGGAACATGTTCCACCAGCAGGATGATTTATGGGTACAAGTTATAGATTCAAAATATGGCGGCTGGAGGAGTCTGTGTGAGTCTGGAACATCTGGCAGCGAATCCATTTAGTGGAGGGATCTCAGTTTACTAGGTAATCCTAATGATGGGGGGCAATGGCTTAGAGATGGGATAAAATGGAATGTGGGTTGTGGGTCTAAGATACTGTTTTGGGAGGATGGGTGGAAAAATGATGGGATGTCTCTAATGGAGAGGTATCCAAGACTGTATCAGATCTCTCATCAACAACATTTTATCCACCAAATGGGTAACATGACACAATCTGGATGGGAATGGAATCTTAGGTGGAGAAGAAATTTTATGGAAGGGGAGGTTGAATCAGCTGTTAATTTCATGAAAGATATTCAAGATTCGGTTATACAATCACAACAAGATAATTGGATCTGGCTGGCTGACTTGAGTGGTTTATACACTGTAGGGAGTGCTTTCAGCTTTATTGACAGTGCAAGGAATGGTACACATCATGATGATATGTTCAAGGAGTTGTGGAAGCTAAAATTACCTAATAAAGCTTTATGCTTTGCGTGGAGGCTGTGCAGGGACAGATTGCCGTCTAGGATGAATTTGAGTAAACGAAATGTGGAGCTCAGTGACACTCTTTGCCCTTTCTGCAGGAATAAGGATGAGGAGGCATCTCATTTATTCTTCAGTTGTGATAAAATTATGCCGCTTTGATGGGAATCTATGTCGTGGGCAAATATTGTAAGTGTATTTTCAATAACCCCGAAAGAACATTTCACTCAACAATTGTTCTACTGTCATCTTGGTTTCTGCATGAAGAGATGGCAGATTTGGTGGGTAGCTTTGACTTGGACCATTTGGTGTCATAGGAACAAGATCGTTTTCCAAAACGAGAGCTTCAGTAGACAGAAATTGATGGATGACGCGCTATTTACATGTTGGTCTTGGTTAAGAAACTTGGAGGCTGGTTTTAATTTTCCTTTCCACTTTTGGTCTACCAATTTAGGGATGACTTTTGTACTCCGGGGGGGGGAAGCTTTAAGATGTATATTCTATGTTTTGTTCTAGTTTTAAGTCAGAACTTAGTTGGCTTTTTTCATGTCTTAAGCCACCTTGGTTCTACTTTTGCTCTTGCTAGGATGTATGCTATACAGTACTTCTTGTACTGTTTATATATATATATATATATATATATATATATATATATATATTTTGCTGATAAAAAAAAAATGTAGTGGAATTGGTTTTGCTAGTGAAAAACCAAGCTTTGAAAGGAGACCGCGTAGCCAAATAATCTCAAAGCATTCAGCAGACATGGCACGGTATTCTGCTTCAGTGATGATTTGGAGACCGAGTCCTTTTTCTTGCATTTCCAAGAGATTGGAGCTTCCCCTAAGAACATACACC
The DNA here is from genome assembly GCA_013407115.1 of Glycine latifolia. Taxonomy (NCBI): domain Eukaryota; kingdom Viridiplantae; phylum Streptophyta; class Magnoliopsida; order Fabales; family Fabaceae; genus Glycine; species Glycine latifolia. Next base: position 8,212,040 of record CM023941.1, read on the forward strand.
AGCCAGTAGTGGATTTTCGTGTGTCTGGACATCCAGCCCAATCAGAATCACTGTATGCTTGAAGTTGTGTTGATGCAACAGTAGGGAAGAAAAGACCACGGCTGGAAGTACCAAGTAGATACTTAATAATACTATGTACTATTGAAAGATGCAAATGCTGAGGAAATTGCATGAATTTGCTAACTGTCTGGAAAGCAAATGAGATGCCTGGTCTGGTGATGGTTAGGTAAATAAGACTTCCAACCAGCTTACGATAGAACGTTGGGTCATGTAAAAGCTCACCTTCATCTCGTCACAATCTCAGATTAATTTCCATTGGAGTGTCAACACGAGCAGAATTAGTGAGACCAGCTAATTGAATTAGATCTTGAATATATTTGTGCTGATTGACAAAAATGCCTTTCTGTTGAAAGTGTACTTCTAATCCCAAAATAAGTGAGTTAGCCAAGGTCTTTCATGTGGAAAGTTGAATGCAATAGTCTCTTGATTGTACGAATAGCCTCTTGATCTAATCTGGTGACCATAATATCGTCCACATAAACAATAAGTATGACAATTCCTTTTAAGCTCCTTTATATGAAAAGTGACGGATCATACTTGCTTTGTATGAAGGATAAACCAAGTAATGTGTGAAACTTTTCAAACCATATTCTCGGTGCCTGTTTCAATTGTTTCAGTCCATATAAAGAACGCTTCAGTTTGCAAACAACATTAGGCAAAGGTGAAGGCATGCCAGTAGGAAGTTTGATGTAAATTTCCTCCTTGAGGTCAACATGGATGAATGCATTCTTAACATCCATATGGTGTATTTGCCAAGATTTAGATGCAACAATGGCAAGAATAGTGTGCACTGTAGTCATTTTGACCACAGGTACAAAGGTCTCCTCATAATTAAGGCCAAATTCTTGCTTATTTCAAAGAACAACCAGCCTGGTCTTGTATCGATCGATTGATCCATCCGAACAAAGCTTTATATTGAATACAAATTTACTGCCAAGGGGTTTGACAGAAGAAGGACATGTTACAACATCCCATGTCTGATTTTCTTCTAGTGTTAGAAGTTCTGTTTCAATAGCTTCTCTCCAACATTTATGCTCCATGGCCTGTCTATAAGAAGGAATAGGAACAGATGCTATAGTTGTTGTCAGTGATAAAGGGGAAGAAAAACCATACTTTTCATGTGGTTTACTAACATGAGTACTGCGACGTAAAGGAGCTGGTGCTGGATGAAGCACTGGATCAATAGCCAGAGATTGATCAGAAAGGGGTCTTGGAGGTATGGATGGTGATTTGGTAGAACAACTTCACGTCTTTGATACACCAATGAAGGTTGTGGTGCTGGTTTTCCTACAGAATTGTTAGGAAACAATGGCAAAACAGATGTGGATGTAGAAGAGGGAGTATCTTGGTTAGTTGGAAAAAAAATATGTATCTTCTTGAAAGATGATATTTCTAGAAACTCAAAACCTATGTAGATTAGGATCATAACACACAAACCCTTTATGGTGGGCAAAATAAACAAGAAAAGCACATTTAATAGATTGAGGTGTGAGCTTGGTGCGTTCTTGTGGGGGAAGGTGGACATACCAAATACAACCAAAAGTGCGTAGATTGGAATAAGTGGGTTTGTCACCAAATAACCTGAAGAAAGGAGAATCATTGTTTAATGAGAAGGCAGGCGGTTAATAAGGTGAACAACAATGGAGAGAGTCTCACACCAAAATCGAGATAGCACAAAAAATTCCAACAAAAGTGTACGAACAACCTCAAGAAGATGATATTTTTCCTTTCAGTTATCCCATTCTATTAGGGTGTGGAAGGATATGACCTTTGAGACAAATGTCATATGTCTGCAAGAATTCCTGAAATAAATGAGATGTATATTCCCCCTCGTTGTCGGACACAAAATTTTAATCTTAGAAGAAAATTGGGTTTGAACATAGGCATGAATTTTTTTGAAAACAGAGAATGTTTTATCTTTACAGCGCAAAAATTAGACCCAAGTGAAACGAGTATAGTCATCAATAAAAGTGATGAAGTATTTGTAATTAGCATGGGATATAACCGGTGCAATCCCCCATAAATCACTATGAATCATATCAAAAGGCTGATTTACCTTTGATTTATGAATTGGAAATGGTAGAATTTTACTTTTCCAAAGTTTGTAAGAGTTGCAATCGAATTGAACACTAAGAGATGGAGAAATTTTATCACCAAGAACACCGGATTTTAGTAAGTCATGAAGTACATAAGAGTTTGGGTGACCAAGGGGCTTATGCCATATTTGAAAATTAACAATAGCTGAATTACAAGAAACAAAAGGCAGAAAAGAACATTGAGGCTAATAGAAATAAAGAGGAAAAAGACCTCTAATTTTAGGCCCCTTCACGATCATCTTCCCTAATTGTTGATCCTGCACAAGACAACCAGATTTTGAGAATGTAACTTTGCAATCATTGTCAACTAGTTGACCAACAGAAATAAGATTACTAGTGAGACCAGGTGAAACAAAACAATTGGTTAAAGAGGAGGAAATGTCACCGATAACTGTGATTGGTAGACTGTTTCCATCAGCAGTATGAATTTGAAGGTTACCAGAATATATTGTATCATTTTTAAGGGATTCAACTCTGTTGGTCATGTGATTGGATGCACCAGAGTCAAAATACCACTGAGTACAAGAAGAAAAAGGTTTATCTGAAAGTCCTAAAGCAGAAAATGCAGAAATTATCATTTGTTGGACCAGTTCAGGAGTCATTGGTTGCGCCGAGGCAAGTGCATTTTGATTCACAGAACCACCAGCAGTAGAAGGACCAGCCGCAACAGTAAAGGCTGTTTCAATTTTCCTTAGTGGTCTTATGGGACATTCTTTAATGATATGGTTTTTTTTTTTTTTTGCAGTAATTGCAAAACTTTTTAGGACAGTGTGAAGCATAATATCCAAGTTCTTTGCAACATAAGCTTTGGATAGCATTTAGGTCTCGACGTTTAGGTTTTCCCTGTGCAGCAGATGCAACTGGAGAAAAGCTAGATTTTTGTTGTTTCATCAATGCTTGAGTTAGGAGATGCTGTTCTTCACGAAGAAGCTTATTGAGGCATGTATCCAAGGATAGGACAGGAGCTCTATTCATGAGATTGGACCGAATACCCTCAAAGTCAGATCTCAATTTCATAAGAAATTTATCTCTTTTTGTAGTCTCATGAACTTGTTGCACTGCAATTTGGCCTTCATTTGACAAATCTTTATAGAATATGTCAGTGTATTCAACCCAACGATTCATGAACTGAGAATAGAATTCAGAAATTGAGAGACTATCTTGTTGAAATATGGCAATTTCATGTTCCAACTAGAACCTTCTAGCAGTATTATTCTGGCTATAAATCTTCCTGAGATAGGCCGACATCTTGGCTACAATGTTGAATGGTCGGAGATTGAGAACAATATGAGGATCAACAGAGCCTATGATCCATGACATGACTTGGGCGTCCTTGACTTCCCACGAAGCATATTCGTTTGGCTGGTTTTCTTTGTTAGGAGCAGAACTGGTGCCGTCAACATGACCCCAAAGGTTCTTGCCTTCGACAAATATCTGGAACTGGAATGCCTAGGCAGAACGGTTCTTGCTATTAAGGCAAATGAATAAGACATCATCATACTTGTCACTAGACATAAGGCTAAGGAAAAAAAAAATAATCACAAGAGAGAAATCACAAAAGGAACAAGGAGCAATAACTGGATAGTCTTGCAAAACCAAAAGGCTAGGAATTTTGTACAACAAAAACTATGATAGGATCGCAACCTAGACTGATACCATATTAAACTAAGAAAGTTGCAAATGAAAACTGTGTGTTCTCCTGTGGAGAATTCTGCATCAAATAGTGCTCATACCATTTGATTTCTACATTTGTGCATTAAATAGCTAATCTGCAATAAATGCTATCCTACAGCTGGGATAACTAATTAAGGAGATAATTACTGCTGTATAATCATGTAAGATCTGTTGTTTTGAATGGCCAACAAATCTGTGCCAATAATAACAAATATTATGCAATTTGTGCCAATTAATAACTAATATTCTGCTAATCAATTCCATTGACAGGAAGAAATGCTAGAATCTTCCCAGCACGACATTCTTCTAAGTTCAGTTGGGAGAAGCTAGTTTTCCTGACTTGTTTGAGTTTTCTGCTCATGGTCTTTTTAGGGGGTGTCTTTGTTAGATCTTCAGAGAGATTGGCATGCTTTGTTGCATGTTTCTTGATCTTTTTTTCCTGTTTATTTATGGTTGTGGTGATCTTTAGTTCTTGAGGATTTATAATCTTCTTATATCTTTCTTTGCTTATAATATATATGCATATAACCAAATATACCAGAGAAAAGTTGCAAAAGATACTTCCTCCTCATTTCTTATGCAATATTTAGAAATAAAAATGATCTATTTGCCTGGTTCTGCTTTCTGCGTAGAGACATTATAAACTTAATGAATCTGCCAATTTCTTGTGCAGTCATATCCCCTTGCATTTAATATCTTGTTGTAAAACATTGTATGGTTGTGCACAAGTCTCCATCCCCCCTGCCGCCAAAAAAAAAAGGGGACAAAATCATTAGTTTTGGACTTTAGTTATTGCAAAACAATGCATTCTTTTTTCATATTTTTTTCCAACAAATATTAATTGTTAGTTTTTATTAGCAGGAGGAATCGAACCCGTGAGCTTTACTTCTTTCTTAACCACCCAATCAACCTTATATCTCCCATTCTTTTTTCATATTGGTTCTGAAATATTTGATTTTTCATATTGTAGGTTACTAGATTATTTATCTGTGAAACAGATCAGTCCAAGCCTCAGATTATGCCCCGCCTATGGATCTTTTCATAATGACTGGTTTTGATTTAAGGGGCTTGTCTTGGGCATTTGGTAACTATTGGATGCCTGGTATGTGGAGATGCCACTGAATCCTCTAATGGCAAGCACTTCTTGCTGGGTTATTGTCACGTTATTTTCTCTTGGGCATCTATGGCCAGTAAGATTGAGGAAAAAAGTATGTGGTGGTAGGGTGCAGCTTGCAGTTGTGACCTCATTGGTGTGGTGACTTGAACAACGGAATTGAGTACAGACTATCAGTAAATGTTCAATTCTATCCCATTTTAAAATGCTCAATTCCTTAGTGGTAATGGTAGATGATCATGGCTTAAACTTCAAGAATATGAATTGTATGATTAGTCTGAAAAGTTATTCTTTAAATTCACATTTATATGCACTACATATCAATTTTTAGGTTAGGGCAATTGTTCTTTTCTCCCTCATTCAGCAATATTTGAGGTCTACTAAACATTATATTAGTATATTTGCTTTGTCATGTTACTGTCACTGAATACTCATTATCTATATGATAAGGACCGGTGACATTATGGATACAATGTTATCAATGACAATAAACTTATGCCTACAGACATACTGTAAGCTTTGGGTGTAGTTATTCCTTTTATTTTGTCATAATGGAATGTCTTTTTCATCTTTTTTTTATATTATTTATAATGAATTAAAGTTGCTGCTGATTAAACAGTATGCATCATATTTCATTTTCAATTTGCTAGTTTCTTCTTACTTTCTATTTGTGATGATGATACCTGGGTGTCCGTATTCCCTATCAAACACTACGCTAGGGGTGTTCACGGGTACGGGTCACCTGTGAACCCGAACCGATCCGAACCGATCTGAACAGTTTGGGTTGGGTCATTTATATATTTGGGTCAAAATCGAACCGAACCGATCAAAACTGTTCATGTATGGGTTGGGTCACGGGTTTAGATTTACAGATCCGTTGATCCGATGACCCGATCCGTGAACCCGTAATAGTAATATAAATTTTATTATTTATATATATATATATATATATTAAAAATTAAAAAAAAATAATTTGACAATAAAAAAAAGGTAAGATATTATAAATGGTTAAGATTGCATTCAAAAATAAGATAGGATATTTTTTTATATTGCATTAAAAAATATGATAGAATATTTTTAAGATTGCATTGCATAATATAATAGAATATCTTTAAGATTACATTGAATAATATGATAGAATATATTTAGGATTGCATTCAAAAATTGGTTAAAATCATATCTTTAAATTAGTATAAATAGAAACATATTTTGGTGTTCATGTATGCATTCCATTCCAAATAATATTAGAGTATTAGAGAGTTTATGTTTGCATCATTGAGAGAATTGTTGTGAGATCATATAGAAGCGTTTGACAAGTTTGATTCTTCAACTGATTTAAAGATACCTATTTGCTTAAGGAATATAAGCGTAAATGTAACTATCTTATTGTATTCTTCTTCTTGACTTTGAAAAAGGTCGCAGCTGGGAACTAGGATACCAGTTTTGTCTCTGTTCTTGATGAATTGAGACATGCAACTTCTGGCTGGGAAACTAGGATACTAGTCTGATTGGGAAACAAGGATATCAGTCTATCTCTATTCTTAGTGAATTTAGACTAGAGCTTTTTGCTCGGAAACAAGGATACCAACTGGGATAATTGTTGTGTAAGGGTAGACTATTATAGTAAATATTGTTCACAAATCTTTTGTTTTAATTTATATTATAAGTCTATTTTATAATATTATGTTGATGGTATTAAATGAATCAATTTTACTACTTTCATACATTTGATAATATTGTTTTAATTGTATGAGATATTTGAAAGAATCGTGATAAAATAGTAGTTTTAAAAAAAATTAAATGGGTAACCCGGTGATCCGAACCGAACCGAACTGTTCATGAACGGGTTGGGTTGGGTTGGGTTTCAATTTTTTTTTTTTCTGAAAACCAAACCGAACCGAACCGATCAAATTTGATTGGGTTGGGTCCTAAATTTGGCCAAAACCGATCCGAACCGATCCGCGAACACCCCTACACTACGCATTCTGATTTTAAAGATTTTTATCTGCAGCTTAAAGTAGCAGCACTCGCATGCTTATAAATTAAACTGTAAGTTAAACACAAGTAGCGTAATGCTACTAGGGTGGAGATCGATTAGCGTAATTTATTATAACCGCTGATTTAAACATACAACATCCCTTTGATGAAGATTTTTTGATACTTTTACTCTTTTCTATCGTGGGTAGTAGTTAGCTAATTAAATTAAATTACTATCAAGTTCAGTGTCATTTAATCTCTTTTGCACTTCGATAGATGAAGCAACTAATATGGAAATGCAGAGCGTCAAAACGAAAAATGTTTAAACTTTATATGATAAAATTAATTGAACAAAAATGTTAAAACTAATATTGTTAATTTTATAAATGTTGTTGCAGTATATTATGGCTATTCAAGTTGTCTTGTGCCCTTAATAGAGTACATAAAGGCTTTTAGACTACAAGAGTAAGATCAGAAGTTTAATTTTTAATGGGGTTTTGTTGGCAATTGTAAAAATGATTATTTTTTTTCAAACTCGAGCAACTTTAAAATGAAACTTTGCAAACTATCGTAAAGTCAAATTTTAAAATTATAATTATCCATAACTAATATGTTAGATAACCCCAGTTAATGGAAACACACATGATGTTACGACTAGAATTAAGATCAAACAGTATTTTATAATAATTATTCCCTTGATAACCTCAATTCTTTAACAAAACAATCACTAAGAGTTAATCATTTGGGGTTATTTATTATGGGAGGATTTGTATAATATGTTTGAAGTTTTAGTCTCAGTATATATACCAAAACAAACAATCATTGAGGCGTTATTTATTATTTAGTCTTTTGTTTTTTGTTACAAGTGGAAATTGTTTTCCTTAATATTTATAACTTAAAAAATAATACAATCATTGATATGTTTTCTCTCTCTCTCTCTCTCTCTCATTTAACCCATATTTTCTTCATTGGTTTCCTTAATACTTTTGCATTTTGTGCTGCAGAAACATCACAACTGAAGAATATCTAATTTGATTGCTGAATTGAATACTTAGAAAATAAAAAAGACAGTTTTAAACATTTAAAAAAAATCCTTTGTACGAACAGGTTTTGTATTGACAAGTATTTTTTTAATATAAAAAGAATTTTAGACTGTAAAAGAATTAAAGTTAAATAATAAATTGAGGAAAATAAAGAAAAGATTGAGGTAACCAAAGATGATTAACTTATTAGTTGAATAAAGTGTGTGAGTTGTTATAAATTTTATGGTAATTATCTTTAATTCATACAAAAAAATTAAGATAAAATTAGTTAGTTTATACTTAATTATTATTACTTAAGATGCGTTTGAAAATTTGTTAGAATGACATTGAGCGAAAATTTTACACTTTTGAATACATAAATGAAGAAATAAGTGAGTGTTGGATTGAATTGAATATGGGTTCAGTTGGATGAAATGAAACTAAAACATACATAATTAATTGTGCAAAAACTGCTATTTGTTACCAAGGAGTTATGACACAAAATGCAAGAGAGAGAAAAAAAACTCAGAAGTTTTTAAAGAAAAATAGAAAATAAGTACAAACTGGATTCACCTACAGAATATAAAAATAGCTAGGTATCTAAAAATAATCATTTTTCTGGCAATAACTTATTCATAATGCTAAACATTTTCTTTATCTAAAAATTAAAAATTATTTATTTTAAATTCCATTAAACATCCGAAGCGATTAGTGTAGAATTATTCTATTTTAATCAATAGTCTCTAATTTAAGTTCTGAATTCATAATTATCTTAAATATTTAAATAAAATTTTTATTATTTATAATGATTCTTCGACTTGTTTTTTTAAAGCAAAAAGATAATACTAGGAAAAGTAGGAAAAAACATCCATTGAGAGCCTCACCCCACCAAACCAAACAACTCCCCCTAATCTCATTGATCATAAAGGAAAAAGAGATGAACAAAAAGGCATGAGGGGACATAAAACCAAACCCATAAAAAGCAGAGGTTATCTAATCCTATAGTTTGGAAGATCTATCCTATTTCTGTAGAACTCTATCCTATCCCGCCACAAAAAATCATGAACAGAGAGACCAAGAGAGGCAATTTTATCGACACAATAATTGTCTTCGCGTGGAGAGAAACTAAGGCTTTGTTTGCGAGAGATTTTAGAGGAAAGGGAAGGAAGGAAAAAGTTTAGGTGGTGATACCTCTTTATTTGGAAGATTTAATTTTTGAAGAAAATGATTTGAGGATTTTTAAAACTCTTCTGAAATTCTTTAAAGTCTACAAATTGTTGTCCCCCCCTATTTGGGGGTTTTTAGAAGGAAAAATAATAAAATTACTATCTTATCCCAGTCAGTGTTAATAAAATTATTATCCTACCCCAGTCAATAATAAAATATAAAGTGTATTAATTTTTGAAATAAGGACAAAATTATAAAAGTATCTTATTAACTCTCCATTTTCCTCTCTTAATATATTTTTAACTTCCAAATAAGGAGGAATAAACTTTCCTCATTTTTCTCCCTTCCTTTCCCCTCCCTTCCCTTTGAATCTCTTTCCTTTCCTTCCCCTCCTAACTCCCAAACAAAACCTAAAGTTAACGCTCTTTACAAGGTGAAGACAGTTTTCCCATCTATTCAAAATCTTGGAGGGAACACGAGATCTATTAGAGAAAGCCTGCACAACAAGTAGAGTCACACTCTAACCAAAGAAAGTGCCAACCTTTGGAGATTGCAATTTCAAAAGCAACGATGGCCCCTAAGAACTCAACATAGATGGCAACCCTTGGCAGCGCTGTTGCTGACTTTGATCCACTAAGGGAGAGGAGGATGCTAAATGAAACACGGGCCAAGGGCGCATTACTAGAGATCGAAAAGCTTTTCAGTAGCTCAAAGTCATTACAAATTTTTTTCATAGAAAATATTGATTAATATTGTTAATAAACTTTTATGATAATTTCTAATAAAAAATTATATATTGAATTCTTGATTAATATTTTAGTATTTTCAATGGTGCGATATTTTATGTAAGCTCTATTTGAGTAAATTTCTACATAAATACTTGTAAAATTTTTAAAAATTGAATATTTTTCTTCATAAACTAATAATAACATACACATAAATTAAAATTATCCTCTCAGAGAAACCAAATGATTTCACTTTTTTTAATAATAAATAATGTGTTTAAAAATATGTTACTAGATTTTTTATTATAAAAATGAATAATTAATTTTATTTACATGAAAATTAGGATTTTATTTTATGAATCTCATGATCATATGTGTTTTCAATCTATTGACTAACTTAGATACTAATTTCATTATGTATATGACTGTTATTGATAAAAAAAATTATACACAGTGAAATCAAACACGATGAAATTTGTGATTTGAATGCATAAATATCTTTACATACATTTTCATTAAATTATCTTTTTTTTAGTATTTATATATTTATATCTATTTATTTATCATATATTAAAAACAAATTTACATTGAAAAGTGTGTGTGAGGGTTATTTATAAAGCACACATCTCACCTGTTCTGTGCCTGGCCGTTCCGTTTACCAGATCTGCTTCTTCCGTTCCCCACAGGTAACCCTTTCTCTTCTACGATTAGTGTTTTCCATTTTCATTCATTTTTCGCTCTTCATTTTCCATTTCTCTTATCGATCCGTACATTTTGCATTTCATGTTACGCGAGTTCCTTTTCCCGGCCTCGTCAATCTCACTTGTTCAGATCTATTTTCAATTTTCATTTTCATTTTGTTTTTCGCTGTATGTAATCGTAGGTTTTGATGTAATCGTTTTCTTTTGTGATTGATTTGATTTCGATCAATTCATGGCGTTGCACTCATTCTTATGCTGTGAAATGTGAATGATAATGGAACATAGGGTGTTATTCCTATTTTGTCATCGAAAGGAAGGAGATATAGATGTCTTTGTTAGTCTTATAGAATTATGATCAAATAACAAATGACTTTTTTATTCCGCTTTTGCTGTGTTGTGCATTGTCTCCAGAATTGGATTAGATATATTTTAAAATGATTTTAATTAAGGTTTTAAATTACTTTTGTGGTTTTGTTGAATTTCCTGATTGCGGGAATTTGCGGACAAATATGGGCGATGTGGTCACAATTGCGATCATTGTCGCCCCCAAAACCTTGACGCTGCGGCCGAAGTCGTGGTCTTGGACCTTTTTTAAAACCTATAATGTTTTAGATCAATTGTCCACAAGATGAAGAAAACTGGTAGTTAAACAGAGAAATTGTCTCAGCAAAGTCTGGCAATTAATTTTCAACTTGATTCAAGTTATCTGTTGTTTGTTGATGGCTGTGTGTGCTTTGAAAGAAAATGAAAAAAAAAAAAAGTGCTATATGTTTGCATGCAAAATGAAAATACATTTGATTAATGTTTAGTGCGTGCTTGGCGGTAAATGTTGTCTGAATAAATATTTTTTTGTAGGTTGTCACATTTTGTTTCTGCCCCTCCCTTTTTTGTGTTTGTGTCTTTTACTGCTTATGAATTTATGTGAATCTTGTTTGTCCATTTGAAGGCTGAGACTAGACTTTTCCTTTCAGAAATCAGTTGAAGAGCATGGGTCGTGGAGTTAGCAGTGGTGGTGGTGGTCAAAGTTCATTGGGTTATCTTTTTGGCAGCGGAGAGGCCCCTGCCCCAAAACCGGCAACAAATAATGCCCCAGCCCAACCTGAAGTGCAGGCTGTAAATAATGTGCCTCCTCCGAAAGCATCTCCTCCTACTAAAACAATAGACCCTAACAAGCCTGCTGGTATCAACAGTCATTCTACTGATGGCCAGAACACCGGCAACTTCATCACGGTATTATTTGTGCTTATTAACTTTATTTAATTTTTTTTTCCAAGTTAAGTTATTATAATTTAGGCTCTATGTCAAGAACCAACTATACCAAAAGCTAACAGGTATTAAGTTATTATAAACTGTTAGATGAAGACACATGGTGACATGAATGGTTTTATATTATGGCACTACAAGGGATTAAGTCTGGTACACTGCACACACTTACAAAATTAGGTTTGATTGTCCCCAATATGTGTTTTAATTGTCTTATATGTATTATACTGTGATAATTTTGTTACTGTGGGTTCATATAGATGATTTTATTTGTCACCTCACATGTTGAAAATTCAAAATAATTAGGTCTGGGATGTTCAATCTAGTTAGCTATACTATCTGTACTAGTTTGGAAATTATCAAATTTCTGGGAAATAAAAATTATTATCTGGGTTCTGTTCTTACGGCTATATGAATAAGAATCAAAAGATTGGATTTTCCTATTCAATGAGTGAATCTACTTAATCATCTATTTAGGATTTGTTTCCAATGCAATGAGGATAAGTCTACTTAATTATGTATTTAACCTTGAATATCAGCTGTCAGCACTGACTGTTATTATGAAATATGAATAACTTAATGCTCATATTGCTTAATGTTGACTTCCTATCAGTTTATTTTGATCCTGGACCTAGGTATTATTTAAACTGTAGTAAAATACCTATATATCAATGATAGTGATAGAGCCTTCCATCTTGTCTTTTAAACAGAACACAATCCTGTTTGTAGGTCATTAGCATTAAACATCAAACATTATGTTAATGCTCATAATGCTTAATATTGGCTGCCTATCAGTTTGTTTCAATCTGGACCTAGGTGTTCTTATTTGAACTCTAGCAGCAAATTTATTAAAATACCTCTATATCAATGATAGAGATAGAGCTTCCATCTTGTCTTGTAAACGGAATTCGATACTGTTTGCAGGCAATTAGCATTTAACATGGTGGGGAATAAGGCGTGGTTATTGTACTAGAGTGATGTCTTACAAGTTTGAAACTACAATAAGATACATTCCATAGCATTCTTTGGAATTTATCTGGATTTATATTTTTCTTTTCTAATTTGGCTGCAGGACCGACCCTCAACCAAGGTCCATGCTGCCCCTGGTGGTGGTTCTTCCCTGGGTTATCTCTTTGGTGGGCCTGGGGAGGGGAAATGATACCTTGTTTGCAAAGCTTTTGCCCGATGATGAACGATTTATTTTGAAATTGAGGTCGTGGAAACATAATGGAAGATATGGTGTATTATAGGTTATGGTTGCTGGGATAAGTGGGTCAAGGGTGCTATATTTTGGATGTGCTAAACATCTATTACAGAACTGTGTTTGACAGAAACAAATATTTCTATTAAGTATTAAGTGCTCATTTACTTCCAATTTTGTATTTCTTGTTTTCCAAGTTATTCTTTTAATTTGTTATCATGCACCAGATTATTTCCATGGATATGAATAGCTCATGCTAAAAAATTCAGGCATAATTTTGGTTAGTAAAATGAAGAGTGTTAGCAAACACGATTTTTGACACTCTTGAACCCACTAATATTTTTTTTGATGGATTGATCCCACTAATATTAGTTAAAAGTTTATTGGAAACTGCAAAATTATGGATGAAATATTGTCTCCTTCTGGTTAAGTCCTAAACCTTGAATTAGCATTTTACTAAGATTATTGAGTAAGTATAAGGTTAGAGAACGGTTTCAAATTATTGAGTATTCTTCGAGTCATAACCAGTTCGTAAGAAAGAGTCGACGAATTGGATTCTTCACTTTAACTCTTTAATAAAATATTAATTTAATTTTAATGCTAAATGTTTCTGGGGAGTTGCAGTGCTTGTGTGCCTTCATATTAGAATAAAAGAAAAATCAGTTCTTCCCAACCGAACCGAGTTTGTCCTTTTGTTTTATGTTTCCTTGCGGGATCCTCTGCTGTTGAGAGAAAAAAGAAACAAGTAGATTGTGTTATGAAATTGTCCTTCTTAACTAAAAATACAAGAGGAAATTTCAACTAGAAAAATAAAATCTCAAAATGTGTCGTCAGGAACAATAATTTAGTGAGTGGTTATTTAAAATCTCAAAAGATGATATATATTATACATAATGATTACTTCAAATGATATGTTTTTGTCTTTTTAATATCTTTAGATCATTATCCTCTACATATTATTATTAAAAAATACCGGATCTAATATTTAAATTAGGAATGGCAATTGGATTTTGGATCCAGGATTTGGATTTATCTTTTCAAAGAACAAGTGTCGGTAACATCTCAACATGTTGGTCCTCGAATTCCAACACTTGTTCCTTGCTCTTCCCCCTTCTCACACTTAACACATTTTCCATGAGTAGTTACATGGTAGGCTTCCTTGTAACCTAAAAATTCCAAATGATACATACATATACACCTGCAACAGTACCTTTTTCTTCCTACTTAAAAAAAGTACCTTTTTCCTCCTCAATAATATTGATACTCTCCTACTTACTCCCATAGATAAGTAGAACCCCTAAATAGCCTTCATTTTTACCCACACGCTTTATATACTTTTATTTATAAGAAGGAAAAAGTATAAATTAAAAATAAGTTTAAATAAAAGAAAATATGTAGGAACAATAGATTATTATTTTCCCACTAAAGTGAGCTTACACAGAAATTGTAGGGTCCAAATCCAATTTTAAAATTAATCATGAGATAAGATAAGACAACGACATAAAGACACGTACAAATATTACAACTATTACTTTTGACACTAAAATAGCAAAACGAAACTTCTCTGAAGGTTCTGGCACACTTACAAGTAGAAAGCACCAATCCTCAAAAAGAAGCCTGATATCATATGTCCACACATGAAGGAAGTGCAAGTACTTCAATGTTTCTGTACGCACAACAGTTTTCAAAATGTTCATGAAGATGGAAATTTCCAAGGAAACTTCTCAGGTTTTATAAATGACCCTATTCCGCTGAAGCTAATTCTTCAAATGATACACCATCATATAGAAACCCTAATTTGTTACACCTTCTTCCCTCATTTTATCATCATCAACATTCAACAACATGGCTAATTCGCAAGGAGGGCCTGACTTTGACAAAATCTTTCACTTCCTCTCCATTTGCATCCTTGCTTTTATCAATGAAGGCTCTTCCTCCCTCTCAAGTGCATTCATGAATGAACCATGGTCATGGGGCCTAAGCATTCCCATAAGTTTGTACGTGAAATTTGCTCTTGAGATCCACACTCACCTTGGAATCTGCGTTGGGGTTGGAGTACCCTCTTTGGTCTATTGGGGTGCCACACGCGGTGCCATTGATTGGTACTGGGAAGCAGCATTGAAGTTCAACCACGAGATCTTCAAGACATGCTTGTTCAATGTTGTGATTGGGTTGCTACACTTCTTGGTGTCAAAGCTTGCTCATTACGTCATTGAGTGGGTGAAGGATCACAAGCCGATGAACAACAAGGGTTTGTTGTCTCATTTGATAGTGGTTGCAAACTTGGACTTGGAAGCACTCTCTCAACACCCTTTACTAAGGCCTATTTCTTTCAAAACTTTGTTCTTGAAGCTCATTGAGTTAGTCGTTGTGTTCTTCTACAATGGTAATATATTGCTCTTGAGTTGGTGCTTTTCAGGGCAGGTTTATAGTTATGAGACTGCTAAGGCTATTTCTTGGGTTAGCTTGGGGAGCTCCATGTTTGTGTGGATTAAGTCTTTGCTCAGCGAACTGGGAACACAACAGGAACCACTTGAAGAGAAGCCATGCATGAAGGTGGTGGAAAAGGATACCTGTTCTTCAATTCAAAGTGCGGAGACCAAGGATGATCATGGTCAAGCATTAATCTGCTCATCAGAATGTTGATGGATGAGTAGTGGTGTCAATGGATGACTCAATAAGGTGAAGGTGGAATGGATGATAGTTTTAACTTTTTAAGTGTATCAGCAGTGAATTGTAATGAGTGATGATCCATCTTTTGTATATATATTTATATATGTCCTGTCATGTGAGTGCTGTGACTACTAAATGTTGAAACATTCCTTGATGTTGTCTAGAGGTAGACATGAGTTAGGAATAAAGGTTTAGTATGTGCATCGATTGTTAACCTGTCAATGTTTTCATGTATGAGGACTGTCTCAATTTATTGTATCATTTCTTATTTTATTTGAGCTACGTACATTCAAATATAGAGTTGGACGTATTTTAAGAAATGAGTGTGCTTCTTTGATAAACACCAAAATGGCCATAAATTATTTATTCATACTAATCCATTAGTTGTTTCTTTAGTGTCATTTCAAATAAAGATGTAATATGAACATTAATGAACGAGTGAATTAATTAGCACAAAATTGTTCCATTTTAACTAATGATTTTAAGTTCGAATCTTAAGTAACCGATTATGTTAAATATTCAAAAAGTTATCACTTATAATAATATTATCAAACTCAAGTAAGATTGTCTATTAAGAAAAATCTCTATAAGACATGAACTTAGTTATGAATCTTGCACTAGTGCTTTAACTTCAAATGGCTGATTATGATATTTGGCAGATAGACCAAAACAACAATAACCTTAAATGGATAAGAGACTTTAGTGTATTGGTTTGACAAGCATATCAATTTAATCAAAGTATTATTATGGTCTAACACATTTGGAGACCCTTTTAACAACCTTATCCCTAGTGAGTGCATTTTTGCACCTCAACCGAACTTTTTATTTGTACTTTTAAGTTGGCTGCCAACACAGCTCTTGAACATGGAAAGGTGCCCGTTTCTCCGTTAATTTATGTGGGGCATATCTCAAATGAAGAGTGGGAAATGGAAGCTAAAATTTGAATAAATAGCCAATTCAGTGAAAACCAATGCAAAAACCACCTAATTATCTTTCAGAATCAGGCAACTTGGAACCCCTAGTTGTTTGAATAGTTGTATCATCTTCAACAGGTACAAGACATGAAAACATCTGCAAACTCCCCGTCTCAAAATTTGGAGCTCCTAATTAATTGATGTGGTTAGTACACCATTCAGCAAGGTGCACCACAAAGGCAGACAATTACAAACTGCCAAGAGATTACTAGACAAAATATAGTAGTCTCAATATACTACTACATCGAAGGCATTTTACATCGGTTATTTGAAGCATATAAAAATGGTTTTCCAACCGTCTTTGTAGCGAACATCGTGGAAAGTTAAGAGTTCCGTCGACGGTTATAAAACCGTCTTTGTAACATACGATTATAATACGGTTCCTCAAGGGAACCGTCTTAGAATCCGTGTGTATTTTAAAAAAATAGTGATTCTAAGACGGTTCATGAGTAAAACCGTCTTAGAATATGACCATTCTAAGACAATTTTACCTTAGAATTGTCTTAGAAATCCTGTGTTTAAAAAAATAACTGATTCTAAAACGGTTCTTAAGCAAAATCGTCTTAGAATGGTCATATTCTAAGATGATTTTGCCTAAGAACCGTCTTAGAATCACTGATTTTTAATTTTTTTTATTAAACACATATTCTAAGACAATTCTAAGGTAAAACCGTCTTAGAATGTGACCATTGTAAGACGGTTTTACCAAAGAACCGTCTTAGAATATGATCATTCTAAGATGGTTTTACCAAAGAATCATCTTAGAATCACTGATTTTATTTTTATTTTTATTAAAGACATGTTCTAAGACGGTTTTAATGTAAAACTGTCTTAGAACCTGACCATTCTAAGACGATTTAAGCTTAGAACCGTCTTAGAATCACTGATTTTAAAAAAAAGGTTTCAAAGACAATTTTCTGGTACCATTCTAAGACGATTTGACCTTTTTAAACAATCTTCGAATCCTCATTTTTTTTTAAATTATAAAATTACCAAAAAGGCAGGACACAGCAATCGCATAAGGTACTTATAAACGGAGCATTATAAGTACAAAATTTGGCCAGTAAAAATAATAGAGGCCTGAATAGTATACTATCGTATTAAGTTCGGTGTGACCAACCACTAAATAATTAAATTACTAACCTTTAATAAATAAATCAAAGTAATTTAATATGACACCATATAGGCACAAAAAGATATGATAATATTTGTGATGGATTGAACTTACGAAACCCAAGTCAGTACAATTCATTCAACAATACTACTAAAATGATAAATGGCATTAAAGGCCAATAATCCTAATGACATCTATAAAAGGAGAAGGTCAGAACATTTTTAACCTCATTAAGTATCATACTTATTGATAAGCAATATCTTGAACTGAGAAAAGACAATAGAGAATGATAGATGACATTGAAGGCTAATAACAAGTAGGGAAACCTATAGAATGATTCATGTTTGGGATAATGAAAATCAGCACATGATAAAATGATAATATGATGGAAACAAAAAGGTGAGAGGGAGAGGAATACTGAATCCAAAAGTCCACTTACTTATCCCAAAACGAATCCTTTGGAAATATATCTAGGTACTTATGTACTGGCTACAATGAAAATTTACCGAAATTATTAGAAAATCAAGTGATGAATGTGCTCATATTAGAGTGAGGCACAATCACAACACATGAACACTTACATGAAAGCTTAAACACATAACAATGCAACATGCAAAAATAATGCAAAGAGCCCATCTTTTTAAGATGGAAGATGGATTATTTCAAAAATTTCTATTACTCAAATAAATACAGCATTTTAGGCTTCTACGTTCTAAAAAGGCAGAAGCCTGAAATTCAAAACTGTCAATGTGACAAACATATGCAAAATTTAAGGCTTTATGAAAGATGCATCTTAAATTGATACTTGAGCCAAATAGCCTCCTAGGGTGGGGCCAATGATTAAACCTATGCGCCAAACTGCACTAACCTAAAAGCAAATCACACTTTGAATTATTTTCGTGCAAATGTAGTTGTAAGAATTGGTGTAAAAAGTTGGTGATGCTTACAGTACAGATTCATAGAGGTTGGTGTTCTTCTTGAAAAATTAAGTGGCATACGCCTCTAGTTAAAACATTAGTAAGACTATTTAAGTAAAGTAAGGTACTTTGGTGAAATAATAATTGTCACATTCACTTACTAATTGATCGGCAAGCATTACTACGGTCTTCAAAGTTAACTTCCGATTGCAATAATTGAACAAATCTTCCAGACTAGGTCTAAGAAGATTGATTGCCATGACATTCTAGTCTTCGTCTAATCCAAACCAGCTGAGATGGGGAATCCTCGCTTCAATAAGGAACCAAATTGCATTACTAAAAAGGAAACATCTTAATTGTTTTGTAACACTTTTTCAGTCTTACATTACTTTGAGGGCATAACTTTAGACTGATGGTTTTGGTTTCATTAGAAGAAGATTCAGGACATCAATTAACCTATCCTCCATACTCGAGAAGATACAACAAAAACGTACACACAATGATCGAGAAACAATTTTAATATGTAAGGTATTAGCTAATACATTTACAACCCAAATTGGTAAAAAGAAATAGAGATCTAGAGTCACTTCCTCGTTGAAGAACCATATACAATTTTGACTCATAGTGAAGCTAGGGATGCTTGGTCTTCACAAGTTCCTGCAGTTTTACAGGGATGATAAAAAGTAGGAGAAGAACAATAGTTTAGGGTCTACAATGACTAGACTAACATCATTAACTGATATAAAAATTTGTCAAAACACATTAAAAGAAAGAATATGACGAACAATCTAAGTAAGATAAATTGTAGGATAACAGTTAGAAGTAAAGCATGCATCCATAACAAGCCTTAGTGTAGCATTTCACATGCCACTGCAATCCATTAATGGTTACTCAGTAAAAGTGTAAGAAAAAAAATGTTATTTCCTTTGTTACTCCAACAATAATAAACTATTTCTCAAATCAAGTGTTACATATCCTTATTGTAACTCTCATAACATTCATAAAAATATAGGAGACTTCATCATGTGAAGTGGCAATATGTACAAAAAGGTTTATTGATAAGCACTCCAATGGTTGCAAGACATTTATATGGTCTAAAATCCTTGTTCCACTGATTAAATCAAGGCGATTACTGATGAGTTCACATATATATTTGTCACATGAAATCAGAAATAGGAACACATCAATGAATCTCTTAGCATTCATAACAAAACTCAAGTAAGCATATTTTGCCCCTTGGAGACATAATAGAGGGTTAAAAATTGAAGAGAACTTAACATAACTGCTTGACAACCACCTCCTCTCCTGTTTGTATATTAACAGGTGACAAAGATAATAGACATAAAAACAAGTTATAAATCCATCACTTTGTAGGAAAATGTTGCAAAAAGGAATATTACAAATTACTATAAGAGAGGGAAAAAGGGGGAATAAACATGAACATTACATACCTATATATAGGTCCCCAAAAGACTCACTCCCAATTTTCCTTCCTAGTTTAAGCTTCCCAGCAATAACATGATCCAGCTTCATTTGTTTTCAACACATGAAACATAATCAATCACTCTAGAGCAAAGATTGAACCCCTATTTTGCAAAGAACATGACAACATTAACCAAGAACACAAAATGCAAATGCGACAACACACAAAACTGAATTAGACTGAATAGGTTCTTTGGTTTGCTTATTTCCCTTAAATCAATGACAGCTTGTGCATGAATAAGGACATCCAAAAAATACATAACTTGTAATTAATTTACTTTGTTGGCACCTTTCTGTTTAGATCATGACATTTCAGGTATAAGAAGGGAAATTGTCTTAAATTTTGTAGACTTTATTGGCAACACAGTAGCATAAAACTTGTATAACAATGCCCTCTAGCAAACGAAGATTGTCCAAACCTCAACAAGGTAACCTGCATGCAAGTCATAACTAAGACAAGTAATCAAATGAGAGCAGAGCAAGTTTTCAAAATTAATATTAGGAATAAGTTTTATGCCCTCGAAGTCTGGAACACTTAATTGGAAAAATAAAAATATTTCAGGTTTTATTATTATTATGATAATTACTTTATAAAATCTAAATACCCATTGAGCAGTCTAGTCTATTTGGCTGATTACTTGTCCTGTTTTCAGTGTGTTGATGCCCAAGTGGTAATTTAAACCTAGTGAGGTCTGCAAAACTGGATCTAGTCCATCAAGGGTGTTGCATGATTATGGGTTCATCTATTAAGAAAAAGAAAGAAAAAAAAGACAAAAAAAGTTACAAAATGCATACAAGATTTACGGTATTTCTATAACATATTAAGAAATTAATACTTTTTATTTTATGTTTAATACAAACCTCTCTGTGTCTGGCATATTATGCATCTTCAGCATCATTCTATTCTTTGCTGAGTTTAATAATGTCATCATGAAAATTCTGGTCAAGACCTTCAAAAGATTGTGATAAATGATTTCCTTCATATCCAACATCCATATGTTCTTCATGAGCCTGAGATTTGGAATCACTGTTGTTTCGACTCTGCCCTTGGAAATTGGAGTTTGAAGCATCAACCCCTTGAGCTACACTAGAACATGAAATGGCTCCCCTAAGTTGAGGAGTTTGAAAACTATTTCCATGCTATAAATGGTAAACCTGAAACCAAGCATTATAGACATGGAAGCTAATGTTATTCACTAGTCAAAAGTAAGATAGGTTATGAAAATGTGCCATGTTTGCTTAACTAGTACACTATTGTAACCAACTTAAAAGCAAACATGAACAACTAAATTCATTCATATACATGAAGAACTTCTTTGAAGTGTGTCATTCAAAAAGAAACAAATTTTACAGAAGGATGTTAACAATGAGAATAAAAGATGCATTTAGCAACAAATTGGAAAATGCCAACATTTTAAAGGATGATGTTGCCCAATTGAGTCACATGATATCATTGTTAATCTGTTCACACAGAACAGTCAAAAGTATTTGGTTATTATCTCACTTCTAATTTAGAAACAACAATCTTCATACTGCAACACAGAAGAAAGAATAACACTTACAGCCTATAGGGAATTTAAGTGTTTTCACATTCTAGTAAACAAGTAATAACTCTCTGCACAATGATACAAATTACAAAGCAAGAGTGGGCAACATTATCTTAATTATGTGTCATTAATGAAGATATACAAAATTAAAAGGTACATTTTCTTTTAGTGGAAAAAAACAGACTACTAACATCATAGGAATTTTTATCACCTTCTGAATAAAACAAGTGACATACTACAAAATTTTCCATAAAACAACATGCCTCCCCTCAGTCACTTTACACAAGCAACATCAAGAAGTAAATGGTTAAATGTTCTTCTCTATACTTATAACACATCAACATACAATTATGGATAAAGTTTGTTATCCCTGTCTATATTGTTCAAAAGAGAACAGGTTCAACCTTTACCAAAAGTCCAATCTTTTTCAAACCATACTTTATTTTAACTTGTCCTTGTTTTAAATATTAACAAAAATGAGGTCATAGGATTATTTATGATCCAGTTATACGTATACATGAGTAACTAAAAACAACATATATAATAAATTGTTGGCTAAAATATACTTTTGGTCATTGAAAACATAGACATTTTTTTAAAAAAATAAACAGTTTTTTTTATTGGTATTCATTTCTAGTCCTTACAAAAGATACAAAAATCATGTGCTCTAAGTCCCTCATAAGAGACTAAAACCAAATTGCTTTTGTTAATTATAGGGACTAAAACAAATATAATTTACTCTTTTATTAGTTCTAAATTATTTACCTGTTGAAAAAAAATTAATGCACCCTAGTACTTAAAGATTCCTTGCTAAGTGAAGGTATGGAAGAGAGTTGAATTCAAACCTATGAGTATGTGTTAGAGGTGTTAGTGAATTTTTCTAACTACAAGAATCAAAAGAAGCAGAAGAACATAATATTGAAGTTATGTTAAGATGACAATAAAAAATACAGTAACCGAATTGAGTTCAATGGATAATCAAAAACATGAAGACTTAGAAGATGAAAGCTACATTAAAAGATGGTTGTTGAAGTTAGATGTTCCTTGAAGATATGAAGAGAAAATCATCGACACATGTTTTTATTGAAAGTGCAAAATTAGTTACAAACGATTTTCTAATGGAAAGCACAAAGACATAGGTGACAAAATTTGGGATAACTAGTTCAAGTTAGATTGTACACTTTGATAGATCTTGTAATTTGACTGGTGGGTCGAAATAGGCACACTGATAGACATTTTTCCTTGGTTTCAAAGATGACTATCGGTTACCAGGACAATGTGTATGTTCAAACCCATTTATTAATGTAATTTATTGTTCATGCAATTTCTTTCTTTGGTTGATTTACATTTCATGTAATCTTTTCTTTTTACATTTCTTCTCCAAACTTTATACTTTCTCCTATCTTCATTTCTTTTCTAAAATCAAATTTACTTATTTCTTGTTCTTTACTTTTTTTGCAACTTTCATTTTATTTTGTATTTTAATTTCAATTTACATTTCGAGTACTTTACAATTATGTTATTTAAATTATTGATTGCATTGTAATTTAATTTTCACTTTCAAAAGCCTTTTGCATTACAAAGTTGTTACTTTCCTTACTTTTATAACTTTATTTACCAATCAATTTATAGTTTCTATTTATCAAAGAATATTCATATTATGAAAAACTACATAATTGTTCAAAAACCACTTTCATAATTATACCTAAAATCAATATTGCTCGATTATTAAAAAACTACTTTGGTTACAAAGATTAAAGGATACTTTCGAATGTGATACAATAATACATGGTTATGTTAAAATTATATAGGTATTTGATTGATCTCATGATTCCTTTAATTCAAGTTATATCAACTGCTAATATGAATAAAAAGAACTTACAATTGTGATTCTGTCACACTAAATAAAATAAGTTGTTTGAGATTGATAAGAATCAAGTGTGAAAATGATGATAAATTATATTTCGATCACTTAACAAATTTTCATCATAAATAGTATGACCAATTGGTTACTAAGATACAATTTTACTGTTGAACCAGGGTTCATCCCAAACTATTTACCTAGCTAAGATATTCTTGAGGCAGAAGTTAAGAACTCATTTTTCAAGATACAAAATATCCATTTAAAATACATTTTATATTTTTAGCATAATAAATATGTTTATATTTTATACTTTTAGCATAATAAATATGTTTATTTACTATTCTAGCGTAAAATATGGTTCAATTTTTAGTTAATAATTTAAAACTAGAACAACATAGGACATAAGATTAAAACATAGTAAGCTTGTATTATCATGATTTTTCCATTATATAAATGTTTCCATTAATATTAAACTCATTTCTCTTTTCTTGACATTATCTTTTTTCATTGTCTTTTATTTTTCTAATTATTATCCTAAAAGCCTTAAGCACAATTATGATTTTCGATTCATTTTACCAGAGAGAGAATGGGTACTAATATCATCAATTCATTATCATTGTTGTTTTCTTGTGAGATGATTTTTAGCTATGGATCATCAGTCTTGGTGAATTTAGTACTTCATAATTGATATAGTTGAGGTCATCTATGGGAGGCATTCAAATTTTTATTTGGGAGGATGGTGGTTAATATTTTGTTTATAACCAATTATAATTAGATAACGTGTTGTGGATTTGGGATTCTGTATGTTATTCATGCTTAAAAATCAGTCCCTAGATTGGATGGTTTCTTTGTCAAAACAACATCGATTTTTAGGAAAATCGATGTTTCCGTGTGTAACACAACATTGGTTTTTGGAAAAACCAATTTTGTTTGGTGTACGACAACATCAATTTTTCTAAAAACTTATGTTGATTTTTGCATATTTTACATTTTTTTGTTTATTTCTTATTGTACGACATTATTTTTCTTCAAAATCGATGTTGTGCAGTGTATGTTAACATTGATACTTTTAATGTTGATGGTTTCAACATCGGTTAAAAACCAATGTTGAAAGTCGAAAACAAATGATGTTAAAATCCTATTTTGTAGTAGTTAAGGAAAAGAAGAAGACAAACAATTCCAACAACAAAAAATTCAATCAGTATTTAGAACCAAATGAAATTTCACAAAAGAAAATTGCATTTTACCCAAACAAATCAAATCAAATCACCAAAAGCAATCTCAACTCAGAATAAAATAAAAACCAGATTAAAGATATCTTGAAAAGTTCAAAGGTGACGCATTTGAAGTACAGTGCTTTCATCTTTGCACTCTGTTTCAACAATGCCATGGTCGACGGAGTCGACCCCATTCATTTCACACTCATCGTCACATGGATAGCACATGGAGCCACACAAGAACCTTTATTCCAACCTATGTGGCACAAATAGTGTCTCATCACTAGGGACCCACCACGTGTAACCTTTCACCACCACGAGTACAAATAACTTACTGACTCCAATGACATCATTCTGGCTAACTTTGAACAGTGCTCATTCTTCTTCGACCCCATCAAAATCGCCTCTGTTTGCACCCTCTTCCTCCACAGCCTCGACCAACACGCCACAATGTTCGAGTTGCTGACACACGAAAGCGATGAACCTTGATCCAAAGGAAGAAGTTCAAATGATGTGCATCGTTGACGTGCGTGGAAAGTTTAACCTGTTGTCCCTAGGGGTATTCTACGGCAGCTACTTTGCATTTTTGGTGGCCATAACCACCACTGGAGATCTTTGAGAGAAGCCACTGGAGTACGTCGTTAGGTTGATACAAAAAATTTGTGGTGAGGTGAACAAGTAGTATATTCATTCTGTGGTGGATCTAATGGCAAGTTTTAGGATTGTCGTTGTGAAAAGAGAGAAATGAGAATGGAAAATTAAAATAGGAAATGAGATGGGTGAAAGATCTTTAGTAGTGTAGTGAGGTTGGTTCTCAAGATAAATGAGAAAGAAAAAAATGAAGAAATGAAGGAAAAGGCACTCCGAAAGTTTCTCAAGTTTTGTTTTTCAAAATTTATATCAAGCAAGATAAAATATCAGCATTTATCCTTTGATTAATTTTATATGTCAATTGCAATGACTTTAGTTTTATCGTTTGCAATCACTCTTTCTGATATCTATCATTTGTCATTTCCAAAGTGTCGTTGTGAGCAATATTAAAAAAAAATTAGTACTAAATTTTTATTGTTAACTATTGATAGTATAAACATGAGTTCTATTGATAAAGTTTTGCACACAATTCCTCCACTTCTTACTGTATTTTTCTTGTGTTTATCAAGCCTCAAATTTATTTTGTTCTCTTTGAGATGAATCTCAATCATTATAATTACCAATATTACTACAACCATTTGCAAAACCAACCACTGCATACCAGTGAAAATTTTCAAAATTCACCACAATATTTTAGGTATCCACCACCTCCACAGATATGGTATATGCATCATTCATTCAATGTAGAGCCACCCATCAATGATAGTTCTCAAAATCCACCATTTTGTAGTCAACCACCACCTCTTGCCAACTCAAACACATGTTATAGGATTTATTTATCCAATATTGAGCCCCTTGGAAATGAAGTTGAATCACCAATTGGTGTAGACAATATTTAACTAGATGAGGTAGAACAAAATTCTAGTGGAAAAAAAAACTCGCATAGCATTCTCAGTGACAAAAGATGTTATTCTCGTCCGGTCGTGGCTCAATGTGTCAAAGGATTCGATTATAGGAATCGACCAAACATCAAAGCAATATTGGGTAAGGATAAAAATGTGTATAACAACGACAATGTGCGTCAAAGCAAACAGCTTTGTGAAAGAAGTTGGACTCAATTGAAATCTTGGTGGAATCAAATTCATTCTCCAGTTCAAAATTTTAACAAGTGCTAAAAACAAGTAGATAAACATAGGAGAAGTGGAATTTTAAAGAATGATGTTATGATTGATGCTCATATGATTTACTCATAAGATATGGGTAAAAACATTGAGGTTGAGCATGTTTGGTTGTTGTTGAAAGTTCAACCAAAATTTGATGCAAATTTATGTCAAGGTGTTAAAAAAAGAACCAAGGTTTCTCCTGGTGGAGATTACTTGTCGTCTTCTAATCCAAAGACACTCATTGAAGTCGAAGAATATGATACACCATTGCCAATGTCTCACCTAATTGTACAAAAAGCAGCAAAAAGGAAAAGCAAAGGAAAATAAGCTTCTAACACTCTTAATTTATCTGGTATAGAAAGTGTAATGAAGGAGAAAAATGTGAATGCATCAAAACTTATTTAGTTGAAGGAGGCACAAGAAAGACATCTACAAGAATAAGAAAAGTGTTTGGAGTATGAAATCTTCATTAGGGATACATCTGACATGTTTGACCAGCAATGCCAAGACCACAAAAAATACTGTGACCATATTAGGAAAATAACTAGAATATTAAATGTTTAGTTGTTATGTAATAATGTTGTGTTTCTTCTTTAATTTTACTTGTGTAGGTCATTGTTGTATTTTAAATTCAGAATTTTATGTTGTAAAACTAGTCGTTGAAAAGCTAACCGTTATGAATGAAGCTATATAAATGTCCAATGTTTCATCATTCTCACATGTTCTCATACAAATTACGCAATATTCTTCTCTGATTTCAAACACTTTAGCTACCATATAATGGATCTAAACATCGATTTAGGTGAAGCTTTGGATCAAATGATAGACGAGGAACTAGAAGACAATACAGACGAAGAAATTATTAGGTTGATACTTGAGATCCAACAACAACTAGAAAGTAACACCACTAGGTGTAGGCAAAGAAGAAGAGTAGTACATCGAAATCGTAAGGAAAGTCAAGATCAAATATTCAATGACTATTTCTTTGAAAATCCTGTGTACACAAAGACTCAATTCCGAAGAAGGCTTTGTATGCGAAGGTATATGTTTCTCCGAATTGTAGACGTGCTCGACAATCATGAAGGTCAATGCATTGCGTCAAAAAGGCATATCTCCATTGTATAAGTGCACAATTGTTCTTCGTATATTGGCTTATGGCTCACCTGTTAACAGTGTGGATGAATATGTTTTAATTGGTGAAACCACTGCAGTGGAATGCTTGGAGCGATTTGTATCAGACATATGCACAATATTTGGGAATGAGTATTTGAGTAGGCCAAATAACAAAAACACTAAACAACTACTGCAAATGGGAGTGTCACATGGATTTCCAGGTATGTTAGGTTCCATTGATTATATGCACTGGGAATGGAAAAATTGTCTAGATGCATAGAAAGGTTAATTTTGTCAAGGTGATCATTGCAACCCAACAATCATTCTTGAAGTTGTGACATCACAAGACTTATGGATTTGGCATGCATATTTTGGCACCATATGTTCAAATAATGACATTATTGTGTTAAATGGATCTAATGTGTTTGATGAAGTTTTGTGTCCACGGTGCAATAAATAGTGAATAGAACCCAATATAATATAGGATGCTATTTAGCGAATGGCATTTATCCAAACTTTGCTACATATGTGAAGACCATCTCAATGCCACAAGGAGAAAAGCCAAAATTATTTGCACAACAACAAGAATCAGCAAGAAAGGATGTAGAACAAACGTTCGGGGTACTCCAATATTGATTCGCAATTATATGTGGTCTGACATATTTCTGGGATGCTGTTATAATAAAGAATATCATTAATGAATGTATCATATTACATGACATGATTGTTGAGGATGAACGTGACATATATCAAAATAATATTGATTACGATAGTGTAGGTAATAGCATGTCAAAATTCGAAGTATCTTCAAGTGTTCACTCTAATATCAAATCAACATACCTCCAAATGAGAGGCAAGGTTCATGACAAACAAAAACTTTGCCAACTTCAAGAAGATTTTGTTGAACATATTTGAGAACATTTCCAAAAAGAAAATAACAATAATGAAGTTTACATAATATTTTATATTTTCCATCATTATGTTTCTTTTTTTTATTATTATTTCAATGTCATTGTGTTATTTGTCAATTATTGTGTAAAAATGTATTTTTAGTGTTACATATTTACTTTCAATGTGATACAATTTTCATTTTTTTAATTGATATTTTCTTCAATTATTGATATTATTAATTTTATACATAAAAACTCAAAAATGAATTAATCATTTTATTTGAACAATAATTAAGTTACAATATAAAAAATATAAATTTGTGAATTTCTTGAAATTTTTTACAATTTTTTAGCATAGAAATAAAATTGTATATAAGTTTTTTAAGAATGACATGATACTACGGAAACTACAAAAAGAGATCGTAAAAATTCATATAAAAAACTTACATTGAAGATGTCCTTATTTTATATAAACTCATTTATTTTTTTACAACTATATTAATTATTTATATTTAATGAAAGAGAGGCCATCAAGCTACCAAACAAATGTGACATGGACTTAATGAATGGATACATCTACTGGTCCACTTAAACTTTGTAATCAAAATCCTAACAATGTAAATAAATAAGAAATTCTTGTTATAATTTCACATATACCAAGCCACATAATTGTCTTTCTTCTCCCCCATTTGAAAAGTTATAAATGCCACATGTGACCACAAAATCACTAGCTCTCTTGATTGTAACTTTGATTACTACAAGTCTTCACCATCACTAAGTTGAATAATAGATAAGGATCCATGTATTTATTTTAATCCTTAATAATAAAATATATTGTGCATCCTAAGACTTTTGATGTATTGCTCGAGGATTATGCCTATGAAATTTTGGCTCAGCATAAAGAATTAAGTGTTATAAAAGGTTAAAATTGATAAGCACGCTCGATGTAAAAGATGTCCATGCTGTCAATAAATTAATTATTTCTCTAATTTTGATATGCCATTAAACAAAATCAAAATTATTTCACACACAAATGTTAAATGTTAAAACAAAAATGCACATGACCTTTTTAATAAGTAAATGCACAAAAAGATAAAAATATTCACATGTATGAGTAATTTACAAACCTAAATCGACCTAAACCAATCCAATTAGTTTAGTTTGAATATTTGAAGAATTTTGATTAAACTCAACCCATCTCATTAGTCTGCAGGTCAGTTTACAAATTTTGTGCTTTAAACATATACCCGACCGAGACATGCAATTAATTTTTTATTATATATTATTATATTAAAAATACAAAACACCACAGTTTTTTTCTCTAATTTTTAACCATGAATTTTTTTTCTCTTAATTGTGTTTAGTTTTTCTCATGCTAATATAATAATTTATTTTTATCTAAAATAAAATATTATATTATTATTAAAATCATTCATTTTATTGACCCAATATTATCACAAATTGTTCTCTATGCAAAGTTCTAGACAAACACAAATTATTATTATAAAAAATTCTATTTTATTATAAAATAAAAAATATTTTTTTAAATGTTCAACCCATTGATTCAACCGACTCAACTCATTTTTGAACATGTTAGTTTGAATTGGGGTTCATAATGAAAATACAAAAATCTGATCTAATCTAAATCGTAGATTTTTTTATCAGGTCGGGTAATGGATTTGACCAAACTCGATCCAACCCGACCCATGAATACCCCTAGAAAATAGAAAATGAAAAATAAAAAAATTATAAGAAATAAAATTATACAAAATTATATATACATATTGTCTATTTTTTAAAGAAGTAACCTTATATATAGATATTTATTTGTAATACAATTTGTTTTGGAGGATATAAATTGTATGATAAACAATACTATTTTCGGTCTATATTATATAAGAAACATAGAATTAAATTATTAAGACTAACCAAAGTGGTTAAATTAATTGTTTTTAATTGATACTAATATAAATTCAAATTTTATTTCAAAAATATTCTTAGGATTAATTGATTTAAGTAGTGATTAGATATACTAACACTATTCATAATACAAGAAATATTTTTTCAATAAATGATGAGAAGTGTTTATTGTTAAGGAAAATACTAACTAAATACCCTGATTAAGAAAGTAAAATTGAAAATATTTTTATTGGAATAAAAAAATGTGCTTTCATATGATTTTAATTCTTATCAATAGATTTTACAAATGATTAAAATATAAAAATAAACTAGTCATTATTATATTTAAAAGTGATCATATATATTTTTATAATTAAGAAAAGATATAATCATTTATTTCATATATATGAAACGGAGATAATAATACAGAAGTAAATTAAATAAAAAGTATGATATTTCTTTTTGAAATTGGTTTATTTTTTAAATCTTGAAATAAACATTTTTTAAATAAAATTATGTATTTATTTTTTTATAATTTATTAACTATAAAGAGTTTTGTCTAGGATTTTGTCCCGAGCCATAAAATTTCAAAACAAACTATATAAGGGATGATGATTAACCAAGACAAATAAAAACAAATCAAATATCAATAGTAAAATAAGTAGCTAATTATAGCTTTTACCGTTCAATACAGTTCTTTAACAAGGATAAATGGATGAAACCCCGTAATTTATTTTTTAAAATTATAAAATGGGGGTAGATTTTGAAAAAATGACTTATTTAAGGGTAACCAACGCGACTTCGACAAAGAAGTTGGTTTCACGACTTTCAAATCTTTTATTTTTATTTTTTATGAAGTTGTGAAAGTAGTGATGACTTTAACTTTTTTTATGAAAGTAGTGTTTAAATTAAATACTTCAATATTTTTGAAAAAAAAAACATGTGGCTTCACTAGCGACTTTGTTTATTTTTTAATTAAATATTTCCCTTTTTCATAGTTCGTTTTTTTTTTGGCCTAAATATAGGTTAAACATTTTGAAAATTTATGAATTAATTTTTTTATGTAAAATGAATTATTGTAAATTTTCATATTATGTTTTGCGGTTAATTTATATTATTTAACTTCTATAATATAATATAGAACAAACTACACTTACACTCGTGAACTTTTTTTGAATTACATATAACGACCGAATTTGATAAGATATTTTAATTAATTTCTAACTTTTTTATTAGATAAAAAACTTGTTTAATTATTTGATAAATATATTTTTTATAAGATATTTCAATTAGTTTTTAACTATTTTTACTAGTTGAAAATTTTGCTTAATTATTTGATAAACATATTTTTTTAATAATTTTTAATATATTTTAAAACGCTATTTCAAGTAATATTTTTTTCAAAATACTTACTTCTAGCTTTTATATTTATTCTTTTTATGTCCTTAATTATTTATTAGATTTCTTTTTAATATTTTAAGGTAAAATTTAATTATTTTTTATCTTTTATATAATTTTACATTTAAGTTATTTCAACGAATAATTTTACCAAATATTTATGAGTCAATAAAAATAAAATTGCTTTCCAACTAACCTTCAGTTACTTCAATTAGTTTTCAACCTTCCAACTAATTTCCAATTAATGTTATCAAACATAATCAACATCACTTTTTTTCTTCTTTTTATTCCTACACTAACCATCCATCCATAATGTTTGAAAATATTACACAAACACTTTTTTATATATTACATTACCCCCTTTAATGTTTGAAAACATTATATGACACTTCCTATAAAGAAGGTTAGTGTAAATATTAAACAAAGAGAAATATTATGTGTAATTTGCTCTATAATATCTTATGTTGTTTTCATTTTATCAATTAATATTTTTAGTAAATAATTTTTTATTCTTAAAATTATGATAATTTATTACATTTATTTTTTTATTTTATTAATATTCATTTTGCATAAAAAATTAATTCATATGTTTTAAAATGTTTAACAAAAGTTTACTGTAAAACTAAGCAACAAAACTGAGTATGAAATAAGAAAACTAAATATTATTAAACAACAGGTCGTGAGTGTAACCACAACTTCCACATAACGATTACTCTCTCCGTGCTACGAGGTATCCCTGAATGGCTGAATGGATAATTTTTCAAAATTTATTTCCATTTGATAATTTAAAAAAAAAAAATTCCCATTTGGTAAGAAAGCCCCTGCTTCTTTGGCAAAGGCCCCTTGATCCTAGGACCAAAATTAATGAGTATCATCTCTGATCTCTCGTTCCATTGTACTTCCTCCTTTCCATAATTTATGTTTTAGCTTTCTATTTTTTTTTTAAATTAATGCTTTATTAAAGTCTAATTAATTCATGTTTTTAAGTATAATCTCATTTAATATTAACTATTATTGGTGCAAATACCAATGATCAAAGTATTAAACATGGATATTTTAATTCAAATATAATAATATTTAATTTTATTAAATATTTTTAATTCATATGCAATAATCTTAAACATCAAAAAATATAAGAAAGAGATGGTAACAAGTAGAGATGTAAATGAGTCCAATTATTAGCGAACCACTCAGCTTGACTTGTTAAATACTCTACCAAGCTTATTTGTTTAATTAAATAAACAATGCAAACTTGACATTTGACTCCATTGTTTAAATGAATCAAATTCAACCTTTACAAATTTCATATTAACAATTCATGAATAAATCATTTATATAAAAAGAAAATTAAGTTACATGGATTCTACAAAATATATATATATATGCAAAGAGAGATAATTAAAATTACATAAATTTCACAATATCACATGTTAAACACATATTCATTTCTAGATCATTGTATATCATTAAAATATATTATTTTACAAAATAATTATTAAAATAATTTATTAAATACTAAATTAATAAAGTTAAAAAATAATTTAAGATTTTTTTCAAATAAAAAATAATTAAGTTTTAAATGAGTTAAATAAATCAAGTTTAAGTTTTAATTTCTTTAAATAAATCAAATTTAAACTTTTAATTAAAATCATTTAAATAAATAAACTAAAATTAATCACCCATTTTTCCATAAGTCACACCTAAATTTTAAATGTTAAGTTAGACTTGGTTAATTTACCCCTTAATTTATAACAAGTAACAACTGTGGTTCGGCTGTGACTCTATTCTATCCCATTGCACTGTTGCAGATGACAGATAAGGTTTAAAACTGACCTCTATATATAAATGGCTAGAAAAAAGAGTGAGGTAGGAATAGAAAGGATCACATATATATACATGGCTAGGTAAAAGACTCTGACGTAGGAATAGGAAGGACCACACAGATAGGCATAGGGCATTAGGTATAGAATGCAACCTAAAGAGTAAAGAGGTTCTGGACCCTCCTACACTGACATTTATGCACAGTTGCATGCAGAATGCTTCAGTTAGTTTTAGAGGCGGCGCCGTTATCATTGCTTGGTGTGTTAAGGTGGTAATGAATATTTTACCCCCTTGTACCATTATATCATATGTTTATTTATTTTTGATAATATCTCGATGTTGCAGTACGAATAACAGCTAGCTATTCATTGCATGCCAAGGAAAAGCAATCCTCGTTGATATTAGTAAGCTGCTGTTATTATGGTACTGTAAATAAAACTTTTCACAAGAATTCAATGCAGTTACCATATATCAGGTTGGAACTAAAAATGATTGATTATATTAACACAAATTTGTGGTAATCAATTTATGTGTTGGGTGATATCAATATGCAAATGTTATTCCCGTCGTTTGTTAATTATAAGACTTTTTCAGTTAATTAATATTTTTAAGAAAATAGTTAATTTAGTTAATGATACTAAATTTTTAATTAATTATATTATCATTTTAAAATTATTTTTCTATTTTTTTTATCCACTAAATTGTTTCTTATTAATATTTGGAGAAAGAATAATTAGGTAAAAATATATAATAAAAGAATAATTAATAGATCTAAAAATTAGAAAATGATCTTATAAAAATAAATATTTTTTTTAAAATGAATTTTATAATTAGGAACGAATGAAGTATGTTATATGGAAGTTATATATCTAAAAATATTAAATAAATTGAAATCATTTTATATTAGTATGTTTACCCATCTGATAATTATTAATATTGCATTTAAATGTTTAAATAGTCTGCAATTTTTTATATATTTGAAGTAAAGAATCATGCTAATTAATTTTAAAAAAATGAATAATATAAGAAAAAAGAATATGGATAAAACATTATTTGAGTCATTCAAATTTAAGAGTATATAACATTTTTATATTAGTATTTGAATGTACTTTATTTTAAATCTTAAAAATATAATTTGTGGATCATTTTAGTTTACAAATTAAAAATATCACTTAAATAATAATATTATTATATATTTAAGGATTAAATTAATAATAATGACTAAATTTAATAACTAATATTATTCTCGGAAGGGAAAA
Organism: Glycine latifolia; assembly: GCA_013407115.1. NCBI lineage: Eukaryota > Viridiplantae > Streptophyta > Magnoliopsida > Fabales > Fabaceae > Glycine > Glycine latifolia. The sequence continues at coordinate 8,246,962 of CM023941.1, forward strand.
AAAAGTAAAATTTAGTGGTTTCAACACTTTAACACATTACTATAATTCAGTAATTTTTTTTTTCATTTTATTTCATTCTACTCTACCAAAATATGCATAAATTGTGGTACTGAAACAAAACTAACGGCTGGGGTTTTATTTGGGGTCATCCTGTTTTGTTAGTTCTTTCAAGAGATATTTCTTAGAAGCATCTCTCTTTCGTTAGTGTTTTGCTCTTACTACCAGCGTATCCCTCTTCACTGGTGATTATTTGGTCAGCTATATATGTATGCTTATTCTTGCTTCAGCCTTTCTAGTTTTTGTGCTTGTCATGATGGAGTGGAAGAATCCTGCATGCAATATTAAGGAGCTCGAACTTATTAAGTATGTGATCCTTGATTCTAAGAAAATTATGTAAATATAATTGTTGAGTAATCAAACAAAATTGTTTGAATTGAGCATATATATCACAAGAAGTTAGTGCCGAGGCTTTTTGACAAATCCTTAGTTTAGTGTACCTAATAGGCTAATACATACATATAACTACACAATGGCAAGTCAATTATATATAGGAAAATGTTGCAAGGAATGTCAATGGACCGCATTTTTTTCCTTTGAAACAAATGCATCGTAATGTTTTCCCTGTCTTATACTTCCATAAAACAATATTATAGTTTTTGAATTAATAAAAAAAACTGATTTTTTATTTCATTTTCCCCAAAATTACTAATCCCTGTATAATTTTAACAATTTAATTTTTCAAAATTTTATTATATTTATTTTATATGTATATGGCGGGATATACTATATTTATTTTATATATTCACAACAAAATTTAAGTAAATATCACCTGTGTAAAGTACTGGTCAACATACTAGTATATATACAATAGCTAACTTGGAGGGACTAATCGCCTAGTCTCGGAATTGAAGGTTTATCAGCATACTACATTGAAATTTCCATGCTATATATACGAATGGATTTAACGTATGAGTATCTGATACATAAAAAAAAAATAAACATACAATAATTTATACAATATTTTTTTATGTATCTCTCTATCATTCTATTATTTGTATTTTTAATTTTAATTTCTCTCTCTTTTCTATCAGGTTAAATACTTGTACAATTTATACAATACTTGTTGTACAAGTTATATAAAAAATTTCTATTAGATAGCAATGCTTATTCTTATAACACTAATATACTTATTCATGTGATTTAGTTAAAAATAAATTGCATTAAATTTTCATCTATATGATTTGCACTAAATCTTATATTAGTTTGTTTGTTCTCAAGTAAACGACAAAAATCATGCACAAAATATGAATAATTAAGGCTATGTTTAACAATATTAATTGAAAAATTAGATAAAAACTAGTTAAAAGTTAAAATGATAATTGATAACTGAAAACTTAAAAGTTGGTAACTGAAAGTTATTAAGCTAACTTATCAAATCATATATATTTGATAGAGTTGAAATAGTTAAAAAATGTAAATGATAGAAATATACATATTTATATTTTTATATAAATTTTAATTTTATTTTATGAATAAAATATATTTTTAGGTGTTAAAATTTTAATTTTTAATTAATTTTAAACTCTTGTAATTTTTATTTATAGATAAATATTTCAGTTACAATTTTAGTTTCAATTATTAGATTTTTTTTTCATATTATGTATTCTACTATTAATCTTATACTATATCGTAAAATATTTGTAATCAAATTTAAAATTAAAAAAAAATATCCTTAAGTTGACATTATAATTTTATTAATTAGCTTAATGCTTAAAATAAATTGTTTAATATAAAATAATTTTAAAACAATAGAAAAATAAAATAAAATTAACATTAGGCATTGTCAATTTCATGAACTATAATGAGAATAATGAGAATGAGTAAAAAAAAAAAGCAAAACAATATTTTATTTTAAAATGATAATAAGGAAATATAAAAAAAATTTAAAGAATAAAAAATTATATATAAAAAACTATAAATTAAAAGACAATGTTTTAAAATATGCTACTTCAACTTCAAGTAGTGTTTCAAAAAATACTTTTCCGGAAAAAATAGCTAGGTCCACAAAAACTTTTCCATGAAAGATGAGAATCTAATTTTCCCTAGTTAATTTTTTTATTGCAATAAATATATCACATTACTCTTGTTAGATTATTTAATGTGTTAAATAATTATAATAATTGATAAAAAAAAATATATCACATTTTTTATGAAATAAAGGAGCACAAAGTCCCCAACTAACACCCTTTTATTTAAAGAAACTTCAACGGAGTCAGTCAACAATAACAGATAAAAATTCTAGAGAATGCTCAAAAGCACTCAATTCTACATCAATAGAATGACCATGCCTTGCAAGCACATCAACAACCCAGTTTGCCTCACGAAAGGTATGCCCAAAAGAAACATTGCGCTCCTTGACTAACTCTTTGATGTTCATAACTAGTGAGTAGCAAGGATGACTCTCCTCACACCCTTTAATTATCAACTTTATAGCTTCATGAGAATCACTCTCAACTTCAACATCCCAAAAACCTTTGTATCAAGCAAGTTGAACTCCCAAATAAATGTCTCCATGTAACGTTATGTTTCGTAATTATTATTACTAGTGATTAAATTAAATTACAAGAGGAACTAAATTTAATTTAAGTGTTTATAATTAATTAATTAATATGAGATTATGTTGTGTGATGCTTGTGTGTATGTTTATGTTTACATATGTAAAAAGAACCTTGTTTTAGGTGCGAATAACAAGTTCTACAGTGTTTGGGTTGAAATGAATAGGCCTCGAGTGGTAAGAATGAGGTGGGTGAGTTTAGGAAATAATGATATATAAATAGAGAGAAGTAGAAGAGTCATAGACTCAACTATTTGTATTTCAAAGTTGAAACAAAACATTCACACTCTCATTTCACTTCCTTCTCTCACACCAAGAAACCCACCATTGGAGAAATCTTAAGCTTTGGTGCTATGCAAAAATGGAGCTCATTTCTCTTCCCTCTAGTGTTTGTTGATTGTCCCTAGGTGAGGTAATCTCTCATTCTTCCTCTCTTTGAGTTCATTTTCATTTTCCTCCATGGATACTCTTCAAAACTTCATAAAGTGTTCATTTTCAAGGTTTTAATGTGTTTTCTGTTTGGGGTGGTGTGGATGATGTAGAATTATTGTAGGAGTGAGAGAAAGCACGATAGGTCTCCTCCTTTATTCCTTTTCTTCATCTCAAAGCTAACTCATTGAGTTTGATATGTAAGAGAAGCTTAAACCATCTTTAATCTTATGTTTTATGTGTGTTGAATCATTGTTTTTGGTTCCTTAAATGTGTTTTAATTTGATGTTCATGTTTAGAAATGAAAGATTTTGATTTGAAATTCAATTTGGGATCTATTAGAGAATATTTGACATAAATCATACAAGCTTGTAGACCTATCACGCTTAAGCACACCCAAGGTGCACTTAAGTGAGACAGGGGAACTAGCTACTAAACGCTGGCACTTGAGCGCGAGCTAACAAAAAGGAAACAAAGACCACACTTAAGCGTAGGGTAAGTCACGCTCAAGCGAGACTATCTTTCAAGATTTCTTTTGTACATTTCATTTGAATTTCCATCTTAAATTCTTCTTGAAGTGTATATGAACCTTAAATGGGATAAATGAAGTTGATATATCTTGTTATTCTCATGTAATTCACATTCATATGTCGAGATTGGTGTTTGATTATGGGAACTTGTGGTGTGAAAAGTCTCATGATGTTTAGATGAACTATGTGAGAGTTTATGATTGGTGAGAAGGATATGAATGGTGAATTGATGATGAAATAAACAATATGTGAATATTGAATTAATGATATGTTGAATGAGATATGTGTGATGAGTTGATGAAGGATTGAATTGTTGATGAAATTAATTATATTGATGATGGTTGGTGAATGTAATGATGAATGTGATATAATGTATGATCATAACATGCATGCATTGATGAATGACATTGCATGTGAGTAGGCATGCAAGTTAAGGGTGCTAGGAAGGTCCTTAACCTAGTGCTGCAGGTTTGTCGTGGTGACTAACGTTGTATGGGCCTATAGAATGGATGGGTAGGCGGATCCCTAGATAGGTTAAGGCTCTTGCAAGCTTTACTAAGGTAAGCCACTACCAACACTCATCCATTTTTGGTAAAACCACATTTCCTCCGTAAGGCTACTTTGAGTCTTCCCAAATAGTCAGATCATAGAGTACGACTATGTTAAGGGAAACACTTGGATTAATCATTCAAAAGGTTAAATCTCTCGTGAGTAAAGAGTCAGCATGACATAACATGATAATTATATATGTGCATTAATAATTGTGACTTGAGAATAATGTATTACTCGATGAGTTGTATAACTACATTGTTATCTAAAATGTGAGGAACTTTTTATATATATATATATATATATATATATCTTTTGAAATGATGATCTTATGATGTTTTCAATTATGTGATGTTTCTTTTAAAATGACTTTACCCTTGCATTTTTTGTTGAACTATGATGATCGTGATATTTGACACAAAAGCAAACTATGATATAGCTTCTGAGGAGTAGATTAAGATGTTTTCAATTATATGATGTATATTTTAAAATGAGCTTACTCTTGCATTTTCTGTTGAAATGTGATGATCGTGTTATTTGACATGAGAACAAATTATGATGTAGCTTTTGAGGAGCAGATTAAGATGTTTTCAATAATATGATGTCTCTTTTAAAATGAGATTACCCTTGCATTTTCTATTGAATTGTGATGATCGTGTCATTTGACACAGGAGCAAATTATGATGTAGCTTCTGAGGATCAGATTAAGATGTTTTCAATTATATGATGTCTCTTTTAAAATGAGCTTACCCTTGCATTTTCTGTTGAACTATAATGATCGTGTCATTTGACACGGGAGCAGATTATGATGTAGCTTTTAAGGAGCAGATTAAGATGTTTTCAATTATATGATTTCTCTTTTAAAATGAGCTTATCCTTATATTTTCTATTGAATTGTGATGATCGCGTCATTTGACATGGGAGAACATTATGTTGTAGCTTCTGAGGAGCAAATTAAGATGTTTTCAATTATATGATATCTCTTTTAAAATGAGTTTACCCTTGCATTTTTTGTTGAACTGTGATGATCATGTCATTTGACATGGAAGCAGATTATGATGTAGTTTCTGAGAAGAAAATTAAGATGTTTTCAATTATATGATGTCTCTTTTAAAATAAGCTTATACGTATTTTCAATAATTAAACTAATTTAAGAGTTTTATAAGGAGTAAAACTGAATATTTCTGTGTCAAACTCTGTGTGTTTGAGGTCGTTACACTCTTAGTTTCACAAATGTCACCAAAATCTAGCCAATCCTCCCCGCAAAACCACTACATATTCTGAAGCATGGTCTTATAACACCCCACCACTTGAAGCTTCATCGTCTCCCATGTTAACTATCGCATCTAAATTAAGCTTAATGCAATTTGGCTGAGAAGCCTGCCAATACATACCATCAGAGCCATCCCCTCCTGGCTTCATCTCGTCGTTCTTCAACAAGCTTTGCACCATACTCTAGGCTTGTTGCTTCACTTTAAACATGATATTGTTGTTCTCACCCTTACAAAAATAGCTAGCTAATTCTTTTGCATATTCCTACACGGATTGGTAATAGCCTTGACCCAATCACACGCAACAACACTATTAAAATTAGTAATAGTTCTCCCATTCAAAAGCTCCCCCCATATATCCCTTACTTGAACACAATCTTGCAACAATGATTATGGTGCCATTTGCACATTAGACATGTAGTATCATTCCCCAAGTGGCGCCAACTTCTCTCCTTATTGGTTAGTAATAAACCACGAGCCACCTTCCACACATGTGTCCTAATCCGCTTAGTTACTCAAGTCTCCAAATCAACTTAAACACATAGTGTGTTGGCCTATTTAAAGGGCTCAATAATGACCAATAGGTATCTTTCGAATTAAATCTCCCGTCATGATATTTCTTCCAATACACAACATCATCCTAGCTCTCCATCTAAGGCACTAGAAACCTAATGATGCATTACACGATTTTCCCTAGAAGGACACTCTTCAGTTGATCCTCATCCCATATCTGGTTCCCTAAAACAAAATTGGCCACATTCCTTAGTTTCTCAATCTCAAATAAGTCAACCAATGAAGAATTGGACAATTCTCCCACTACCATAACCCAATCATTACTCCAAAACTTGGTGAGCAACCCATTATTGACTCTACATGCAATATGTTTCCACATTTTAGGTCAAATCCTTTGAACACCTCTCCAAACATTGGACCCTGGTCTCCTACCATTCACTTGAGGCAAAATATCCACACCATACCTATATGTGCTTCTAAGTGTTCGAGCCTAAAGAGAATTTCTATTATGGATAATCCTCCAACCCATCTTCATCATAAACACCTGGTTGACTATTCTTATCTCTCCAAGTTCTAACCTGCCAAGATGTTTTGGCAAACAAAGAGAATCCCATGCAACAATATGGATCCTACATCTTTGAGGTGTGTCTCACCACATGAAATCCTTACACTTGCTATCAATAGCATTACAAACTAACTTAGGAAGCCGCATTATTTGCAGGACAAAAGTGGTTAGAGCTTGGAGCACAAACTTAGCCCTGGAAACGATAACGGCCTAACTTTCCATGCACTCAATCTACTATTCACCTTATCAATAATAAATTGGTATATATTTCGGTTCCCCCTTTTATGTAATATAGGAACCCCAAGATACTTACCCAAATCCCTCATCTTTTGGAAACCCAATCCTTGACTTAAATGCACTTCACTTGCCACAAAAAATTTTGAGAGAATAAAACACGTGTTTTATTCGCATTAATTTTCTGCATTGAGCTCTTACAAAACAAATGAAGAATGGTTTTGATAATTCCCACTTGGCTCTCCTCCACCTTTGCAAAAAAGGTAAGTTGTCTGGAAAAGCCAAATATGACAATGTAGGGCCTCCCTTAGATAACTAAATTAGCTTCCACACCTTCTGATCCACCACTATATTGACTAGCTAAAACTATCTCTTAATGCACAACACAAACAAATATGGGGATAAGGGATAACCTTGATGAATCCCTCTAGTACGTTTAAACTCCTCCAAAGCTTCCCTATTAAAAAAAACTCTCAATTAGATGAAGAAATACACCACCAAATGAGCTCCATTAAGTTGTGAGGCAGACCAATGTCAAGTAAAGTCTCCTTGATATGTACCCAACTCAACCTATCATAGGCCTTTTCAAGGTCTATCTTAATTTCCATCCACCCACAGTTGCCTTTCCTAGTCCTTATTGAGTGAAACACTTCTTGGAAAATTATCACATTATCCACACTTTTTCTATTGAGTATAAAGATACTTTGACAAGGAGAGATAAGAACTTGAATAACCTTCTGAAGCCTTCTAGCCAAAATCTTTGTCATAGTTTTATAGGCCACATTGCAAAAACTAATTGACCTAAAATTCTTCATATTCTGGACTCTCCACTTTATGAAATAGAGAAATCAAAGTATTTTTAATTTCTCCCACCCTCCTAGGATCCTCAAACACCCTAGTCACCAAGTTTGTCAAAGCATGACCAACCATACTCCATTGGCCTTGGTAAAACACTATATGAAATCCATCTAGTCCAAGTGTCTTAAAGGCACCCATCAAGAAAATGGTGCACGAACTTTCTCCCAAGTTACCATCTTCCCCACCTCCTGCACACTTTTATTAAATAGTCAAGGAAATGCCCCAGTCAAGCAGGAAGGCTTGCACTCAATATCCTTGGTAAACAAATGTTTATAAAGGTTTGAAACCATGCTCTCAAATTTAGCAGGATCACTCATCCAATCACCATCATCCCTTTGAAGGGATTCATAAGTGTTCTCCTTTCTTCTAATAATAGTTTGGCCATGGAAATATTTTGTACTATTAACTCCATAAACTAATCAATTAGACCTGGATTTCTGGTACCACCCCATCTCCTCATGCAACATTGTGGTCTCTTACTCCTTCCAAAATCCTCTCTTGTGCCTCCTCGAGATACCTAGTATCATGGTCTCCTCTTCAGTTTGGAATCCTATTAAGATGCCTTAACAAGATTTGCTTCTTTATGACAATATTGCCAAACACCCTTTTATTCCACTCTTCAAGCTCAAACTGGAAAGCCTTGATATTTTTATTCTAATCTTCCTCACTCCTCCATTTCTAGTTCATAAACTATGAAAAATATTGATTAGAAATCCAGGCATCCATAAACCTAAAAGGTCATCTCCTTCGATTATTTTACCCGTAGCTGAAAACCGAATCCATAGAGGGGTATGATCCGACTTCTAGAGAGCAAAATGTTGGATTGTAGCCTCCTGGATGCATAATCTCCATGTCAAATTCACCAACATGCGATCCAATCTTTCCTTCAGATTCCTCATTTGCCAAGTAAACAGGTATCCCTCAAAACCTGCATCAATCAACTCACAGTCTTGCACAAACTTATTATAATTAGTTAATTTCCGCATAAAAAGGGAGGAGCCTCCCATCCCATCTTCAACCAGAATAGAATTGAAAGCCCTAACAATGGCACAAGCTCCCTCCATCAGTTAACTCTTCCAAGTCCCCCCATAATTGTTGTCTTCGAGCAAAATGACGAGACTCATACACTACAGTCAAATGCCAGGGTTGGACATTCCTTCTCATAACCTTCATATGGATAAACTAGTAAGCAACCTTTATAACATCCACCTTCCACGTTCTTTCATCCCACGAGCACCAAATATCACCAAATGCACCTTTTGCATCTTAGACAAAGGATTTATCAAAAGGCATATGCTTAATAATGTCCTCCGCCCTCAACCCACTAACGTGAGTTTCTACTAACACCAACAAACCAACCTCTTGATAGTAACACATATCTTTAATCATAGTTGGGAAACCTTTTGCTGATGTTCACTCACAATTCCAAACAAGGAAATTCATAAAGACATATTAGGGTTGGTAGGGTTCTTAGACCCCAAGTAATCTATTGTAGCTTCATCCACTACCATTGTTTCTATCTTATGACCATTCTCCTTTGCCACCTCTTCATCCTTTGATGATGGTTCCAAAACCTCCTTTATATTCACAGCTGATGTGTTGCCCACATCAACCAATCTCATGAAATTTGAGAAATCCACACCCTTACCTCTATTTCTCCACTTAGCATCATTGAGAAAAAGCCTACTCTTCTTTTCCAGCTATTTTATCTCAATTGCTATTCCTGGGTCTAAAAGCTTGGATTTCCCTTCCCCTTTAGCCTCTTCCTTCTCTACCATTGTTTTCCCTTCTCTATTGAAGCCCTGGTACTACCCTTCTTCGTACTCTTGGGATGTTGGTAGTTAGATGTTATTAACAAAAGACTCATACTCTTTTTATTTCTGCTAGGCCCCACTCCTTTGCCTCCCTTACTCATTTTTGCCATGTTTTCTTTTTGAGAATTTTTCCCTGCTGGTGGATTGTGTACTTTATTTTAAACCACCTGAGGTGGTGGATCCCTTCCACTCATTGGAGCAATAACAAAAGATGATGTTGACTTCCCTTTCACCCCCATTAGGTTAATACTCCTTTTTTCCTCAATAATTTCTCTCTCCAATGCTAACAAAATCTCAAATAGGGAGACATTAACTGTTTTTTGTTTATTCCCCTCAATTTTCGCATTTGCAATATTTCCTTTCCCCATAACTGCATTTGTATTAATGTCTTTCCTCTTAACCACCTTACTCTTCATCTGAGGATTGTGCTTCACTAACATCCAGGGCCCAAATGATTGGTCCTAACTATTTGGGATTGGATCCTGCAATAACCTTGACCTAGGGCCCTTGTCTCATCCACCTTCATCCCCACACTAGTACCTTTGACCAACGCCGATTTTGTTGGCCCACTAACCACCACTTGAATAACCTCCTAAACACCAAACCCAAGTACTCATTGTAACACCTCAAATTTAAAACTAAAAAATATTGCTTGAAAATGCTTTAATTTAATTTATTTTAGAAATACATTTTTGTTAACCGCTACTTATAAATAATAAAAACATCTTCCTATACTATTTAAAAAAAAAACAAAACGTGTTAGTCGAAAAATGTTAAATAGTTACATAGAATTAAAATAAATGCAAATGTAGAGTAATTCAGTTTCCATACATAAATAAAATAAAACTTGTAGTGTCAAAAAAATATATACAGATACAACCCATAATAGTGTGATAATAAACAAAATACATTTTTTATCCTTGCTACAACAAAATACATGTCTATGGAGAAAATATCTCTCAAAATACATCAAAATAGTAAAGAAACTATGACTAGAGCAAAACATTTATCACACTAGAAGTACAAAACTAACTAAGACGTGTCCTTGGAAGAATTGTCACTCTCCTCCTCAAACGTAAGTTCCAACTGCCTCAATAGTTCTTGGTACTCCTCTATCTCCTCGGACGACATGTCTGAATGGTCACCTCGGTCCTCTGTAACCTCCACTAGGTGTACTCGATGCACATTGTATCTGGTCTATCAGCTGGCACTATGTGGACTCGAGTATAGCAGGTGTAACATGTAGTCCATGTTACGGTGTAGGTCCATACCCGCTCTCTTTGTGAGCTACATTGAGCCCGCATACACCTCAGTATACTCGGCATTGTCAATTCCTGAAAGATTTTGCTTGTAGGGGTGAGTCCTCTACTCCTTGAACGCCATAAACAATAAAAAATAGTAAAACAAATTAAAACATACAATCTGTGTAACCACTATGTGTGGTTATGTAATCAAACAACAATATCGCATCCTAAGCGCGTAACTATCACACTTAATTCACAATAGGGCACAATCATTGCCATCAATCCTCCTAGGTCTTACAAAAATCATATGGATGACAGTCGAGGGTGATTGCTACATATGGGTACATCGTACACCGAGCCCTCATATCCCAATCCATAAAACATAGTCCCGGAGCCCGTTAGGAGTAGCAAAGTGAGGCCTGTGAGTTACATGCGCCAAATGAGTGCACCAAATGTTGGGTAGTTACCACTCGCTAATTCCCCTAGGTTCTTCAAACCTCTCTGCGCACTACACCGTAGTGTATCTTTGTCCATCATCCACTTCCTCAACGCAACCCCACCTTCTCACAAAAGGAAATAGAACCACTGGTTATTTTACTCTCTGTCAAGTCCTCTTGAATCTTGCCACTACATCACGTGCGTAGTCCTCGTACCCCGTAAACATATATATACTATAAAATAAATTTGCATGTCACAAATATAATTGTCGGAGTTCACACTCTTTCGGTCTTATCATTTCAATAATTTTATCAGTAGAGAATAATCACAATTTCAGAACATCCATCAGTCATCAGATCTTATATTTATCTTAGCAATATAATAGTAAATAAATCAGCAGCTCTAGAAAATAAATAATTCTAAGACAATTTATATGGGGTATAAATTCCAAAGTTAAGCTATCTACCGTGTAAAATCACTTTATCACTCGGTTTTCAAAGTTTTGCTCTTAACTTATTTTTAGCGCTCTCTATGCTCCAGAAGTCAGATTTTGCAAATCTTATATGCTACCATACATTTTCAAACCTAACAAATTTATTTTTGAGGTCAACATTTTAATAAAAATAGTCCATACTACTGTATCTCTCAGTTCAAATTCGTGACAAATTTTTCATTTTAATAGAGGTCCTTAAACTTGTTTTATTTGTAACTTTTGTTAGGAAACTCTAATTTAGGTGAAATTTAAGGCTAACTCTATGTTTTAAAATGCAAAGAACTTATTTTTGGCATAAAAAACTCAAGGAAAATATCTCAGTAAACAAATTGAGGACATGACAACAAGCTAGAAAATTTCAAAGCAACAACATGTTCAAGGAAGTTTATCAACAAGCATAGGGTTCAAGAGTTGGAGACCTCCCCCTCCCCTTACTTCTTAATGAACTCAAAAAATCTTGAAGGAGAATGAAGAATATTCAGTTTTTTTTCGAAGTTTCCCTTCATGAGTAAACAAATGATAGTTTCAAGTTATTCGAGAAGCTAGAATAAGAGAATGAAGAGGAATGAAGTCTAGGATGAAGAATTAAGCTCATTTACATAAGCTTGATGACTCAAAGGCTCAAGAATACTAGGAACAAGCTTGGAAGAAGAAGAAGCACAGTTGAACTCCACTCCCTCAAGTTTGAATTCATGCAAAATGAAGGGATGAAAGCTCCTAAAGATTTTTTTTCTCACAAAGACCAATAAGCTGTGATGTAGGCTTAAATTTACAAAGCTTTGTTACACTTGAATGACCCCCTTGGCTACCATTTTGAACGTGTCAATATATAACAAAAATAAGTAGTTTTTCTTTTTGCAAAACTATCAAAAATGAAAGGGAAAAGATTTGCCAAAAATAAGTATTTTCATTTTTTCCAAAGCTAGTAAATCTTATCTTAATGGCCTAGGTTATTGTGTTAATCTCCCTAGGAAAATGTGTACCCAGAGTGATCCTCACACAATTAACACTCTCAGACAGAGTTAAATTACATTGTCGCTCGGGGCACGATGCAATTTTGCTAAAGATGGAATTTTTATTCCAGCGGTTTCCAAATTTCTGCCAACTAATTAATAAATTATTTACACTAAAAATAAATATAACTAACACTAAACTTATATTATTAATATCATATAGAGAATAAATTAAACCACATTGTCATATAATTAAATTACACAATGCAAAATTTCCATTATCTAGTCTTTAACAATGCAATTTTACACTGTAGAAAAATAAATAAATTGAGTAGGAAATGTTAAGGTGTTACACTCATCCTTCTTGTGGTTGTACTTTCCATTTCTAAAGCACACTTGTTAACTCATTAACAAGTGTACCAATTTGTCAAAGTAATATTAAAATGGTAAGATCGAGTGTCAAATCCACGGGGACTTTGACTGTACTCAGAGTTTGTATATATCTAATCTTAAGTCAATAAATGACTAAACTAAATATTTTTCAAAGTAATAGTGTAGAAATATAACTTCAACCATAATAAAGGATAAAATAGGAGAGCAAGATGCAAGAGACAAGAAAACAAACACTTGGAGGTGGACATTGATGTTTGGTGCAGATTTTGGTAGATGTGTTGGGTGTTTGGCCTACCAAAATTACTCTTAACGCAGTTTTAAATATTTTTCAGCATTTAATGTTATTCCAACTATTAACTTCATCAACTAAACTACTTTAACCATGTTTTCTTGTGTGAAAGACCCTAAATCACATAATTTCACTCCTGATCCTTTAAGAGCTAAACCAAATAATTTTGTTTTAAGAATAAAGATGCATAAATAAGGCTAAATAACACCATTTTATCCCTAGACATGGATTACCTAGAAGCTCCTTCAAGTTCTTAGGGTAAAAATATTTTTCGATGATTAAAACCCTATAACATACATGTGAATGGATGATTAAATCATAAACAAGGCAATAAACTTAGAAAGGAAGCAATAGTATTGTAACATTCAATGGATAGTAATGATCATTACATCAAAGAGTGTTTGGTATCCAAGCCCCTAACAAGGGTAATTTAACCTCTCATAGTCATGAGAGACGCAAAAACAAAAGATGAAACAAAGGGAATGGAAGAATAAGAGCTCCAAAGTGAGTGAGTTTGGTTTATTTCGTACACAGTGTAGCCTTTTATAATCTTCAAAATGATGCACAATCATGCTCTCTAAAAATGATTGTGTGCTAAGCTTGCATGTGCACGCTGAGCCCACATGCAAAATACAACTGGCTTAAGTGACCATGCGCTAAGCCTACAAGTAAGCGCTTAGTGCCATGCTCGATACAACTAGCTTCCAGCTTGGCTTCACGTGCTGAGCGTGCACTGTTGTTGAACGTGCACTGGAGCATTGAGCGCGCTACTCTAATTCTTCATACATCTTCCATTTTTTCTATTCATGTATCCAAAAACTCTACAAAATAGAACAAAACACTATAAATTTACTAGCTTTAGCATTCTTAAGATAGAAAATAAAAAGAAATCTAAATTCCTATCTTTTTAAGTTAGAAGAAGCATCAAAAGAAAAGAAATTAAATAATTTTAATGTAATTTAAGTGCACAAACTAAGTATGCATAGAAATTATCAACGTTGCATGTAACCCCTCATACTTCAAATTCAAACAAATGCCTCTAATCACTATATGCGGTACCAGTCTCTTAAGATAGATCAATTTCCACACATAGTCTTGCAAATTGAACCCTTTAGTGTATTGATGTTAGTTTATCAATCTTTAACATTGTCTGATGATTCGATCCAACCCTCCATAATAACTTATTATTGTAAAGCTCAAGCTATAGTTCTGAAATCCTCACCCACACAACCACCTTTGTCACTTTCTCTACACTTGATAGAAAAATGGCCCCCACCTCTGAACCAAGGGATAATGATCAGTAAACATCCATGGTCTCTCAAAGATGACATACCTATAATATTCCTCTGCAAAAAAACCATTGCGAAAGAGTTTCTATGCATATAAATTTTCTGCATTGTTCCCACTTCCCCCCAACCCCTCTTCAGCTTACTCTTTAATGCCTTGAAAGTGATTCTCCTCCCCATGAAATGAACCACCAATGCCTTTTGCCACAGTGCACTCCACTTCCCCAACTTTGTACTCGATACAACAAATTCAGGGCATAAATTTATTGCACCCTCACTCTCATTTACTATGTTACTATTTTCACTAGGACAACTCTCTTATTTCTTTCATTCCTCATTTCGTTCTTCACCCATAGTGATCATCAATTTTCCTTGTAAGGGGACCCCCATTTCTTTAACTGAATATGATACCTCTGATTCCATATCCACAACTCCTTCCATATAATCTCTAGCCTTGACCTTTTTTGTGCTACGGTCAAGTTGGTCTTTCTCTTCCTTTGTCGATTGATTTGGCTTGCTCAAAACCTTAGCACTCTCCATTTTTCTTTCTACGGCTAGTTTGATATAAAAATATCATATAACTCTTTGATTCCCATAAAATTTATATAAATATTTCCAATATTTATGACCAACCAAATAAATTTTATTCATACCTAAGAATCATGATTCCCATGATCCCTAATTTCTAGGAATGATTCCCAAGCATAAAAAAAACGTTTCCCCTACCACATGTCCCCTAAGGTTATAATTATATTATTTATACAATTTTTTTGTAATATTATTTAGTCTTTATCTCTCTTTCCCTTTATTACATTATTTATTTTTTACCTTGTATTTATTTTTCTTTCCAGGCTATGTTTGGTAAGTCATTCTAGCTTTCTTCTAACTTTTTTTAATAGCTGAAAAGATTGTTTGGTAATTTTATCCCCCTACCAAGCTTACTTCTCCTTCCTAACATTTTTTGAAACACTACTTGAAGTAACATTTTTTAAAACACTAGCTTCTATATTTTGATTTTTATATTTTATCTCCTTTTTATACTTAATTTTTTTTTGTTAAATTTCCTTTGTTATCCTTTTTAAATAAAACATGGTTTATTTATTTATTTTCACTTATTCTCATTATAGTTCACAAAATTGACAATGATAAATGTTAGATTTATTTTATTTTACTATTTTTAAAATAATTTTATATTAGACAATTTATTTGAACAATTATGCTAATTAACATAATAAAAGTATAATGGCTACTTAAGTGTATGTTATTTTTACTTTTTTAAAACTTGATTAAAAATATTTTAAAATATAATATAAGATTAATGTAGAATTTATAGTTTCAAAAATATAATAGTTGAAACTAAAAATATAATTAAAATAATTTATCTATAAAAAAATACAAAAGTTAGAAAATAATTAAAAAACTAAAATAATTACACTTTAAAATATATTTTTATCTAAAAATAAAATAAAAATATAATATAAATATGTAATTTTACAAATTCTAGATACTTAAAAAAATATTTTTACAAAATATTTTTAATTTAATAAGTTAACTTAACAGTTTTCACATACCAGCTTTCGGTTACAAGTTAATTGTTTAATTTTTAATTTTCTTTTCAACTTATTTTATCTTAACATAATTTCTATAGAGTTTTGTTGTAAGATTGTTATATTGCACATGTATAAAAAGGTAATAGGGTATCTTATGATTTTCTCAACTTAAATGAGTAGTGTTTGGATTGAATTACTTTAAAGATTAATTATTGTAAATATATAAAATCAACCATTGTTAGAATTACTTATTGGTTAGATATGTATGCTATGTTATCATTTGGATTGTTTAAAAGAGTTGTTTTTTAATAGTAAAATTACAAAAGAAAAATGGTATGAAGTTATTGATACTAGTTAATGTTGTATTTAAATTAATCAATTACTTATAATTTTTTCCATAAGAAATTTTATTATTTTTGGTGGAATGTTCCGGTATAATTAACGTTATCATTTCCGTTATTGGTTTTATAGTGAGGATTAAAGGGTCTACCACCCCTAAAACTTCGTAGGCCCACTCTAAAAAATATAGTAATAATGGACTAACGGTGGATGAAGGACAAAGTTGTCAGTGTTTAGGTAGAAATTTGCCAACAAGAACTATAATCAAGGAGTTCAAGACAAATAGGTTCTTAGCCTAAAAGAAATAACAGATTACGACTTGAGGAAAGAAGACAGGTCCCAACACAATTCTTTTCTTCCATTGTTGTGAGTAAGGTCCAAAACCTTCTTAAAAGTAAACAATAAAACATTAGAGTTCAATAAATAAATAAGTAGGCAACAAATACTAGAGAGCAACATTTGAGAGCGATGGCTTTGCATTTCAGCAACATTTGGAAGCAATTTCTGCTACTGAAAGCGACACAAGTCAATTTTCAATACTCAAATATACCCACATAAAATTGACTCTTCTTCTATATATACCAATATTTTTTATTTTAAAGACACTTCTTTGCTGCAAGCACAATCCTACGTATATGCAATTATTAAATGCGAATTATTTTGACTGTAGAGTGCAATGAACGGTGAGGTGTTTGTGAATTCATATTGCAAATGGAATTAATGGATCATCACAAGCTTAATTAGGCAAGTATATCAATTGTACAAGTAAAAAAGTAGTAAGTGAAATATTGTTCTTCTAAAGACTATAACAAGCATTGCGTACTAACTTTCAACATAGTTAAGCAAAAGTGGGGTTAAGTTGTCACAATTAATAGGGATTAGCATAAGAGGATAATCCAAATAAAGAAAATATTTAATATTTTTACTTATTTATTTGTATAAGAAGTAAAGAAAATACTTCTATTATTTTTATCAATTCAAATAACATTTTTTAATCTTATTTTCATATATTTTTAATTCTTTTTTTTTATCTCTTTTGTCTCCTCCAAACAAAGTGTAATCATGAGTAGGCTATTTATAAGTTAATTAATAATGAGTAAGCTATTCATAATTCCAAAATACTTATACCCTGTCTTAGTTTGTTGTGATACGCATGCATAATACATTTCTCATTTTAACACCTACTCAATAGAAAAAATGACCATTTGTATTTTTGCAAAATTATGCCTACACACCTTCATGCCGTGTGACATTTAGAAAGAAAAAAAGCTAAGAAAAATTAGTTTAGTTGATAAGAACTAAACTTATAGCTCACAAAAATATCAATTTGAATTTCGTAGTCAATGTGTGAACCAATTATAATTGGTTGGTATTACTTTTAATTGATTTTGTGAAAATTAATAAAGTTATCATAATTAAAAATTTCTGATTTGACGATACTGTAATTTTTTAAATTGTTAGTACATGTATTATTTATTATTTTTTATAAAATATTTTAGGTGGATTTTTGCTTGTAAAATCATTATTTCATAACCTACATTATTCTATCTTTTGGCAGGTTAATCTACCAATTCACCTCAAATTAGAGTGACTTGAATTTCTTAACCCACGTTGACTAGCAATTTAATCCACACTCACTCTCCGACATTTTGCTACCCTATATTTAATATATTAAAATTATTAAATATTTAATAATTATCATACAAAAACAAATAGAAGTATTATGCATAAAAAATATAAAAGAATTATTAATGAGAAAATGCTTTATCTAATCTCATGATAATTTTTTGAGGAGGGTTAACAGTATATTCCTTAATATACTCTTTATAAGGCATATTCTATTATTCAATATCACAAAATTAAGATAAAAAATTATTAAATAAGTAGCGAGACCTATTAAAATTTGTAAATTCTCATAAAATTCAGCATATTGTAGAGAGCAGTGTAGTGAGAGACAAGGCTAAATTTAACTTAAGCATTGGCAAGTTAATTTCTTGATATTACATAGAAAAGTTAATAATTAAATTTAAGATTATTTGGAATATACTTATTTGGATCTTGCTAACATGTAACTTTAGGTATTGGATAAAGAACTAAAAATATATTTATTATAGAAATTATAAGATAACGTAAAAAATTATAAATAACATGATTTTGTATATTCTTATAATAATATTTTTTAATTTTTAATTAATATCCTAAGAGTACTTTTATATTTATAAAAAAGATATAGGAGTAACATTTTTTTACCAAAATATTATTTCGTATACCGTGTTGCAATTAGTTAAATAAGCTGTCATAAATGTATAAATTTCGTGTTTTAGTTGGACAAAAGTTGTTTGTATCTTATCCGTGCTTGGTCACTTCAAGAAAAGAAACGGCACCGCATCATCCTACTTATTTAGGCTGAGTTTGAGACCGGAGTATGAGGTCACTGTTGTTGCAACATTATTTCAGCCCACTACACATGTCAACACAGTGTTAATTTTCTTGATATCACCAAGAAGATATGCTATAGTTTTTTTGATGGGAGAATATACTACAAAATATATAGTGTAACACCGGTAATAATGACATTTCATATAATGATACTTTATATAATTTTTTTTGTCAGAATCTTTATTGACATTATTCTACTTCTTTTAGATCATTGATTGTGCTTTATAAATCAATATAAATTTTTTTTGTGCTTTATCATTATTTACATATTTTTCATGAAACTTCTAAAAAGTTCATTTATATTATAATTATTCTAAAATATTCTTAATTAGTGAGTTCTTATATAATGAATTATCAAAAAATAAGTACATATTATTGATATAAATAATACTAATTAACTTTTTTTAAGTTATCTTCAATAATATGATTTCAAACTTGCATAATTCCTATTCCCTTAATTGTCGAATTCTTTAAGTTATCTTACTTGTCAAGATCTTATATGATGGACTATCGAAAAATAAATACATCTTATTAATACTTGTAATATCAATTAAATTCTTTAAGTCATTTTCACTTGCAAAATTTCATTCCTCCATAATTCTATTTCTCTCATTCTAATATGATTTATTTAGGATGTTACAATATATCAATACTTATATTTATTAATGTTATATATATATATATATATATATATATATATATATATATATATAGAAAATCACATGTTTTTTTTTTGCCACAAGTATTTCCTAGTTCATTGGGCCATGGGCTAATCACATGCCTAAGCAGTAAGCATATGTTGAAGTTGAACGGGCGATGAAAAAATCACCGAGCAAATGACCAATGAAAAACAGAACCAACATTGGCATTTGGCAATGAAAATTATAATCAGTTGGGTAGGGTGGGCCCGGACCCGATTCATCAGAAAAGGGTAATCAAATGGACGCAGCTGCAACTCCATTTCCGAAACCCCAAATTGATTCTCTCACCCACGGCAATAAATAGTACTGCTAACCTCTCGCCCACAGTCGTATTACAGTTATATTTTGTCTTAATTACCATTAAGTTTTGTTTTCCTTAATAACGTCGCTGTGCACTCTACTACTAAATATTCAATTTCAATGGAAAAAACATAACATAACCTATGTAGTATCATAAAAAAAATTTAATGTTATGTTTGGTTCATTAAATTTTAAATGCTTAATTTTGATTCTTTATATTCTTGAAAGTTTGATTTTAATATTTTTTTTATTTCCGTCAAATATTAACATTTTGTCAACTTTCAAATTTTTGAAATAATTAATATAAAATAATAACAGATAAAAATCGTTATTGCACCGCCGTTAGTGTTCGCCACGAAGCTCACCATTCCCGTCGCAACATCAATATTGCACCGCCGGTATTGCATCAGATGGCATAGAAACATTGCACCGCATCACCGTCTTCGTGGATTCTCACCAGTGTTACTAGTACCATGTTGTGAACAAAGAATACATGATAACATTGAGTGCAAAAGAGATACCATATGATTAAGGTTGAAGTTCACGAGGGAAACTAAAAAAACATGGTTCAAATCAACCTAGTGGCAGTGGTCATCGTTTCCCTTAGTCCACGATTTTCTGTCACCACACATATACTGGGTTTCAAATATGCAGTGCAGTGAAACAAGGTTCCTCCAATAAAAGATGGAGGAACCTCCATTAGTGCTTTATTTTAAAAATAAATAAAGATAGTGATGATTATAATTATTATTATTTTAAATTAATATTTGAAAATTTAAAAGTTGATAATGAAATGCTAATATTTTTGACAGATAATGAAAAAAGTATTAAAATTAACTTTTAAAAATATAAAAAATTAAAATAAAACTTTAATATACTAAAATGAAATAAATAAAATAATTAATGGAGAAAAAAGTGACATCAAACCAAAAAAGCATAAACTATGCAGTATTTTTATTTTTTTCAACCTTAACTTCAAATTACCGTTGTGTCCTTACTCAGGTTTTTGAAATGAGTTAAATATAATTTTTTTTATTTGGAAAATGATAGGAACAATTTCTTGGATATGTTCTATTGAGCACACTTTTTTATTTAATGTCATTAGAACTATAAAATTTTGTGATTCTTATATTCTATTTAGTTAGCTTCTTTTATTAATTTATAGTTTTTAATATTTTAACACACACATATATATATATATATATATATATATATTTAAAAAATATGTTAAAATAAGTAAATCTATCTCAGTATCTTTTTTTTTTAATACTGAGTTTTCTTATCAATATCTTCTTCTATCCGAAATTTTCATTTCAATTATATTATTATATATACACTGTAAAACTTTATTTTTATGTTTATTTATTATTTTTTCCATCTCAAAATAAGTATCATTTTATATTATTTTATACATAAAAAATTAATAAATAGATGAAAAAAATGATACTTTTATAAAAGTAATCTTATTAAATATATGAAAGAGAACAATATTAAAGTTACATTGAAAATATCAATTACAGTTGCATTGAAAAATCAAATATGATACTTATTTTGAAAAAACAAATCTATTGCAACACTTATTAAGACGGAGGTATTTCTTTCATTCTTAATAATAAGAATATTTTAATTAATTTATACATCTTAAAAAAGATAATTAATTTAGTTAATTATATTATTATTCTAAAATTAATTTTTTATCTTTATTCATTTAATTGTTTCTCATTAATTAATGTTTGGAGAGCAATTAAGTAAAAATATGTAGCAAAAAATAATTAATATATTAAAAATAATTTTTTTATTATAAAAAGAACAAATAAATTTATATAAATGATGTTATAATCAGGAAAAAAGGAGTAGTATTTAGAACTCCAATACTATATCATACATTTATTTCTCTTTTTTCTTTTTAATTATTATACTAACATTAAAAAAAAACTCCTTATTCCTTTTAACCATGGTTAACCAAACTTTTAACCACCCTTCACCGACTCTCCTATATAACCAGTAACTAACCCTCTCCACACCATCCACTGCTCTCCTTCGTTCCAGCACAACAACCTCTTCATCTCTCCCACACTTTTCTTTCTTTTCATTCTCTGCAACAACACTCACAAAAAACCAAAACACAAACCACAAACCACAATCATCAAAACAAAACCAAAAATGTCACCAGATTTCACACTCTTGTTCTTCCCGGAACTCGTCCAACCCCCTATAATTACCCTCCAAGCCGCCCTATGCATCCTTCTCTTAATCTTCCTCCTCACGTTTTTCCTCACCCCCGGCGGGCTCGCGTGGGCCTGGGCCGCCAAGTATTCGGGCCGGTCCATCATCCCGGGCCCAGTAACGGCCCTGCTCGGCGTCTTCACCGGCTCCACCCCGCACCGCGCGTTATCCAAGCTCGCTCGCTCTTACCACGCAGAAAAGCTCATGGCTTTTTCGATCGGTCTGACCCGGTTCGTCGTCTCGAGCGAACCGGAAACCGCGAAGGAGATTCTCGGCAGCTCCGGTTTCGCTGACAGACCGGTGAAGGAATCGGCCTACGAGCTTCTCTTCCACCGCGCAATGGGGTTCGCACCGTACGGAGAGTACTGGAGAAACCTGAGGAGAATCTCCGCCCTTCATCTCTTCTCTCCCAAGAGAATCACCGGCTCCGAAGCCTTCAGGAGCGAGGTGGGGTTGAAAATGGTTGATGAAGTTAAGAGGGTTATGAAGGAGAACCAACACGTGGAGGTTAAGAGGATTTTGCACTACGGCTCGTTGAACAATGTGATGATGACGGTGTTTGGTAAGTGTTATGAGTTCTACGAGGGAGAGGGTGTTGAGCTTGAGGCTTTGGTGAGTGAAGGGTATGAGCTGTTGGGTGTTTTTAACTGGAGCGACCATTTTCCGGTTCTGGGGTGGTTGGATTTGCAGGGTGTGAGGAAGAGGTGTAGGTGTTTGGTTGAAAAGGTTAATGCGTTTGTTGGGGGTGTTATCGAAGAGCATAGAGTGAAGAGGGTAAGGGGTGGGTGTGTGAAGGATGAAGGAACTGGGGATTTTGTTGATGTTTTGCTTGATTTGGAGAACGAGAACAAGCTCAGTGAGACTGACATGATCGCGGTTCTTTGGGTAAATTATTTGTTTTCTCTTTTTTAATGTTTTAATGGGTTTTTTTTACATGAAAACTCCCTTTTTTAATGACAAACTTGTGTATGTTTTTTAAGGACAAAAGAGAATAGAGGGAACAAAATATGGAGAATTTATGGTTTTTTGTTCGGAGAGAAAAGAAGAAAGAATTGACTTTAGAGTAAAAATTTTCAATATTTTTTTCCTTTTTACTTTTCCTTTTTTATTTTAAACTTGTCTGGGCCTTTCTTTCTTTTCAATTACCAAACAGATCATATAATATACAGTTTGATAGATATTTTCAATTTTATTTACTAGTTACAATTAAAAACTAATCTCTCTAAATTAGAAGTTATTAAGAATATAAATTGGTCGGTCTTATTTCACTCAAAATTTTACTCACGGCTTGTTAACTTTTAATAGTTTTTTCAATTATTTCAACGTATATAGTGTGTTGTTTTTCTTTTGTTGGTGTTGTTTAACTTTGAAGCGTTTTATTTTGTTGTAGGAAATGATATTTAGGGGAACTGACACGGTTGCAATTCTGTTGGAGTGGATCTTGGCTCGGATGGTTCTCCACCCCGACATCCAAGCCAAAGCACAGCGCGAAATTGACTCCGTCTGCGGACCCTCCAGGCTCGTATCCGAAGCAGACATCCCGAACCTGCGCTACCTCCAGGGCATAGTAAAAGAAACTCTCCGCGTGCACCCACCAGGCCCGCTACTCTCGTGGGCTCGCCTGGCGGTGCACGACGTTACCGTTGGCGGCAAGCACGTGATTCCCAAGGGCACTACCGCTATGGTGAACATGTGGGCCATAACGCACGACGAGAGGTTCTGGGTCGAGCCCGAGAGGTTCAGGCCCGAGCGGTTTGTGGAGGAGGAGGATGTCAGCATAATGGGGTCTGATTTGAGGTTGGCACCTTTCGGGTCTGGGAGAAGAGTGTGCCCTGGGAAGGCCTTGGGCTTGGCCTCGGTTCATCTTTGGCTGGCTCAGTTGCTACAAAATTTTCATTGGGTTCAATTTGATGGTGTCTCTGTTGAGTTGGATGAGTATCTTAAGCTTTCTATGGAGATGAAGAAGCCACTAGCTTGCAAGGCTGTGCCTAGGGTTGCTGTTTAGTTTTGTTGGTGTTGTTGGGTTACTTGGGTTGGTTTGAGTTATTTACTAAGTTTAGTAAAAAGAAAAAAAAAAGTAGGGTTTAGAGGACCTTCTTATTAAAATCTAATACTAGTGGGTTGTTTTTAGGTTTAATGGTAGGGTTTGGAGGTTGTAGTAAAGAGAGGGTAAGAGGTTACTTTTGTGTGAGAAGTTTTTAATTAACTGGATATATATGGATGTTGAACTTTATGTGCGTGTTGTTGTATATACGCACAGTTAAGTTTAATGATCATATGGATTTAGTGATCTACTCTACCTATATGTTTTTAACGAGTGATGTTATATATATGTTTTCTTCCTACCTTTATATATTTGATGCTATAGAAATGTATTTGGAAATACTACTCGTTTTGGATTTGGTTTTGTAGATCACGTTCATATCGTTTAAAATACCAATGACCTGCGCGTAACTTGGGAATACAATCAACCGGAACGAATTCGAAGTAGCTCAATATTAATTGTGTTGTTGTGGGATGTGTATAAATTTTATGTGGCTTGGTATTAATGGTGATTTGGGATAAGTATAAAGTTCATTGAACTAAGGAATGGAAACGTCATTGTTATTAATAAATCTTGTTTGTGATGAAGATTTTTGTTTCGAAAATTCTAATGCATGTCTATAAGCGGTGGATGTAATGTAGTTGGCGATCAATAGCATGTATTTGGTTAAGGAATTTATTCCATTTCAGGATGAGTTTGTAGATGGTTTTTTATTTTTGAGTTCAAGATAAGATGTATGCGAGAGACCATTCAACATTTTCACTAAGTTAAAATAATTTAGGAAGAGTGTGACAATTACAGAGATATGATGAGAAACGGTTATATGAATTTTGTTATTTATGAGTAAACTTGCTTTCCTGTAAATAAAACAACCTATTAAGTAAAAGAAATTCTATTGACTTCATACAAGAAATATTTGGAAGAAAAAGAAATACTATTTTCTTAGTATTAAATAAATATGCAATGATGTAAAATTTATTGTACGTAAACATTATTATAGTTAACTGAATCTATAAACTCATATTTTATAATCGATAAATTGAATTTTAATTTTATAAGAAAAATTCAAAAATGTGTTTTAAAATTATGTTAAATCCAAATAGGCACCGTGTTCATTATGCTCGTTCAACGATTCTTCGAGTGCAACCTGCACTTAACTCTACAATGGCGGACATGTGAGACAGTTTATTCTTCTAAAGGCGATTCTGTGAATTGAGTTTTTTTGGGTTGTGGGATATTTGCCAGATTTTAATACAATTATATGAATTCTTTATGGCTGGAAAATTGACACGCGTTTTACTACTTAGGGCGGACGTATTGTATTTTGGTTATTGACAAGGATTTACTACTATATCATATTATTGGAGGAAGCACCTTATTTACTTTAATAAAATTAGTACATTAGAAAACCTTAAACATACTTTAATACATATTTATAGTTATTTTTATTCAGGTGATGTATAATTGTATATAGGCATATATGAGAATGGTTTTGTTATGTAATAATAATAAGAGTAATATATGTAAATTATAATGTCGAAAATTGTGTAGAGATTTAAAGATAATGTAAAGATATTTATAGCTTATTTTAAATCATTTTAACTTCTTGTTATATTATTTTATTTTATTTATTCCAAACATTTTTTATTTTCTATTAACCGTCTTAAAAAGAATAAAAATTAACCAATACATATGCTTTATAAATTTTATGAACTTATTTCATAAGGCTGAACTTGTAGCAAGGGCGCAATATGTTTGAATTCTGGAATATTTTTCCAACTCTTCTTTGTGTTTCAACTAATTTGTATTTTTTTTCTTTGAGTGCATATGATTGTATTTGTAAATTGATAAAGGAGAAACAAGTGTAAAATGGGTTCTCAAATTCTAACTGAGGAGTTGATATTAGTGAATCTATATCTATTAAGTACCGTCATTATTTATTAGTCACTTGGTAATTAATTATAAGATAGTTTTCAATTTTTTTAGAAGATTATTTTTTAATTTTAAGACGTATTAATTATTTTTTTTACATATCTTTATTTATTTATTTATTTATTTTCTAAATATTCATAAGAACTAATTAAGTGGATAAAAAGATTAAAAAAAAGAGAATTTTAAAATAATAATATAAAAATTTATATATTTAATATAATTAATTAAATTAACTATTTTCATTAAAAAATATGAATTAATTGAAAAAATATTATAATGAGAGGAAAAGAGACTACACACATGAAACATTTAATATCTCTTGAGAGCTTATATTATTGGCATAGCATTAGACTGAACAGTAAAAGGATCTGAGAGGTGTCAATGTATATCTCTTCTTTTACTGTAATTTTTAGTGTCTAACAAGTACAGACGCGTTTTAATAATTTCTTTTTATAGTTTTTTTTCTTTCAAGAGAGATATATTTGAAGTTCAGAAGTTTAACCACTATAACTTATTTAATATATAACCATAAAATTATTACTCTATATACTAAGAAAATAAGAAATTGATTTTTTTTATCTTTCAATAGCCACGTCAAATTATCAAGTTTTAAAATTAAAATTCATGTATCCAAAATTCCAAATAAAAGTACTAATAATTAAGAGCAAGATAGGTCCCTTTATTTATTTTTTAAAAGAAGATCTTAATGTAATTCTTTTAAAAGTGATATTGTAAGGTGGTAACTAGATAATGTGATATATTTATAGTTTATACAATATTTACTTATTGTTTAAGATAAATGTTAGTCAATATATATCTTTAGAATATTAATTAATTAAGAAAACAAAAAAAAATGAAAAAAAAGTTTATTATGTCAAAAATGTAAAAGTTATCTAATAAGTGTTTTTTCAACAATTAGGAATATTTAATAATATCTATTTAATTAATATCTCATCATGTGTACGTTTAGAGTATTTGCTAATAAGATCTATATATACATGGTATTTTATTAGTTAGTTTTACTATTGTTATTATTATTTGATTAAATAGTTGCTTAACACTTTTATGCTAAATTTTTTAATATAAACATAATTTAACTAGTGTCCATACATAAATTATTTATCAATTAAGAAAATCTATGATCAAATTGTTTATATTATTCGATGATCGAGCAGATAACCGTAGAAAAGTCCATTTCATGAGATTCCTATACAAACATGTATTTTAAGCCTCGTCATGTGACTCACCTCTCTAACTGTATTTGTGTGCGTTTGTACTAACATACTTTTGTTTCCCACCTAAACTTCTTTTATTGATTCCTTATAATTACCCTCTTTAGGAATGAGGTAGACTGATAGTGAAGGGAGCACACCTTTTTTCCCTTGGTTCGTTCTTCAACAAACCCCACTTTTCTTTTTGCTTAAAAAAGAATTCAATACAACTTTCATGCAACAATTTTGGTTATCATCGCCAAACACCCATATATCACATATACCCTATGGCCCATCTACCTTTATTCTTTTTTGTTTTCATTTGCAACTTAGTTTTTAATTATGCATGCATGCCATTTGAATGAACCAACCATCACCACATATCTTCCAAGTATCGCCATATGTTCTTGTTTTACACTTGAATTGACTAAAGCTAAAAGTAATTTTTTTCCCCTTGAAATTCTGAACAAATGCTTTTCTTTTGTTTTTAAATAATTCGGTACATCATAAAGATTTAGTATCAAGTTCTGCTTTCTTTGAGATTTGTTCATGTTGTGATCATTTGGCAACTCTAGTAGCGTTCAATTAGCCAACTTGTCTATGTTTTGACTATACATAATCCACTTTTCTAATTAATTGCTTAAAATTTAAATAAAAAACATTTTATATACTATATATAATTACTTTAGAAAGAAACTAAAGAGTATTATAGTTTCGAATTTTAAATTAAGAATGTTGAATTAATTTCTATATTTGAGACATAAATAATTGAAATATAAATCACAATTATATACTGTATTAAATAAGAAGAACATTAACGACTCTGACAAAATAGCGATTAGAAGTCACTGGCTCTGTCAGCAGTTAGAGGACACAAATAGTTTCTTTTTGAAAAGCAAGAGGACACAAATAGTAAAATCGATTATTGGAGGTCATTAGCATAATATTGCAAGTGCCAAACAACAATGGTTAATAGTTAGAATAATGAAATTTTTTAGAATATGCAAGGACAAGGATAATAGATAGGAAACTGTAAAATTTTAACTCTTATCTTTATCTTCAGTACTTGGAATTATACGATGTACGTAAGCTAAGATAAGAATTCAATAATATATATTTTTAATTGATCATTTTTATTAATAATTTTCTTACAATTCATATGTATTTATACATATATATGTGTGTGTGTTTTTAACGTAGGAAAAACTTATTACAGTAGTTTTGATTAAATGGATGTGACTTAATAATCATTTGCAATAAAATTTTAATTTTGCTTATTGAATGCATACAAATTAAAAACTGAGGCAACTACTAAGTAGAATCTTAAGATTGATTCCTGGTATTATAAACAAATAAAATGCTATTGTTAAAAAAAATAAAGATACTCTCTACTTACTTGCAGCATAGTGCAGCAGAAAATCGAAAAAAATAAAATAAAACATAAATTTTTATGGAATTTACCGAACACAACTTGGAGATATTTTTTCCCCAATGGCTCAAGTCTTTTCCTTGTTATTGGAAATAGAACTGGTTTTCTCATGAGAATGATGAGATATAATGTGTATTTTTTATAATATCTAGTTAATCTTAATAGATCCTTTAGGAATAAGCTAATAATTATTATCTTTTTAATGTGCTTGTGCGCAAATCAAAATCTTCAATAACAAAAGATTCCTAGATAGTGGCTGTAGATTTATGAAACTTGAGATAGAACCTCTATCTAAGAACTTTAATGATACGAAGGGCACTTCACGGTGCCACTTTCAAATGAATGAAGAATAAGAACCCAGCCACATAAACAATTTTTTGTTGGGACATATCAATGGTTCAGTTCTTTTTTTCTTTGATTCACATTCTTTAAGAAAAGAACATTTCTGAGCCTTCCAAAAGCTTCCCAACTTTTTTTACGTGTAAAGGAGATGCATTTAGGATTTGTATATCCAAACGGACATTTTTTATTATTTGCCCCATAACCATAAGTGCTAGTTGCTTTCGTTACTTTTTTTTTTTTATTCTCATATCTAATGATTCCATGGCCAAAAATATTTTACTGATTTTCTCTGTGCAATTAACCAATTTACCTAGAATATTTCTTTTAACAATTGTCTATATATAATGGGAAATTTGACCAGTAAGAGAGCATTGATTTGGAATGGAATATTGTCACATAGCTGGCTAGTATCTAATTTATACCTACTCTAAATCTTATGTATTATTATTCTCCAAGATCGAACATTGCTTATACAAACATGGTGTTGCTAGCTTATTTCAGATATGTATCCAGGGCCGGTCTAATGTATTTATTGATCTAAAATTAATTATAAAATGAGGTCTTTCTTAGTTTAATAATTTTTTTAGCAAACATTAATATTTATATTTTTTATTGAAAATTTATATTTTTATTGAAAATTTATTTGGAGCTTTTAAGAATGTAAAGTTATTTATTAATTTATTATAATCGATTTTCTTTAGCATTTTTTTAATCAATATAATTCATTCAATTTTTCTTGAGACATTATTGATCTTAAATAAGATTTAATTAATTTTAGTTTTGAAAAAAAAAATTCCACCAAAGCAACACTTATCGGAATTGTTAACATTATTCTATAAGTAATAAAAGTATTTGGAAATTAATCAATTTTTTTATACAATTAACTATGTCAATCGGTGTATCATTTTTTATTTGTATAATTTCTCTTACAATTTTTAGTTATGTGAATAAATCTAATCTATCAATGTCCAAGTGATTATTATATTTTAATGAACATCCAAGGTTAAGACAATATTCTCTATATTTTTCAAAAAAAAAAGACATTTCAATTGTTCTATAGCAACATTTGTACCCATATGTTTTGATTGTAACCTTTTACTAATGGAATTTACCGCAAATAATATGTCATACCAAATAGTCATACTTAACAAAAATTCAACATTTTCAAGTTCATAAGTTTCTAAACAATCAGCTTAGCTTTTTATTTTAAGATCATCATTAATTTCACCTAATTTTAATAAAACATCTCTTATTTTTGGAGTTTGAAATCTTAAAACTCTTAAACTTCCAATACGACTATGACAACCAAATTGTATCATCTTAAGTTAGTCATATCACAAAGTACCAAATTTAGATTATGACAATCACATGGAATATAAAATGATCGAGGATTAATGTTTAAAATCCTTTTTTGCACACCTTGATGTTTTTCTTTCATATTTGATCCATTATCATAACCTTGACCTCTTAAGCTACTAATATCAAGTCCAATATTTATTTCATTCATAATAGCATCAAAAAGACTTTTCTCATTTGTATCATCTACTTTTAAAAATTATAAAAAATATTCAAAAGCTTGTATTTGAGTTGAAGAAATCTACACATCGTAATACAAAAGATATTTGTTCTTGATGACTTGCATCAGGACTACAATCAATTATGATTGAATAATATTTTGCATTCTTAATATTTTTTATAATATTTATTTTAATTTCACTTGCTAACAAATTTATCAATTCATCTTGTATCCTACGTTCAAGGCAATGATTATGAATTTTATTATCTTTAATTTGATGAATATGTTATTGCATTATAAGATCAAATTCTATAATTATTTCAATTAGACTTAAAAAGTTTACATTACTTACTTCGTAAATTCTTTAATCTGTTCTACGAAATGCTAAGTTAGTTTTTGCAATAGTTTTAACAACCGCAATAATTTTAAATAAAACATTTCTCCAGTGTTCTTTGTCTCTATTTATTTGTTCTTGAACATGTTTGTCAATTGTTTTATTTTTCAATAACCTTGTTTCTAAGTCAATCCATAAACTCATATTAGCAATATGCTCATTACTTATCTCATGATTCCTCAACTTATGACTGATATTTCTCAAATTCCAACTACCTTCATTAGCTAATTTAGTTGTACTAAGAACAAGATTAAACAATTTGCAATAGAAACAAAAGACTTTATCCAAATCTTGAGAATAAATTAACCATTTTCTTTCACGTTGTTCACCATTAGACAACTTCTAAATGTAAAACGATGAAGAAAAGTGTCTTGAGAATTCATTAGAAATATTAGTAATTTTAATAAGACATTTTTCTACTAATAAATCTCTAAAACTTGTACTAATATATTTGTCTATTGACTTGGATCATATATATTTTTAATAGTTATTTCTTTTAATTTATTAATTTCTTCTTCTTTTTCATTTTGAGTTTGTTAATCAATATAATCTTGCTTATTAACTAATAATACTTCTTTGTTATATTCATTTTCATCAATTACTACATAGTTAACTTGTTCATTAACTAATACTTCTCTATTTTCATTTTCATTAATTTCTACATTGTTAACTTGTTCATTCAACAAACAATTACTTGTATTTTAGGTTTATTTTTATCTGTTTTGATAAATCTATCTAGAGCCCCTTTTGTGATTCAATTAAAGCATAATTTTTTTTTAAGTTTTGAATAACCAGATTCAAATTTTCGAGTTGACATATTGAAATAAAGCAACTAATATATAAAAAATAAATAAAAAATTATGAAAAAGATGTTAGAGCAATAAAACTTGATTGTCAACTTACAAATGAATTATTTTATATATTTCTTTGAGTTCAAATATTTCATCGCAATGCTCTTTGAACTCCGAAATTAATAAATGTAAAACAAAAATATTTTAGAATTTCAAGAAATTATACAAAAATAATACCAGAATTGAATTATAAAAAATATAAAAATTACAATCATATTTCTAAAAGCGAAAAAGAGTATAAAGGATTCAAATGGTTTAATCAAATTGATAGAAGAATTATTAAAATAACATGTGATATACCTTACATGTGAATCAGGACCAACAAAATCAAGTCACAAATCAATAGCAAAAAATGAATATTGAGAAAAAATACTAAATGTACTTAATCAAATGAGAATAAAGGAAAAAATAATCAAAGAGCTACATAGAATATAAATAAGAATAATAGTGATACTTTAGTTAATTTGAGAGAAAAAAGAGTGACTTTTGGATTACTTGCATTAATTAGAGAAAATAAAAAAAATTTAGATTAATTTTAATGAAAATTGATATATTTAGATTGAGAGACACTTGATATAGTCAATCAAAAGAAAAAATAATTAATGAGAATCAATTAGTAATTAATTTTAAGTGAAAACTAAACAATTGAATTATGGATTTTATCAAAAATTAAAACTATAGTTTTTTATATTATTTTTTATGAGTATTATAAAAAATATAAATTTTATAATTATTAATATTTTTTTAAGCCTAATTTTTTTTAGAGATCTAAAACAATAACTGTAGTTACTTTATCCTTGTGCTGCTCCTGTATGTACTTTGATCGATTCCAACCATTTAGATTGTCCTAAGAAAACTGCAAGCAGCATTTGTACTGGTGTATGCGTGGAAAGAGCTTACGTAATTAAAAAGATTTATGTTGCGTTTTAGGTCCATAACTTTTTGGTTAATTTTTAGGTTGATTATTTGCAGTATGTGTATGGGAAATTCTTTGATTTGTTTATTTGTCTAAATTTAACTATATATATATATATATATATATATATATATATATATATATATAATATATTTTTTTTTTCATGCAAGCTAAGGAGATTATTAAAACACTAGTTTTATATTTTTAAGGAAAACTGCCCACTAGGATCAATTTAGTAATAGGAAATTTGGATAGCGTGCATGAGAACTTATATATATTCCGTTGCCATCATTATGCATAAAAAAGAAATATTTTAAAGAAGATTAATATCTCTATCTCAGGAGATTACTCCTTACTCTAGACTAAACTTGAGCCACCAAAAAAATTATAAAGAAGAATGTTAATTGGGTATGATACGGTAAACACTATTTTTCTTAAAAAAACCAATTGTTATTGATATATTTTCACTGTAAATTTTCAATATAATCACATCATGAATTTTAATAGAACATTTTGTTTATTTATCTTTTTCTTCAGTATTCTCAAAACATTAATTCGCAAGATTTCACTATATAAATATGCTAAGTTTTGTTCTTAATTTTCAGTGCCTCTATTTTTCAACCTTTTAAGTTTATCTACTCTTAACACAATCAATAGGAAATAGCACTACGATTGGCTTACTGATAGAAAATTTAGGTAATATACATGGGGCCATTGATTCTAACCAGGGCAACCATTGTACACCAAAAAAATAATAGACAACAAATAAGTTACTCAAATCTTAAAATTAAATACCAAACACGAGTTAATTAACATATACTATATATATATATATATATATATATATATATATATATATATATATATATATAAACTATGTTTTTATTTTTTATAAATTAACAAATTTTCAAAACTTTTAAGTTTTTCGAGAATCAAAACTAATATAATAATTAAAAGATAAAATAAAAAAATAACTTATGAATTTTGTATCCCTAATTTATATATCATATGTGTAATATCTATCAATCATATTTAAGTTTTGAGATATAAGATGAGTTGGATGGTTAATGAAGAAGAAAAGAAAAAAAATGTCTTCTTTTAATTTGCTAAAAAAAAAACTAACATTTGAAGATTAAAAAAATATTTAAGTTTATATGATTTAATTAATGAGCAATTCAAGAGGGTGACATGTGAGGTGATCTATAATATTCAATAAATTGCAAAAAATAGTCTTATTTAGTATAAAAAGGTAACTTAAATATTTTTGCAAAGATATTATAAAGAATGTTTGTATCGGGATAAAGGCATTGATTTCTTTTTTTTTTTTTCATTACAAGCTAGCTTTTTTCTATGTATTTTTTTTTAAAAATAATCCTAATTAAGACTTTTCTACTTTCTGATAGAATCTCAAAGTATTTTACAAGATTTTTAGTTCGAGATTTAATTAGTCACACTTAAGTCTCTTAAAAAAATTGTTATGTAAAAAGGAAATTCAAATTCTTTCAACAAATTCAACATATATTATTAATTGAGTTGAGTTTTTGAGTATCATACTTAATCCAAAACACAAGAATGTTTATTGTAAGAAATGATACAATACATGAGCTCACATTTTGTGGTACTTGCAATATCCATTTAAATTGAGAAAACCGTGCTCTTCCAAATGTATGTTTATTGTGACATCAACTATAGGGCTATTAATAAGTATAGGTCTACTTATAATTCAATTTGATTCAATTATACTAGGTTGTTATTTTTAAGTGTTTGAGTCGAATCTGATTAAACTCATTTAAGACCCGATCATAAATGAGTTGAATAAAGAGTTCTATTTTTTGAATTTGACTCAATTTAACTCTACTTATACCATATAATTTAAATTTGTTATTATATATAAATAAAATGCAAAATACATTAATATTTAACTCATATAATTTATTAAATTAAACTACTTGTGATTTTTTTCTTTTTTAAGTTGTTGTTTTTATCTCTATCTTAATTTTGTTTATTTTTCCTTATGCTAATATAATACTTTATTTCTATCTAAAATAAAAATATCATATTAGGATTGAAATGATTAACTTTATTAGTCAAATATTGTTACAATTTGATCTCTTTTGAATATATTTAATTATTATATACTCACAAAGTTTTAGGCAAAAATAAATTATTTTTCTAAAAATTATTATTTTATACAAAATAAAAATATTTTTTAAATATTTAAACATGATTAACCCAATCTGTTTATGTTGTGTTAGTTTGAGTTGGATTTGTAAAAAAATTAATCTAAACCAATTCAATCAATAAAATTTTGATCGGATTGAATAACGATTTAATCAATCTTAATCTGTGAATACTCTAGTAAATAGAAAGTTCATTTTTTTGTTATTTACATCTAAGCCAAATTCATAATAAAAACATTTTTTAAATATTTAAATACGATTAACCCAATCTGTTTATGTTGTGTTAATTTGAGTCGGATTTGTAAAAAAATTACATAAATCTGAACCAATTCAACCAATAAAATTTTGATTCAATTGAATAACTATTTAATCAATCTTACACCATAAATACTCTAGTAAATAGAAAGTTCATTTTTTTGTTATTTACGTCTAAGCCAAATTCATAATAAAAACATTTTTTAAATATTTAAACACGATTAACTCAATCTGTTTATGTTGTGTTAGTTTGAGTCGGATTTGTAAAAAATTACTGAACCAATTCAACCAATAAAATTTTGATTCAATTGAATAACTATTTAATCAATCTTACACCATAAATACTCTAGTAAATAGAAAGTTCATTTTTTTGTTATTTACAACTAAGCCAAATTCATAATAATTACTACTGGCAGCATTTTGTAAGTGAACTGTATATCTTCACTTCTCCAATCATGCCATTAGTCTACGAGCTCCAAGTTTGAGAAATAGCGAAAAACTTGTCTGGATTATCCTATTGATTTAACATAGTTTAAATGGTTGGAGGAGTGGACCCATAAAATTGGTCACAGCATGGCCACTGCAACAATTTTGTGAAGCAGTATTTTTCTACCTTTTTAACATAAATTCTTGGTAGTAGGCCCTATTCTGCATGATGTTGATGAACTAAGTTCTAAACTCAATTGCACTGTTAATATTTAAATAGTGAGACAATGACAAATTGACTGGGGAAAAATAAAGAGACAATGACAACATGTTTTGGTTTTTGGTTACAGAATCGGTTTGGGCTTTTTGTGGCATTGGGAGTTCTTAGACAATGACAAAAATAATTTAACTGTCCTTTATATCTACTGCGTTCCAGCTGGTTAACAAATTAATTTTAAGAGTAAAATATGCAATTTTACTTGATGATGAAAAGATTAATATTTAATATTTTGTGTATATATATATATATATAATATTAATAAATTATGAATGTATTGAAATATTAATTTTTTACTTTCCCATCAATAGCTAAGATTATTTATATCTTTACTCACTTTAGAGAAGTTAAATATAATTTAATAGTATTGAATATAAATAAAAAATACAATGTTTAATGAAGGAGAACCACATGGTTTGTTCTCTTATTCAAAAATAAAAGCTCAGATTTTTTCTTCTTCTGAATTTCCTGGAAAAAAACGCCCCAGACAAAAACTTAGATTTATAATATAAGGGTGACTGATTAAAGTGATTTAAATGTTTTAGCGTTTGAAAAATCTAATGAAAGCTTAACATTTAATTTTAAATTATTCACGTAACATAGGTGATTATTTTTATAGTCTAAATTATAAGTTTTTTTTAGTTGTAAGAATCAAACTATTATATATCATAAGATTTATAATAATTTACACACTATTTAATCAACTGAGGTAGACACTTTGCTAAATCATAAGCATTTTCTTTGATTTATTGAATTGACATTTTTATACAGCTTGTTAGTGGTCACAAAGATGAATACAAGAACTAATAGTTATTAATTAGTCTGGATGGGTAAAAACAAAACAACACAAGATAAAAGAAGTGGTGGAGCACTGGACACTAGGGTTTCTTACTTTGTTTAAAAAAATGCATTTAAAAATAAATAGAAAATAAAGTGGGTCAACAAGTTGACTCAACTCAACATAAGTTGGCTTAACTAAGATTATGATTGGGGTGGTTGAGTTTTTGATTTTTGGTTTATAAATGTAAATTTCAAAACAAAACACCTTTGACAAAATGGAGTTTAAATAATTTTAAATCATTTTCGAAATACTTTTACTCTCATTTTTAAAACAAAGAAAAAATGATTTATGAATTTGGTTTAGTTTTAAAAAAGCACATATTTTTCACATTTGACAATTACGTTTTTGCTGCCACCACTACTATCATTGCTACCGCCACCACCACCACCTCTGCCATCAGTACCACCACACCACCACTGGCATTACCATTGTCACCACCACCACTACTAACACTAATATCACCTTCGACACCGCCACTACAAACACCACCAACACCATCGCAACCACCACCACAAACTACTACTATCGACACCAACACTGTTATTACCACTGTCACTGACACCACTGACATTACTGCCACCACCACTGTCATTGTCACCACCATCATTATCGTCACCACCAATACCACTTCTGTCATTGGTACCATCATCACCACCACCATCAACATTACTACCACAATCACCACCAACGTTGCCGCCACCATTGATTGCCACCACCAACATTACCATTATCACCTCTATCACTTCTACTACCACAACCACCATTGGTATCTCCACCAGAAATGTCGCTGTTGACACCATTACACTCACCACTGTTGTCACTCTCACAAAATACTCTTAAACTAATTTTAATATAATATAAAACTTTCAAAATAAGTTTATTTTGAATCATATTAATTTTGAAACTTGGTTTAATTTTTTTTTAAACTAAAACTAAAAAATTTGATTGTTATTTTTAAATTCAAACGTAAAAATTACCCCAAACAAAACCTAAACTAGTCGAGTTAAGAGATTTGACATGGGAACATTCACATTACTTCATTCCTCTATTATAATTTAATTAAATATTAGAACTGTACCTTAAAATCTAATATTGTTTCTAAACCTTGTTCAATTGATGTGCACATGTTCTACCAATCTTAAGCATCATGCCTCTTACCAAACTAAATTTCGATTATGAGCGTATGTTATAAGAAAAATTGAATGATCTAATCATACTTATATACATAAGAAGCTATTAGATCAAATGCGGAAAAATTAAGATCATAAATACCTCCCGCCATTGCTATTCTTGTTTGCTCTGAAGATGATTTGCAGTTGTCCGTGAATTAAATAATCTGTAAACAGTTTGTGGGTATCCAAACTAATATAACTTTTGCCTTAAGGATCTTCTATGCTTTCACTATCACTCACTGATGGTGTATTGAGGTTTTCAGATAGCAAACACAGGTATCTTGGCCATGGTGCACATATCCTTATATAACCTCTTCCCATCAAAGAGGTTATATTTGATATGCATAAAACGTGGGCTTAGTTGCTAAAAATAAAGGATAAGATTAGCTGATAAGATTAGCAACAACTTATTCCTAAGAAGATAAGGGATAAGATTAGCAACAACTTATTCTCAAAAAGATAAGATGAGTGGACCACCTTAGGTGATTTTGACTTAGTCAAGTAACAAAAAATAAACCAACATTCTCCCACTTGGTCCACATATCTTATCATACACTTTAGTGATAAATAAAATACATGAATCATGGTGATAGTTCCTCTAATATATATGAGTAATACCTTCCATGTATTACATTGCATTATATTTCTCAAGCCCATACAACTTAATGAATAAACCCAATGTTTATTCTAGGTCCAAACTTAATTGATGTTTCTCAGAATAAATAACTGTAGATGCGCATAAACTGAATGAAAAACATCACAATAGAGTTTATTAGTATCATTCTTACAATGAAAATCATATATAGGAACCAAGTCCCATCCTTTCCACATGATCCTTAAATTTAAATGATGGCATGCCCTTAGTTAAAGGATCGACAATCATTAATTCAGTGCTAATGTGCTCAATAACCACTATATTATC
>CM023941.1:8285797-8303695 GCA_013407115.1 Glycine latifolia
AATAACTGTAGATGCGCATAAACTGAATGAAAAACATCACAATAGAGTTTATTAGTATCATTCTTACAATGAAAATCATATATAGGAACCAAGTCCCATCCTTTCCACATGATCCTTAAATTTAAATGATGGCATGCCCTTAGTTAAAGGATCGACAATCATTAATTCAGTGCTAATGTGCTCAATAACCACTGTATTATCTTTAACACATTCTCTTATGGCTAGATACTTAATGTCGATGTCCTTGCTTCGACTACAACTTTTGTTATTCTTAGCCATAAAACAACATCTAAATTATCATAGTATATCTTCAATGACTTAGAAATGAAATCCATAACTCTAAGCCCAGAAATGAAACTCCTTATCCATACACCATGTGAGGTAGTCTCAAAACAATAAACGAACTCAGCCTCCATAGTGGAAGTAGCAGTCAAGGTCTGCTTGACACTTCTCCAAAACACAGCTCTACTGGCTAGCATAAAAATATATACCGAAGTCGATTTTCTCGAATCAACGCAGCCAGCGTAGTCTGAATCTGAGTAGTCAATCACTTCCAAGTTGTCAGTTCGTATGTACATAAGCATTCCTAAAGGTATCTCATCACTTTCTTTGCAACTTTCCAGTGGTCTAAACCTGGGTTACTTTGATATCTCCTTAACACTCCAACCGCAAAAGCAATATCAGGTCTTGTGTAGACCTGAGCATACATAAGGCTTCCAACAGCTGAATCATAAGAAATGTTCTTCATTTGTTCCCGCTCAAAATCTTTTTTTCGGGCAATGGTTTAAATTAAACCTGTCACCCTTCACAATGGGAGCTACACTTGTTAAACAATTACTCATTCTAAATCTTTCCAAAACTTTGTTAAGATAGGTCTCTTGAGACAAACAATGAACACCTTTTACTCTGTCTCTTGATGCTAGTAACGTAAGAGGCATCACCCATATCCTTTATATCAAAGTTCTTAGAGAGAAATTGCTTCACCTCATATAGCAAAACCCTTATCATTGGTTGCAAGTAAAATATCATCCACATATAAAATAAGGAAACAAATTTTGCTCCCACTGACCTTCTTGTATATACAATGATCCATAACGTTTTCTACGAAATCAAATGAAGAAATAACGTCATGAAATTTTAAGTACCACTGACGAGAGGCTTGTTTCAATCCATATATAGATTTCTTAAGCTTGCATACCAATTGCTCACCCTTAGTAGAGGAGAATCCTTCAGGTTGTTTCATATAAACCTCTTCCCCTATGTCTCTATTGAGAAAATCCATTTTCACATCCATTGTTACAACTCTAAGTCAAAATGTGCAATCAGTGCCAGAATGATGCAAAGAGAATCTTTCTTAGATACAGAAGAGAATGTCTCCTTATAGTTGATTCATTCCTTTTGATTAAATCCCTTGGCTACGAGTCTTTCTTTATATCTCTTAATGTTGCCTAATGAGTCTTTCTTAGTTTTGAAGACTCATTTACATCCAATGACTTTTGCACCATCAAGCAACTGAACAAGATCCCAGACTCAATTCGATGACATAGAATTTATCTCATCTTTCATAGCATCATACCACAAGTTTGATTCTTTAGAACTCATGGCTTGTGAAAACGTTTCAGGATCATTTTTAGCTCCAATAGTATAGTCAGATTCCTGTAGATACAAAATCACTCGGTATCACTGATTTCTTTATTTTGGTAGATCTCCTTAATGTTGTTTCATTATCTTCTTGAGGAACTTGTTGTTCAATTGGTTGATCAACAATTTCTTCTTGCTCCTCATGAACAACTTGATCTACTAGATTATCAACAGGTTGTGGATCTTGAATGATAGGTTGCACAACACCCAGTTGAGCTGGAAGGGTATTGTTAATAACAACCAATCTAAGATTTGAAGGGAATGGTTGAGTAACTGAATGATCTTTCTCAGAAACAAAATCTCTGGATTGATCACTCCCACTAATCAAATCATTCTCAAGAAATTCAGCTTTTCTTGATTCCATAATCCTTGTACTGTGAAATAGACAGTAAAATATGTATCTCTTAGACCTTTTAGCATATCCAATGAAGTATTCACTAATGGTCGTCCTTAGGCCAAGCTTCTTTTCTTGTGGGTTATATATTTTCACTTCAGACGGGCATCCCTAAACGCATACATGTCGCAAACTCGATTTCCAACTCTTAAATAACTCAAATGGTGTCTTTGGGACAACCTTAGTTGGAACTCGGTTCAATATGTACACTGTCGTTTTCAGTGCTTCAATCCACAATAACTTAGGAAACTTGGAACTACTAAGCATACTTCGCATCATGTCCATTAAGGTTTGATTTCTTCTTTTGTCACACCATTCTGATCCAGAGAACTAGACATACTGTACGGGCAACAATCCCATGTTCTTGAAGAAACTTCACAAATAGACCAGGTGCTTGTCCATTCTCTGTATATCTACCATAGTATTCATCATCTCTATCGAATTTCACGATGTTAATTTTCTTTCTTCATTGTTTCTCCATTTCGGCCTTAAAAACTTTAAAGGCATTTAAAGCTTCATCTTTAGCATGGAGTAAATAAAGATACATATATCGTGAAGAAATTGTCTATGAAGGTGATGAAGTATTTCAGACTACTTGCATCCATGTCTGGACAGCAAAAAAATTGTATGTATGATTTCTAATAGATTTGAGTTCCTCTTTGCACCCTTCTTAGACTTGTTAGTTTGCTTACCCTTAATGCAATCTATACAAGTATCAAGATCAGCAAAATCCAAAGCACTAAGTACCCCTTCATTTACCAATCTCTTAATTCTCTTGATAGAGATGTGTCCTAATCTTAGGTGTCACAACATAGAGGAATCCTCATTCATAACACATCATTTTATGCCAACATTAACATGCACAACATCATAAGTGGTATCATTTTGCAAATTAATATAGAAAATACCATATTGCAAATCAATCCACCAAGTGCTATGATTAATCATATTAGATTCATAACAAACTAAAGAGGTAGGCATACATTTCTTTTCCAAACCATAGCTTGAATTTTGAACAATCTTTCTTCATGTGCCCCTTCTTTTTACAGAAGAAACACCTGGATTCTTTCTTAATTCCAGCTTGAGGTGATATTTTACCACTCCCCTTGTTCTTCTGGCCTTTCTTATTATCCTTCCTTTCAGTCATCATAATAGAACTCTCTCCTTGTTCTAACTGCAACCTCCCCTCTTCCTGAACACACATGGTCATGAGTTCATTAATAGACCATTTTTCTTTATGTGTGTTGTTAGATATTTTTAAAAGGGACAATATGGTGTTGAGAGAGTATTCAGAATAAAATGCACCTGAAAGGAATCAGACATGTCCACCTCTAGGGTTTTAAGTTGAGCTGTAATGTCCATCATCTGCATGATGTGCTTACGCACATCCCTCAAAGTATTGAGCTTCATGGAAGAAAACTTTATTATTAAGGTATTTGCCAATGCCTTCCCTGAAGTCTCAAATTGTTCATCAATGTACTTCAGGAGCGCTTTCACATTGTCATACTGTTCAACTGAACCCTTAATACCAGCCTATATACCACAGTATATATTATTCTCTGTAATTGCTGGTAGCTCAACTTTCCTAATAGCATAATCAATGTTCATATACCCTAACGTCACCAGAATCATTTCTTTCCAGATAGAAAAATAATCTTCTCTCAATTCTGGGATATCAATTGTATTAATAGGTTGTATAGTTGCAAAATAATTCAACTTTTATGCTTATCATTAAAATTTGAGACAAAAATAATGTATCATGATTTACCAATGTAAGTCATGCTTATAAAATTATGAATTTAGCGACATAAAATTTGCCTGTGGGCTAAAATTTTAATTCAATTAAATTCACATAAACATTATGATAAAACTATCAAGTTATATTTCTTGATCCCTGTGGGCAAATCAAAAAAATATATAATTTAATATTTTATCCTAATTAATCATACAAAAATATAATAGAAATTCCCGTGGGATAATATCTATTATATTATATTATGATTAATACAGTTAATATTATTTACCTCATGTGATCTAGAGGCTCTTAATATATAATTTAAATAATTAAAGTTGTTGTGGCTAGACTTTAATTAATTAAATTATAAAGATCACAAAATATTCTCTTATGTCCAAAATTAAATTTATTGCATTAATAAATAAATTATTCAGTTCTATTTATAGAGTTCTACTCATCATAGACCTTAACCTTGAATGAGATAAGATAATGGGTTAGTGGGTGAACGTGGTCAGTAAATGGACCACATACATAAACAGTTTTCCTAAAAGATATAAACTGAATATCTAACATTCCTATCTTTATAGAATAAAATGATATAGACTGAATATCTAAACATAAATATCTTTATGGAATAAAAGATACAAACTGAATATCTAAACATTAATATCTTTATGAATAAAGATATAAATTGAATATCTAAATATTTCTATTAATCAACTTAATATTACATGTATAGGAAAACATGAATTAATACATGCAACAACAAAATAATAATAAATTATGTGAACACATATCATAAAATTGTCATTAGTTCAAAATGCTTTATAGCCATTTATTTGGTTCACGAAGATCAAAATAAAAGTTTAGCAACCCAAATAGCGTAAATGACAATAGTAACAATAACATAAATAAAAATACAATTTACGTGTCAGAATGTGAAAATTTCAAATCATAAACGGTGTCACACAATATCACTTTAAACCAAATGTGAATCGTGACACAAAAACTAAGATTTGAATACGGGTTAATTTCACAAAACTCAAAGCGACAAAATTGAAACATGTTTCATTGATACTATTGTCTTCGATCTTCAGACAGGTTGACTCGACCCAGTTTCAATCAAAATAAAAATCCAATGACTTTTTCATTCATTTTCAACACTGAAATCCATGTTTTTATTTACAAAAAGTTTAGAAATTCAATTTCCATATGATTCCAAGGCTTCTTACTAATTAAAACGTTCAAATAAAATACTCATATTTCAATAAAACAATATTTCAAAAATATGAGTATCAAACCAAAAGCAAGATAGAGGCAATAACGGGCTCTGATACCAAATGTAAGAAAAATTGAATGATCTAATCACACTTATATACATAAGAAGCTATTAGATCAAATGCGGAAAAATGAAGATAATAAATACCTCCCGCCATTGTTATTCTTGTTTACTCTGAAGATGATTTGCAGTTGTCCGTGAATTAAATAATCTGTAAACAGTTTGTGGGTATCCAAACTAATATAACTTTTGCCTTAAGGAT
The DNA here is from genome assembly GCA_013407115.1 of Glycine latifolia. Classification (NCBI taxonomy): domain Eukaryota; kingdom Viridiplantae; phylum Streptophyta; class Magnoliopsida; order Fabales; family Fabaceae; genus Glycine; species Glycine latifolia. Next base: position 8,291,109 of record CM023941.1, read on the forward strand.
CTTCTATGCTTTCACTATCACTCACTGATGGTGTATTGAGGTTTTCAGATAGCAAGCACAGGGACCTTGGCCATGGTGCACATCTCCTTATATAACCTCTTCCCATCAAAGAGGTTATATTTGATATGCATAAAACGTGGGCTTAGTTGCTAAAAATAAAGGATAAGATTAACTGATAAGATTAGCAACAACTTATTCCTAAGAAGATAAGGAATAAGATTAGCAACAACTTATTCCTAAAAAGATAAGATGAGTGGACCACCTTAGGTGGTTTTGACTTAGTCAAGTAACAGAAAATAAACCAACATATGTTGCATGATGTAACAAATGATAACATTTTAATTAATAGACGTTTAATTTTTAATGTTCAGAAATTGCCAGTATAAAATAATTTTTAATCAATATTACTTAATATGACATGTTAAAAATTATAAAAATATTATTAAATTATTATTGTGATTTGACCATTAAATCTTAAATTAGGGCCCTAACTAATGATCTATCCAGTTTTAAAATGTTTCACTCTTATGATTGGTTTACTTTATTTTCATGTGTTGCTTTTGGTTAGACAATTTGGACGTTCCATGAGAAAGAGGAAGAGAGGCATTAAGTGGATGAATAAGTGAATAACCAAAAAGGAAGGAGAAAAACTAATTTAAAGATCAAATTTTTTGTTCCTCCTAATTTGGAGGGAAGAAAAATGAGATTAAAGAGTAATTAGTATTGAATGGTGCATATTTTATTTTGTTTCATTTTTTCTGTCCTTTTTTACGTAATAAAATTTCATTTGTTGGCTAAAAAAGAAATCATTTGATTTTACTCATTTTCATTCTATTATACTTTTTCAAGGACCGTACCGACAAAGATGGACCTTAATCCCTCCCTCAATTTTATTTGAAAAATATATAAGTTTTTAATTAATTAGAAAAGTTTTGTAACTATATATTGATATAATTTTCTATGCAAAGATCACGAAAAGTATATAAACAATTTTAAAAGTTTTGACTATATATAATATTAATATAATATAATTTAAATAGTAGTTGTGTCATTGTGTGACATATGTTTTATTCGTGTTAGACAGTTATTCATGTTGGATACCTGGACACTTGAAAATTTTCAACTGCATTTTATAGTTTTTTACTTCTATTTTTAATTATATCAATAAAAATTGAAATGATACTATAACTAGAGCAGTTATAGCATTTGATTATATTTACTCATGCTTATTTTTAAAATTTTAAATTCTCTGTTGTGGTTTAATTTTTTATTATATTTCCATTTTAGACTAATTTTATGTTGTATGCCTAATTTTGTAAATTTTAAAATTTGTCATACATCTGTATCTACATCCTATTGTATATTGTATTCGTGTCTTTGTTGTATTTGTATTTTTTTATGTAAAAATTTATTTACTTTTAATCATTTTTTCATATATTTTTGGGAAGAACTTTCCCTATATATAAAATATAGTATTGTAATTTTTTGCTTTTGTAAGAATAAATAATGATAAAGGATACATAACATGATGATTACCTGTAAAAAAATTTAGTATAGTAATATTAGATGAAAAATAATTTTTATTTTTTTTACCTTTTTGTCTAATGTTTATTAATTTTATGTATGTATCAAATACCAAGATAAAAGATTTTTATTTCTTTATCAAATTCAGAGTGTGCCTTTAAATTTCAAAAACATAATGGGTTCTTTCTAAATATTTTTTACAATAAGGTTAACAATTTTTTTAAGTGTACAATGTAAACAACAAACTTAAAACCTAGGAAGTAAAACTTTGTTTTTATCATTCAGAAAATTACAAAAAAAGCTAGAGACGAGAAAGTGAACCCCTTGCATGTTTGCCATAACTAATAAACGTACCTGGGGAGGACTAATCTCCCATCTAACCGAAGATAATTCCGAGGAAGAGCCATTCTTAGCTAGCCAATCCACACATTAGTTACCCTCTTTGAGAGTGTGATTGAAAGAAAGGCACCATTGATAATTTTTGAAAGCCTTTATTGTGTTAATGATAGCAGCATAGGGATGCAAATTATATATGTCTCATTGATGAGCTCCAAGGCCATAAGAGAATTAGATTCAAATATTACCTTCTTGAACCCTTGAGTTAAAAAGATATTTACATCTTAAAAATAAATAACGAATTTTAATTATTTTGATTAGATGTAAATAATACAAAAGTTAAAAGTTGCATGTTATGCATATGATATTTCGTCTTGATAAAATCTACATCTGATGTTTTAGATGATAGGTAGATGAAGTCATAATCTAATACAATAAGTGTGATGACATTTAAGACTTAATCTAATACTTTGTCTGAGATTTTCTTTGCAGAAACTTTTTTCTAGGATTTGAAACTATTAAGAATAAATGAAGTTAAGATCTGAAATCCCTCAACCGCCATAAAAAAGAGTAACTACTTGCCGTAATTCTCTAACATGCAAGCATTGAAGAGATGACTTTCTACATGAGAAAAGGATGTGCATTTAATGCTAGCATTAAATGTGTTAAATTTCAGCTAATGAAGATCAAGAGTGCAAATACCTATCCATTGTAAGATAACAAATACTTGAAGATGAAGACTATATAAATCATAAGCTTTGAAAATTAAAAATATGTCTTGCGTGAAAAACATTCATCATTCTTTTTGTAAAAAACTTCATGTATATTATTGTAAAGTTAGAAAAAACTCTCAAAACACCTTGAACACATTGAGAGAAAAAAAAATCATGGATTTGTATATTTTTCTGTAAGACAATTCTAGTTTTAGAGTCAACAATGACTTGATATGACAAAAAATACTTTCTGTTAATCAAACCTGGGGTAGAGTCAAAAGTGCTCGTGACACAATACTTGTAACTTGTGAAAAATTAGTGAAACTTGATGCTTTGTCAAGAACTGAACGTAGTCTTAGTCTTAGTGATAGAGACAAACTAGTATAACTCTATGCGTATTTGATATTTTCTCGTTCTATATTTGCTTTTAACTAACCCAAGGTCTGAATTGGTTTTTAGGCTCTTGAAAACTTGTCATGCTTTGTGATTTCTATTGACATTGTCTGATTGTGTTTCTCATAAGATCAATTATCTGTTTTACAAAGTTTCATTTTTAGACGAAAAACTTTGTTGAATTACACAAAAATTTAAAAATTCACTAAAATCATAATTTAATTTGTGTTCTTGTGATATTAGTTTTTACAAAAATTATGAAGGATAGGCAACAAAAGCCCACAAATCCCAATTTCCAAAAGCCATATGCGTCCTGAATCACTCCTCCAAAACTAGATAGGGCAGGGTTGCCTAGAGAACTTCCATCAAACCTTCGACACCAATACATCACATACATGAAAAATTGATTTATTTTTCATCAATATAGATTAAATACATTCATTTAATCAATTATATAGTAAATTTAATCAATTGAAGTTGGTGAATTGTCATGCAAACACCAAAAGTATACATAGGAGTATTTTTATAAAAAATTTAAGTCCTTTATTTTCATTTCATCCAAATCAAACAATTTAAAAATATTATTTATACTCAATTAATTTGTGACCTCTTAAACCAAATAATTCAACTTATATTTAACTTTATTTTTATTCTATTTTCATTTACTCTATTTCTTTCCTCACAGTTAAACATAGCCTTAAATATATGCTATACACCTTACCTTTACATGACAAGAAATATTTATTGAGTCTTAACATCTCATCGTGTATAGTATACAGTACCATATAATCACCCAGACAAAGAGAGAAGAAGATATGGCTGAATTGTAACATAGCTGGAAACACATACTCTAGGTGAGATTCCCATGAGGTAGCCCTGTAGCAACTATATGGGATATGTCATATGTGATGTAATTAAGCAAAGATTATTAATGCAATATATATATGGTGGCTGTGGCAGGAGATATATGTTGTTGTAGTGACCACAGCACTCAATTCATTCAGCATGCGCACAATTTTTTTTCCCCTCTCCTTTCTTCTCTCATTCGACAGGTAAGTGCATGATGCAACGCAAGCCGCATGTATTATCTATCACATTTGTCACCCTTATTCAGGGGAATATATTTTTTTTCATAATAAAAAGTTTAATGAATTACATATCAAATAATTCGTTAAAATTATGACAACTTTTAAGGTTTAATAAATACTTATAAATGTTTTTATATATTAGTTACTTATGAGATTTTCATATCAACCATAAAAATCGAGCTTATATCCTTTTATTAAGAGTTTGTTCTTTTTTTATTAACTAGCTAGACCAATTTCTGTTAATGTTTATTCAAGGAAATATCAAGATATATATAAAGGAAAAAAAATCTCCACATAGATAATAAATTCTCTACCCCGTACAAAGTCACCAACACGTAAGTGGGTGTTGTTTTCGCCATGTCTAAGTAAAAGTGGCATTTCATTCATTGTTTCGATAGATTTTGGTGTGGGATCATCATTATCTGATATTTAAAGATATAAAGGTGTTACGAAGTGTTTGAAAAGATATATGAAGATTAAGATTATTCTTATCTAGCAGTTCTTGGTTACAGATCTAGACAATCTTTGTTAACTGGAAATATATACGTGCCCTTGCACATTAATTTATTAAGAAGCTTTTGGTCTATCTTATTTTAGTAGTCATTCAATTTTTTGAAAAACTACTTTTGGTCTATCTTATTCTTTGTGTTAATAGTATTATAATTTGTACGATTTTTCACCGTTAAACATATTTTTAATTTATTTTAAAAAAAGATTTATGACAATTTAAAATCTTCAAAATATGTAAAAAATCATGACGATTTCATGTTCATATTTTTGTTTTTCTTCTTCAAAATTGCCAAAATATGTTAAAAAAAAGTCCACCAAACCATAAGAATAAAATATTTTGGCATTTTAAAATCATCAATTTTTAAAAAATAAATTTTGACAGTTAAAAATCACTAAATTGTGAAACCATGCATTTAACAAAGAGGGAATAAAAGTAATTTTTCAAAAATTTGAGAGACTAATAAATTTTTTTTAAGGACTAGAAAAATAATATCTAAACTTAAAGGACTATAAACATATTTAACCAAATAATAATAATATGATGTAATTAAAGTTTAAGTAAAACATTAAAGCATAGTTTGCCTACTAGTCACTACTAATTATTTCTTTTGAAATCTTTATTCTAAGCAAATTAAAACATTGTTTCACTAACTTATGTCTTATTTAATGAAACTCTCTCCAAAATACTCTTCATTTAATAAAGCTAAAAAAAAATTATGTTTGATATCAAGTAAGGATAATTTAGAAAAAATGATTGTTTTTTAATTGAAAATGACATAAATTAATAAAATTAACTAATGTTCTTAATAAATGTGAATTTTTTTCTTTACTTATAATCGAGACTAAAAGAAATATTTTATGGCCTATCTTTAGTCACTAAAAATTAGGGTATTTTTATTTAATCTTTTTTTAAAAATTATTTCTTGTAAAATATAACATTTTTATTTTAGTATTTGTTCTCAAATAGTTGAAGATGGATTTAAAAACATAATTAAAAAATAAAAAATTACACATAACTATTTATAAAACTTGTTAGATATTCTGACAAGTCAATAAATTGTCAACGGTCTTACTCAATTAAATGTTGTTACTTGATAATAGGGACTAAAAAAATTATAGACTGAAATTAAAATGAAAATTTAAAAAGTTTGAACTAGTATTATTTTGCTGACAGTTGGAACTGTTACATTTAATTGATTGTTTGAACTGGAGGGTGGGAAATGAGATTGACAATGTTTTAAGGGTGAGTTCCTTGACTATGCAATTATTAACTACCCTTCTTTGCTACATCTCATTTTTTCTGAAAAATCTTGCATCTAAGATTTATAGAAGTCCAAATGTCGGACAAAAACCTCATTTACCATTTATGTTGAGTTTGGTAATTTAAGCTAAATGTAAGGCAAATAATGGGAGGGTTACAATATTTAGATGACCGACATACATGTAGAACTCAATTTGAAGATATCTGATAATTTTGGAACATTCCTAAGTGTGTTTTATTTATTTATAGGGTCTTGTTAACTAGTGCAAAAAAAGAACAATACATAATGAATAGTACGGCATCCAATACACTGGAGGCTTAAAAAAATTACATTTCATTTAATACTTTCTACTTTTGAATCCTTAGCAAGTGCCTTGAGAGCAGTCATTAGCATTTGCTAATTTATTATTTTTAAGATAGGTGTAAACCACATGCATCAATTTATGTGTGCAAAAAAGACTAACTCTTCAGAGTTGTCACACTCTCCCTTTCTCCAAACTTCAGTCTCTTATATACGTGTGAATAATCTGATATGGACAATAGAAGAGCCATAAGTTGGTTCTTAGAGCGAATTTATCTGACCAAGTGTATACATAGTCTTTAATATTGGTACTGATTACTGAGCGTGGTAAACTTCTAAATCTATTTTAATTCCTTTCTATCATGCATGGTGGATACATGAAACTGAGGACTGTCACTTATGGATTGACTTTCGATCCCATCTATTTAGAACTTTTATTAATATAAAATACTTACACTTTTGACAAATTGGCACATGTTAGTGTCAATAAACTCAATACTATAAAAAACCATATCATTGTGGGTACAGGAATTTGGGTAAAATCACTCTACAGATGAGATTCACATGGTCAGCAGAATTATTTAGCATTCTTTCTTATTCTTATTCTTATTCATATCTATTCATCACACTTTATCATAACATAAATTTTTATTATATTTCTCAATCAGATCACAATTGTGCTGCATTGTTGAATTTGATCTTTTTTGTATAACAGAAGCCTATCCCCGCGGATTTATACAGAGCCAAACGGGATTCTCAACTCATAGGAATGTCTGGTTACTCAAAGGAAGTACTCATGTTTTAGTTAGATCTTTTGATCTCTAATATGAATTTATGTTTTATATTCATCCTCCCTCTTGGTTCTTCCCTTCCCAACCTTCAACCTACGTGGATGATGTTATTATTATAAGAAATAAAAAATTGCATCTTTGTAAACAATATGAAACACTTCTATCAATAAGTAATTCCTAATTTCTTTCTTTTTTGGCTGAATTTTGCCAGGGTCTACCTGTCAATGCTGTTGGTGTTGGGCTCAGTACATATGATAAAGCATCTGTAAGGATATTTATCATCTTTTTTCATCTTACCTTTACACTACAATACATAGACTGCACCAATTCATTAGCGATTGCTTACTGGACTAGAGGTCTTTTTTTTCTTCATGGGAAACTTCAATTTCTGAGAATCTTTTAACACCTTACAAGGTTTCTTCAATATACATTAACAATTGCACTACTCTACATAAATGCTTCAGTGTTCAATGCTTGCTTGGTGTCTGCTGCCTATATTCCTCAATGTGGCATCTAAACTCCTTTGAATTATCTATTTTATATTAAATTGCCAGTTCTTTTTGTTCAGGACAAATACTATATACAATCACACATCCAACTGAATGAATATAGGTATCGAGTGATCTTGGTGAGTACCTCCACTGCTTAGTTAATCTTAGAAATTCTCTGATGCCCTGCTAGTATATTCAGTTATTTGAAATTTTTATTTATGCCAGTACTTTAGGGAAAATATTTTTTTTCCCTTCTCCCAATCTCCCCTTTTCTTCATAGTTGACAGTCTCTGTTTGATCACCTTCTGCAGTTTTTTACTGCTATATCAACAATAGATGACTTGAACTATCCGGAAAAGACAGACACATACTATATTGTTAACGTGCAATATGTATTCTCAGCGTGTTGGAAGGTTTGTGCATGTGTTAATGTTTGAAGAGTTTGGACTGCTTCACTTTCATCCTTAATTTCATAAACATCATTCAAAATCCAAAGATTAACAGCTGAAATATTTTTTCTTTAATAATATTTGGAAGGTTGTGAAGCCTCTTTTGCAAGAACAAGGAGAAAAGTCCAGGTGCTGGAAGGTTGTGGGAAGGAGGAATTACTGAAGGTAAATATCAACATTATTTTCAAGGATATATTTTTAGCTCGCACAATATCACCAATGCCATATGTATAGAGTTTGCCTGTTGGTTCTCTTGACTAATCAGAGTAACATCAATGAAAATAATTGCAGCAGTTATATTTCACTTCAGATCTAGGTCTAACCCAATCTATCACTTGTCATATCAGTGTTGTTGTTATACTGGCCCTGATAACAGCATCATCATGCCTGTGGACTTTGTTTTCCAGTTTCAAGTTCAATACAGTCAAATTACTATTCTAAAGATGCTAATATTTAATTTAAATTGTCGTCAATTTAACTCATAAGAAACAAGATTTTATCAATTTTCTTTATAACTGGTTAGTGATATGCACCTAGCATATAATGTTTCTAAGCTTAAATAAGTCACCAATTGCTTACAAATGAATGATAATTGCTTGCAATTGATAGAAATGTTGACAAATCCTCCTCAATCATGCTTTCACTCAGTTTATGTGTTTAATAGTTGAAAAGGACCAGAAGAAGTGAAGAGGAAGAAAAAGCAATTCAAGCAGGGTCCTAGCGCTATCCGCGCCAATCAGGAAAATCAAGCCATCCCTCTCTGCCATCCAGCACGAACAGCGTGAATCTGGTGCTATCCGCGCCAGAGATGCCTTTTTCTTCAAAGCTCTCTGACTTCTGGTGCTAACAGCGTGAGTAATGGCGCTATCCGCGCCACCAAAGGAAAGCCAAGGCAAATCCTCTCTGTGATCTAGCACGATCAGCGCGAGATTTAGCGCGATCCGCGCCAGTCTTGATGATAGCAGTGCCATCAGCGCGATCAGCGTGGGACACAGATTATGCAGTTACTGTGCACTCTGCTAAGGGTAATTTGGGAGATTCACTCCCCAAGTATAAATATCAGAACCCACTACTGAGAAAGGACTTTTTGCACAAAAATATCAAGAGTGAAGGGTTTTTGAAGAGCTTGGAAGTGCTTAGCTAGGGCTTGGAGTTGGAAGATCAAGTTGGAGCTTCTCCTTCTTCCTCTTCTTCTTCTTGTTTGTTCTTCAACTGGGCATGCTTCTTTTTGTGATATTTGGGCCAACCATGAATAGGTTTGGCTAGTTCATATTTGTAGTTAGGGCCACACACATGATGTAAACTCCATTTGGATTGGATTGGATGCTATTATTCTTTTATATCAAGTTATTTTACTTCACCTTGCTTTGAATGGATTATATCTCTTTATTAGACTTGATCATTCTAATATTGTGTTGAGAGTTAGGGTTCACAATAGGAATATTGGAGTTCTAAGTTCTGACTTTGGTAAAGTAACATTCTTTACATTATCTAGGAATAGAGATGTATGTTTGCGGATGATTTGTTGTGTCGAACTTAATGCTTAACCTCAGGAAGGATACTAAGGAATTATGATTTTTAAGTGGGTTAAAAGTTTAAGGTCACTAAGGCATTAGGACTTGACTGAAACTTTGTATGAAGACACATTGGCTGAGTAACTTGAGTAATTGAATGTAGTAAACAATCCAAATTAAGAAGGTAGGAATCATTGAGTGTGTGTGCCCTGACTACTCTCTCTCTTATATTGTTGTAAATCCAACTTCATTGTTTATAATCATTTATTGTTCTTAATTATTGTCGTTAATCTTACTCATTTCAACATACAAAACACTATTTTACCAAACATTTGTTCATCCAACTTTTAGATACTAGTTATAATACAATTGGTGCATCAATCCTCGAGGGAACGATATCTTATTTATCACTTTATTACTTAGAACGATCAGTATACTTGTCGAGATCGCAACAATTAGACAAGGTAAAATTTGACAAGATCTGCATAGTGTCCTACCTCTGCATTATGGAGGATGTGATATATCAAATATTTCATATTGCTTCATCCTAAGTATAATTATTCTTGTCATAAAGAATTTCTCTCTCTCTCTCTCTTATGTCATGGTACTTTTGAATTTAATCTTGAGACTTGAGAACTAAGCGAATCAAAGGTGTTCTTTCTTCCTACACTTGTTACAACTGAAAGACTTTTAGCATACTAGAGTTCTTTTAAAACTTGTTGTAGGTAATAGACTGTGCATCCCTCCCACATTTCTGCAAAAAATAAGATTCCAAGTCATCCAAACATCATGCATCAGGAAACATTGAAAATTGTTTCTCCTTCACTCACGCCTTCCATCAACAACTCTACAATCACATCAAGCAACAAGCCATCATTGTTAAGTCAGTTTCACCAATCAGACAAGGATCTTTCTATGTAGACATACCAGAGCCAGACCCTGATGATGCCAAAATAGCCAAGACCATAGAAATTGAGTTCCACAAATTGGAGAATCAGAAGAATGGCTTTACCAACTCACTAAATGGTCTTACAGTTAATGGCCATTGAAAGCTATGCTACTAAAGCTAGTAACTGTGTTTTTTGGCCTCTCCTAATCCACTTTTATTTGTTGATTACTTTATGATCCCTTTTGGATAAGGAGGGTTATACTTATGAGGTCATACTTATACCCGGTTATTAGATGTAATATTGTAATGTTTGCATCAACTCGATGCAAAATTCTTCAGACAGACCTTAATCTAATTTCTATAACCACCTTGGGATGATAAGCATATGATATTTGTTCAATGTAGAAAAGATGGCATCATGCTACAATTCATATTAATGTCTCGGTACATTGTTACTTGTCATCATCATTTGATCTCGATTGTTTTTTACTCTAAGATATGGAACCATTTTCAAAACTATTATGTAGGTTACTAGAAGAGTTCAAGGAAATAACCAATGCTCATTGAGTGTCACACGGTGAAAACAGTTTAATTCGTATTTTCCTACATTATGAAATAGTACCCGTTAATTAGACATAAATTATTTTTTATATTTTTAATATATTTTATTATAAAAATTAACAAACTTATTATATATATAGTAGTGAGTTTGTGTGTATACAAACTAGCAGCTTGAAGACAAAAAAGAAATTCACATGTCTTTATCCTTTTGTTTATGTATACATATGATATTTGCAAGGAATAGTTTGATTTGTTCACAGAAACTATTTTTCGAGAGATCTAAACACACTTAAAAGGTAGATTGTCTCCTTCTAACTAGTTTTTTTTTTCATTCGCATGAGTCAAAATTCAAATTCCTAACCAATTGCCTAATAGACCTGAATCCATGACTACTCTGAGCAATCATAAGAGCATTACTTGTTCTATTTTTTAACAAATGGCATTCATATCTGCAGCCAAAGCAGCTTGTTCTTTTTTTTTTTTGAAGCATTGAAGTTAATTGAAATAAGGGGATTAATTGTCAATACAATACCTAGTTACATGTTTATATAACTGAATTGTGGATTTGGTATAAGACAGGTAAGGTTCTCAATAAATTGATTCTGAACAATAGTAGCTACTGTCACATGATCCTATTCATTTGAGTTGTATTTGAGTACTACTTGTAGTTTCCAATTGCTGCATTCATTTGTGGATTAACATGTGGTTAAAATGCTTTTCATAAGACTGGTGTAGCACTTTTTTTGTGCATGGTTAGGTTCCTAGGGACTACTTTTATTGGTTTTGCATTCCTTCTTACCATGAACTGAAAATGCACACACGAATATCTTCATTCAAATTGATCTCGATATCAGATGTGACTATTTTTATTCTTGGAAAACAATTGACACAATAAATTAAATGCAAGCCATCTAATCACAATCAAAAAAGAGAGAAAATTAATCACATTGCAAATAAAAGGGCAAGTGATGTTGAGGAACTAAGGCATTATTTACTCACACTCACAAATGTGAGATTAAGAAGTATAATGTTGGACTCAGGTACACCCTTTCTTATGAGTAAATAAATCACTCTTGTTATGCGAGCTACATTTTAACTTGAAGTGGCAATAGGCTTCACAAACTTACAACTTCAAAACAAGATTGAAAATATTCAAGTATGACAAACTTGTGCCAAGTACAGGGTCAAGCAATAACATATGCCTATCTGAGATATATAATTTGGTAACTTGTTGTATTAGCTTCTCATTGATTAGAGAGAGATATCACTGAATGAAGAGAGATAGCACCAAAGCATACATGCAGACGGACAAACCTTCTCCAAGGATTGGAATCTTCCCACTCTTATACCTCTTGCCATGCACTTAAAGCATTATGAAAACTCTCCCCATACCTTTACACATTGCACTTAAAGCATTATGTAAACTCTCCACACCGATAGGGATGGGTCACTGAATTGTTAAAAATCAGATATGGATAAATTGGAATAATAATTCCTTTTTCATTCATTCACTCCATTCTCTTTTCTATATTTTTCCTCAACATGAAGAAGTTCTTAAATATAAGAGAGTTTCAATAAACTGCTAATAATACGAACTAATAATAAATTGACCTAATCTTGATTCCTATTCAAGGATAATAATAATAAAATGTAACGACCTAACAAATCCTAACAATAATTTGAAATTTGAATTACACAATTCAAAACTCCCCCTCAAGCTGGTGCATGATTATCGGTCATGCCCAACTTGCCAAGCGTTATGTAAA
>CM023941.1:8304095-8319508 GCA_013407115.1 Glycine latifolia
TATGTTGATCAATGTGGGGGAGTAACAATCATGTCAATGTCTTCTAACGTTGTGTCGTGGATGCTTCTTCTTTTCCTCTCTATCTTTGGGGTTTTCTTGCGTTTGAAGTATTTTTTAGTGTATTGTACAAAAGCAAGTGGTGTTTGTAGCCGATCGACACAAGGACCTTCTCAGATGCAATGTTATTGAATATCTCCTGAGGTGACTTGGTAGGAACCTTAGAGGCAAGAACCCTCTGAGGGGTAGGAACCCGAGCTGTGCCTGCAGATGGTACATGAACCAAATCGGCAAAAGTATAAACCCTCTGAGGTTCAAGAGTAGCAGGACCAAGAATGCTCTGAGGGGAAGGAACCTAAACCAATCTAGGAGTAGGAGGAGTAACGGCAATAATAGGAGCATGAACTCGGAGGGGTAGGAATAGGATCAAGAACCCTTTTAGGGGTAGGAACTTCAAAGGCAGGAGTAAGAATCTAATCGGTGGCAGGAACAAAAACTTCGATAGGCTGAGGGGACGAATCTTGAGTTGCAAGAACCTTCAAGAACTCATCTAACTCTCTGTCAAGCACCAGTGACAAGAGCAATAACAACAGGAACCTCATAAGTTAAAGGAGCACAAGCAAGAACCTCAGGCTGAGGATAAGAATTGAAAGCGGCAAGATTCTTCAAGAACTCATCTAAATCTTTGTTCTGCATGTTGAAGTCGAATTCAAAGTCAACTGAATTCAAGACTACTTTCGTTGCAACTTCTTTGTAGCATGGTATGTTCTTTACCCACTGCTCATCTTTCTCCTTAAGCCTATAGTCATCTTCCTCGTCATAATAGAAAGCATGTTCATCAAGGAACTCAATGGCATTCTTGTTTTCTTGGTGAGTTTCCTCCGACAATATTTTATTTCTTTTTCCTTTTTGGCTTTATGGATTTCCATCACTGAATTAGTTCTTTTTCTAGTTATATTGAGAGAGAAAATGTAACGCCGACTTTTTCAAAATTGCCGCCAAATTGACAATTGTTTAAAGATTAATTGTGTGCATTGTAATTGTTAAGGTATATTGGCCAAAGATTTGATTTTGCCTTCGTTAGACTTTCCAGAGAACACAGAGAGAGACCTTTTCTAATTACTTATTAAAACAGTTGGGAAAAGTTAGAATCCAAATATAAGTAGAAATATATAATAGTTGTATTATAATGACCTGACTCAAAAAAATTCTGATGTATATATTATATTATGAGTAAATCAATATGGATATATTATTAACTAAATTTGCATTTCATTTTTTTAAAATTAGCATTTAGATAGAGAGAAATAGATAGCACCCATTATTTCAAAATTGCAGCCAAATTGATAGTTAGTTAGTTACATAAACATATAATGAATACTTAATTTATAACTACATATTAAAAAGAGTTTGAGTGAGTTAGAATAGCCAAAGCTAAAAAAATTTGGATATAAATATTAAGCTATCAAAAGTAAAATCAATACAGGTATATTATTAACTAAATTTACATTTCATTTTATTTTTAATTTTTTTTAAATTGAAATGAACTGAATTTTATTTACCTTTATAAATAGATATTTTCAATTTTTTGATAGTTACCAAAATTTATTTTTTGTTTAAATTCATTAAGTTTAATAAATTTGGGGACGAATTAGAATAAAGTAATAAAAAAAAGTAAAATTAGTAGCTTAATAGAAAAATATTTAAAATGTTATTGTTCAATAGTAAAGACTCAGATTTTTAATATAATATAATATATATAGACCTAAAGAATTGATATAATATAATATATATAGACCTAAAGAGTTGATATGATTATTTTGCTCATCTTTTTAATTTATAATTTTATTCTAAAACACCCATAAATTTTTTAGAGAAAAAATGTCGTGACTTTTTGTGATAAAAAATATTTAGATGATAAATCCTTAGCAAATACTCATTAAATACTCATTTTTAAAATAAATGAAAAATTAAATGCTACCTTTATATACGTTGTCTAAGGTGAATTTTGGTAAGAAAAAAATGATGGCAGTTAATAGAAGCTGACTTTTGAGTCAGCATCCCAATATGTTAAATTTGTGTGTCAATGTATGAACCTATTTACACGCTAGAGCCAACACTCTCTTATAATTTCTAGCAGATGTTGAAGGCAAATCTAAATATCTTATCTTAGAATTTATATAACTCACATTTTAAATAACTTATTTTATGATTTAGATGGAGATTTTATCTGAATAGATTTACTTTAATTTAAATAATAAGTATCTGACTTTATCAAAATATTTAGATTTAATTGTAAATTTTGTTCCTAATAAGCTATCGTTTTTTTGTGAATTTTGTTTTCAACTTCTTCTTTTTTTACGTATTTTCTCATAACTTTTTAAAATGTTTCAAATTTTACTCCTCTGTCATAATTTTGTTAAATTGTAAACAACATTAATACCTTCTAGCAATTTTAAATCTTCACTAAATGAACGTATTTAAAATAAATATTTTAAACATAGTAATGCCTTTTAACTGTTATTATTATTAACTTTTATTTTCTTTTTCTCTCGAAGATGACCATAATCCTTAGTCATGGAAAGGACCATGTAAATTTAATTTAATTTGAATTTATTGAGTTTAAGTAAGTTTTTTTTGGAGTAATTAGTATAGAGAAAATGATAGAAACTTAATGGGAATAGTTTGAAAATGGTGTTGTTCAAAAGTAAAGAGAAAATGTACAACATGAAATAGTCCCAAAGAATTAACATGATTAGTTGGAATTTTTAAATTAAAAATTCTTTAAATTTTGAGACAGAAAATGTCAGTTTGAAGTCTTACGATGAAAAAAGATTTAGATAATAAATCTTTAGTAAATATCTTTTGTGAAATAAATGACTTTTTAAAGGTGCGCTTTGGTAAGAAATAAAAAGGATGGCTATTGCAGTCATTATTTTAATTATTTATAACAATTATATATAACAACAATAGTTTTTAATCTTATAATAATTATGTATAACAATATTATTTTCATTATTTACAATAATTATTTACAGTAATCACTATTAATTATTATTTGTTGGCTTAATTTCACTTTTGTTTTATATGATATTGCAATTGTTCAATTTTGTTGATGTTTTTAACAAAATTAGGAAATATCCTTTCATTAGTATTTTGTTATTTTTTTTAACAAATTTTGTTGAAGTGACATTAGATTATGACGAGAATTGTGATTTGACATATTGTTTAGAGTATATATTATGTTGGTTAGATTTTTTTTTTATCATAATATTGATATGAAATAATCTTCATTAATCGTTCATTAATCGTAAGGAGTGATTACTATTTATTGGTACTGTGAACACACAAAAAGTGAGTTTTGACAAGATTATGATACATGAAAAACAAAAAAATGTAATTAAACTATATATATTAGCGAATGTAGCAAGCAACACATAACATGCCACGACATCAACAAGTCATAACGAAGTGTTAGGACAATTAGGGCCATGGGACAAATTATTTTAAGAGTCCCTTCCCTCATAATACGCAGCCTATGTGGGTTTGGACCGCAGGGTCTGGTGGTTGGCCCGCAAACCCGGAACCACCGGCCATTAGCAAGGCCCCCAACCCAATTAATCCTAATTCCTAAACCACACAACAACACAACACAAATTGTTTCTTCTCCGCGGGTACTTTCTTCTCTGTCACTCCCTCCGCGTCGCACGCCGTGCCTCACATCCACGGCCACTGCAACCCGACGCCGACCACCGCGCCACCTATTCTCCCCGAGTGAGTATGGAACACTTGATTTGTGTCCTTTCTTCTCAAATTTCTTCTTTTGCTGCTTCTACTTCTGCTTCGTCTTCTTCTTTCTAACGCTCATCACCACTGTCTTAATCTCAACCACCTTGACTGCATGGAAATCACCGACTTCAGTGTCTCATGTTCAAACAAGTCATCAACTTCTTGAATCACACCGGCCATGCCCACTTTCGTCGCGCACCTTCTCATCATTCTCCTTCAATCTCTCCCTTTCAACCTCAACCTCAACCTCAGCCACAACCACATTTTTTTTTTCAAAACTAGGCCTGTGGACTGGCCCGTTTGGGTTGCGAGGTGCGCAGGACGGACCAATGTATTAAGTCTATATAAGAGTGTGGGGTGGACTGGCCAAGTTCGCTTCCAATGCGGGCTTACGCGGGGCGGGCCAGACCGCTTACCCACCCCAAGGGACGGATCAGGAAACCATTGAAGGAGGGGTTGAATTTTTTTTTTTTTTTTACTTTAACTATTTAAATATATAACTTCTAACAAAGAAATATTTAATAAATAATGACTTTTATAAAATTATTCTTAGTTTTACACGTAAAATTAAAATTAATTTTTATTTCAAATTATATATACAAGAAGGAATTACATGTATTTATAACCCATACAATTTTTTTCAAATTTTAAAAGATTTTTGGTTCACAAGCACAATAACAATCAAACAACACTCACAATAATAATCTCAAAATAACAAAAGGAACAAACCCATCAAATATAGTAATAACTAAAAGTCATCAAATTTCATAAAAAATTATATATAATGTATATAAATATGTTATATAATGTTAATAATAATTAGTGTTGATAATTAGATATATAAATAGATACATGAGACTTATAATAGTACATTAAATATAGTTAGTCTATATGATAACAATTGATGAAAAGTCATATAAAAATAAGATCTATTAATTAATAATAAGTATATATATCTCTTTGAGTTAAATTATAATTAGTGACAATATATATTATTAAAAAATTAATATTAATTAGTGGTATCAATTATCAGATTTATTAATCAATATATATTATTTTATCTTTTGTAGAAGTAGTATATATTATTAATTGTTATTATATATATTATTGAAAGTATTTTTATTCAAAAAGAATATGAACATAGATGTTGATGATGACAAAATTATACCAGTTTCACAGCTTCAGCTAGCTATTTAATGTAACAAAGAGACTAAAAACAGAAGTTTTATATATTGTAAATGTAAAAGAATTTACACAATCAATCAATAATAAATGATTATAGGTATGACCAATTTTTAATGAATGAGAGTGTAAAAAACTTTTTCACAATGTCAATCCATATTTAGACTAATTATTATTAAAAGACAGCCAAGACTAAAACATCATGTTCGGTGGTATTAAAATTCCTCTATTTCAGTTTCCATTCAAAAGTATGAATGATTAGGACTCAACAAACACCCTTCTCTCTTTCATCAAGATATTCATTTGGTGAAGCTCACTCTGAACGAACCTCCTCACTTTAGCAATGTACCTCTCAAAGTCAGACCTTACTCCATCAAAAGAATAACTTGCCCTCTGAGCTGCTGTTCTACCAGGTTTTTCTTTCCAATTATTTGAAATGCCACCATAGAAATTGCCGAAATAGCCTACATTTCTAGCACCAAGTGATGAGTGAACAGTATCCATTGATCTAACATGATCTCTCCTAGGATATAACGTGAAAGTCTTCCACCAACTCCGGAAGACAGAACCAAGCCCAACTTATACTTCCTATTTTAGCCTAAGAGCATCAAAGCAAAATCAAGAATATTCCAAATATATATCTTTGTTCCTTGTAAAATACTGAAGACCTTAATCAGTCATCTATCTGAATTTTACAAGAAAACCCACTTAATCAGTAATGTGTTATCTTCCTTCCCGTGAAAGCCGGCATGAGTAAAATTGAATATAACTCGCTCAAACCTCCGCAATTTTAAATATGAATGAAGCTTCATTTTGGTTGCATCCACTCCATGTAATAAGCGTGCTCCAAGCTTGTGTAAGTCATCTAAATTTGACTTTGCATTCTTGTACATCTTGATAACATCATCTGCATGTGAGAAAGCATTTGGATTTTGAACACATGAGTTGTTATATGACTCTAAAGGTACTCTTATTTCTATTCATAAGCTTTCCACCTCCCATTTTCACCCCCTGCAAGAACATTCAAAACTAGAGCAAAACAAGCACTACCATACAAGGAGCAATCAATCTAATGAATAATTAAAAAATAATCCACGTGGTGTCATTGAAACTCACTGTCCTGACTCCTGTGTATGCACTATGCTGTAAAACACACATCATAGTTCATCAGACGCACTTCTCCAAAATGTGGAAATCAGAGCAAGATCGAAAGCTAAAAAAAAGGACATATTTGGAAGCAGCTAATTTTTAAAGCTTAAAAAAACTTAATATATCAAAAGGAAGTATTTAAATCACATTAACTACCAACAAATTGTTGGTCCAAGTGGTCTTGGACTCTATCTCCTTAAACAAGGTATTGGGTTCAAACATTGTGGATGGATAAAACGTGATTTGGAGGGGAGACCTCATTAAAGATGCCCAGTCAGATTCTCTAACAGAGATTAGTCAACAGTAAACTGGTGGATACTCCGCACCAGTACCATAGTATAAAAAAAATCACATTAACTAATCCAACACAAATTTGAAAATTTCTACACTTGACAAAATAAAAGGCAAAATATTTTCTTTTTACTAGAAACGTTACAAATTCACAAGCCAGTGACTTCTCACTCATAAAAATTTAATATCATATATATTGGAATTTTAAACGTTACAAATAATGTTGTTTAAATTTGACCACCCATTTAGAATGTGCCTCTTTGTGTGTAGTTTTGTCAGGAATAGAATCAATCCCATCAACATGACCAGAAAGCGTCTTGCCTTTGACAAAGATCTGGAACTAGAATGCCCAGGTGGAGTAGTTCTTTCCATTAAGATGAACAAAAGACATCATATTTTTTAGTAGACATGATGCTCAGAAAAATCGCAAGAGGGGAAAAAAAAAAGAAACTGGAGAAATCGAAAGGAGAACCATGATCGATGTGAACAATAACGTGCAATAGACTAGACCTGTTAACTCAAAGACTAGGAGTGCATCGAAGAAATAAAAAAAAAACTAGGTTGGGATCGAAACCTAGACTGATACCATGTGAAACTCAAGGAAATTAGGACAAAAACTGTGTTTTCCTTTGGAGAATTCTCATTTAAATAGTATGATACAATCTGATTTATAGTCTTGACGTTTGCTAAAAAACTATAAATGGTAACCTACAACTGGGCTAAATAATTAACGATATAATTACACAATTACAACTATACAATCATGCAAGATGTGCTGGTTTAAAGGACCAACAAATCTGCACAAATAATGCCAAATAATTTGCCTATCAATTATATTGACAACTGATTTGATGAGATGAACTATGTATGTTGAACTGCTGCATATGTTGTACCTGTTGCATTTCATGTGGTTGCACTGCAAAATTTGGAGGAGGAGGTAGAAACCAATTATGTTGGTCAATGTAGGGAATAACAATCATGTCAATGTCTGCTAAGGTTGTGTCATGAATGCTTCTTTTTCTTCCTCTCTTTCTTTAGGGCATTCTTGCGTTTGAAGTATTTTTGAGTTTGACTTGCAACTTGAGTTAGAGTTTTTGATGGAACAAATTTCTTTGAAATATTTTTCCATCCTCTTTGTTCATATTTCTCAAGCCCAAGGGAAATGACCTATGTTCTTCCTTTGTCCAATGTATGTATTTGTTGCGATGAATCGATCTGGATGAGTCATTGAATAACATGATATGATTGGACTTTGTACCTATGGCAACCAGTGGTGTGGATAGCTGCTTGGCACATGGACCTGCTCAGATGCAATGTTGTTGAATGTCTCCTCCGATGACTTGGTAGGAACCTTAGAGGCAAGAACCCTCTGAGGGGCAGGAACCTGAGTAGTGCAAGCAAGTGGAATAGGAACAAAATTGACATAAGTATAAACCCTCTTAGGTGCAGGAGATGGAACTTGAAGAGGATCAAGAGCAGAAGCAGGAGCAATAGCAGCAAGAACCTCATCGGCGAAAGCAAGAATGGCAAGAATCTCATCTGCTATAGGAGCAAGAACCCCAGGAGGCTGAGGGGAAGAATCTTGAGTGGCAACATTCTTCAAGAACTGATCAAACTCTTTGTTTTCTTATTCGAGGTTGAGTGAATCCAAGCCTACATTGTAACATGGGGTGTTGTTCACCCACAGCTCATCTTCTCCTTCAACAACTCTTCTTTTTTTCTTGCATATTTGACTTCTAATTTTTAAAATGTTGCAAATTTTACTACTGCCATAGTTTTGTTTAATTTTAAACAACATTAACACTTTTTGGCAATTTTAAATCTCCAGTGAAATTGTGGATTTCATATAAGACAGGTAAGGTTATCAATAAATTGATTCTGAACAATAGCAGCTATTGTCACATGATCCTATTCGTTTCAGCTGTATTTTAGTACTACTTGCAGTTTCCAATTGTCGCATTCCTTTGTGCACTAACATGTGGCTAAAATGCTTTTAATATGACTGGTGTAGCACTTCATTTGTGCATGGTTAGGGTCTTAGGGACTAGTTCTATTGGTTTTGCTTTCTTTCTTACCATAAACCTTGAACTGAAAATGGAACATGAGTACGGTGATCACTAACAGGGAATTGGACTGTTAAAACTTGCTGCATAATTTGAATTTGAAAATGTCCATAACTTTATTTTTCTTTTGGTGCTAATTGCTATATGTGTGGTATTGATATATACGATATGTTATGTAAAATCAACCATGATTTGCTAAGAAAATGTAATGTAACAGGAACATATACATTATATGTTTTGTAAAATCAACCATGATTAGCTAAGAAAAAGTAATGTAACAGGAACATATACATTATAGGTTATATAATATTGGTTTATATAGCCTATAATTAGGAAACCAAAGTTAGTTTATAACTAAAATTCAGACCCCTAGCTAGTACGTAGTAGAGAAAATTTCAACCCATGTTTTAGAGGAAGTCTGACTATAAACAATCAACCAAAAATGATTATAGATTATGCCCAACTATAATTACTGTGAAGAAACCACCACTTGCTCATCATCATCATTCAAAAGTATCGATCTCCAAACTCACTCATGCAAGCATCACACGGATATCTTCATTCAAATTGATCTCGATATTAGATGTCACTATTTTTATTCATGGGAAACTTTTGGCACAATAAAATGCAAGCCGTCTAAATGACACAATGAGTAAAAGAGAGAAAAATAATCACATTGAAAATAAAAAGAGCAAGTGATGTTGATGAACTAAGGCATCAGTTACTCACACTCACATATATGAGATTAAGAAGTATAATGTTGGACTCAGGTACACCCTTTCTTATGAGTAAATAAATCACTCTTGTTATTTTAGCTACTCTTTAACTTGAAGTGGCAATATGCTTCACCAACTTACAACTTCAAAACAAGATTGAAAACAAAACAGAATGACAAACCTGTGCCAAGTACAGGGTCCAACAGTAGCATGCCTATCTGAGATATGTAATTTGGTAACTTGTTGTCATTAGCTTCTCATTGATTAGAGATATATATCATTGAATGAAAGAGAGATAGCACCAAAGCATACATGCAAATGGACAAACCTTTTCTAAGGATTGGAATCTTCCCACACTTAAAGCATTATGCAAACTCTCCTCACCGAAGCAGATATTAATTAAAATACTTTTCTAAATAATAAATTTTGAACTACAGAGATATAATTTCACATCAACCCTGACCTACATGGAGGGACTAGTTCATGCCACAAAATGTAATCTAATATTTGATACTTTCAAACCCAAAACAACAAAAAAAATCTTATATTTATTGAATTATTCAAAATTGATTAAGAAAATATATATTATTATTTTAGTCAAAACTCGGAAGCAAGGATGAAAATATTCAATCAAAAACCCAACTAACTTCAGCTTTATTGCCAAAACACCAATAACAAAACATCATGGGGGGACTAGACAGAAATCCATGTCAAGGCAAAGTGAACCTACACTAAAGACGCCCCAAAAATTTACGGGCATAACTAAAAGAGCAAAAAGAGATAACAACATCCCATCAAAAATCAATTCTTTTGCTCAATGTCATGAGGCCAATCTTTAGAATATCCATATTTTCCCATTTGATGAAGCATATCGTGTAGGAATTGTTTCACAGTAAGATCGAACTCATTTTGTCGATGGCCACTGTTAAAATTTCTATATTCATCCATTTGACGAGATGAACTATGTAAGTTGAACTGCTGCATATGTTGTGCCTGTTTCATTTCATGTGGTTGCACTGCAAAATTTGGAGGATGAGGTAAAACCCAATTATGTTGATCAATGTGGGGAGTAAAAATCATGTAAATGTCTTCTAAGGTTGTGTCATGGATGCTTCTTCTTTTCCTTTCTATCTTTGGAGTATTCTTGCGTTTGAAGTATTTTTGAGCATGACTTGCAACTTGAATAGGAGTTTTGTTGGAAAAAAAAAATTTGAAATGTTTTTCCATCCTCCCTGCTTATATTTCTCAAGCCTAAGTAGAAATGACCTATGTTCTTCTTTTGTCCAATGTGTGTATTTGACGTGACAAACTGATAGGGATGAGTCACCGGATCACATGACGTGATTGGACACTGTATTCTGTGGAAGCAAGTGGTGTTGGTAGTTGATCGACACATGAACTTGCTCAAATGTAGTGCTATTGAATGTCTCCTGCGGTGACTTGGCAGGAACCTGAGAGGAAAGAACCCTTTAAGGGGCAGGATCCTGAGCTGTGCGGGCAAACAGTACAAGAACCAAATCGGAAAAAGTATAAACCCTCTGAGGTGCAAGAGCAGTAGAACCAAGAATGCTCTGGGGGGAAGGAACCCGAACCCATGGAGGAGTAACAAAAACAATAGGAGCATGAACTCTCTGAGGGGTAGGAATAGGATCAAGAACCCTTTGAAGGGTAGGAACCTCAGAGGCGGGAGCAAGAACCTCATGGGTGGCAGGAGCAAGAACTTCGGTTGGCTGAGGGGAAGAATCTTGAGTGGAAAGAACCTTTAAGAACTCATCTAACTCTTTGTCAAGCTCGAGTGTATTTAAGTCTGCATTGTAGCGTGCAATGTTGTTAACTAACGACTCATCTTTCTCCTTCAGCCACTCTTCTATCTCCTTTTGGTCAATTTGGAAAGCATGGGGAGCATCAACAACAGGAACAATGGTAGGAGCAAGAACGACAGGAACCTCATAAGTTGAAGGAGACAAGCAAGAACCTCAGAAGTTGAAGGAGTACAAGCAATAACCTCAGGCTGAGGGGAAGAATCACAAGCGACAATATTTTTCAAGAACTCATCTAAATCTTTGTTCTGCATGTTGAAATCGAAGTCGACTGAATTCAAGACTACTTTCATTGCATCTTCTTTGTAGCATGGTATGTTCTTTGCCCACTGCTCATCTTTCTCCTTAAGCCACTGCTCATTTTCCTCGTCATAATAGAAAGCGTGTTCATCAAGGAACTCAATGTCGTTCTTGTTTTTTTGGTGAGTTTCCTCAGACATTATTTTCTTTCTTTTTCCTTTGTGGCTTTCTGGATTTCCATTACATAATTAGTTCCTTTTTCAATTATATTGAGAGAGAAAATGTAACACCAGCTTTTTCAAAATTACCACCAAGTTGACAGTTAGTTAAAGATTGATTGTGTGCATTGTAATCGTTAAGGTATATCGACCAAAGATTGGATTTTGCCTTCGTTAGACTTGCCCAAGAACATGGAGAGAGCCCTTTACTAATTACTTATTAAAATACTTGGAGAGAGTTAGAATCCAAATATAAGCATTTGAAAAAGAGAAATATATAATAGTTGTATTATAATAATCAAACAAAAATTATGATGTACATATTATATCATGAGTAAATCAATATAGATATATTATTAACTAAATTTGCTTTTTGTTTTATTTTTTGTATTTTTTTAAATTAGGATTTAGAATTTAGATAGAGAGAAATAGATAGCACCCATTTTTTTAAAATTGTCACCAAATTGACCGTTAGTTAGTTACTTAAAGATATAATGAAGATTTAATTTATAAGTACTTATTAAAAGAGTTTGAGTAAGTTAGAATAATCGAAGCTAAAAAAATTCAGATGTATATATTAAGCTATCAAGAGTAAAATCAATATAGGTATATTATTAACTAAATTTACATTTTGTTTTATTTTTAATCTTTTTAAATTATAATGAACTGAATTTTATTTACCTTTATAAATAGATATTTTCAATTTTTTGATAGTTACCAAAATTTAATTTTTGTTTAAATTGATTAAGGTTAATCATTTTGGGGACGAATTAGAATAGAGTAATAAAAAAAAGTAAAATTAGTAGCTTAATGGGAAAATATTTAAAATGTTATTGTTCAATAGTAAAGACTCAGATTTTTAATATAATATAATATATATAGACCTAAAGAGTTGATATGATTATTTTGGTGATCTTTTCAATTTATAATTTTATTCTAAAAAACCCTTAAATTTTTTAGAGAAAAAATATCATAGTGTGACTTTTTGTAATAAAAAATATTTAGATGATAAATCCTTAGTAAATTCTCATTAAATACTCATTTTTAAAATAAATGAAAAATTAAATTTTACCTTTATATACTTTGTCTAATGTGAATTTTGGTAAGAAAAAAATGTCGCAGTTAAATAGAAGCTGACTTTTGAGTCAGCATCCCAATATGTTAAATTTGTGTGTCAATGTATGAACCTATTTACACGCACTACTACAAAAATAGTTTTTTACGACGCACCTTCTAAGACGGTTCTCCAAAAACCGTCTTCAAATGTTAGGTGGTGGCAATTTCGTAATAATAGAAGATCTTTAACGACGGTTATATAATAACCGTCTTCGAAGGTGTGTGTTCAAAGGCGGTTTTCATAAAACCGTCTTCGTAAATCCAGAACTTTTTTTTTAAATTCAAAAAACAATATTAAAAAAAGACAGTTTTCGTTGTTTCAATTGTTCAAAGACGGTTTTCTCGGGAAACCGTCTTTGAATATCGTGCTTTCATTTAAAATGCGGAACTTGAAAGGGTAGATGTAGTTGCATTACATTAACGCGTTAGGTCATTCAAAATACGATTGTCTGTCTTCTATTTGGGAATGTAACTGAGAGAGTGAAGGAGTTTTGGGGTCCGCCGCAGCATACACCACCAACCTCATGGAGGTAGTGAAACTCGAAGACAAAGTTCACAGCCACGGCCTCGTCTTCCAAGGATCGAGCATGGAGGCGTACGTCAAGATTGACGAGCCTGTCTGCGACGGAGTCACGGTACTCGAACTGCATGTGTATCGTCTCCTAGAGGAGGACGAGGGTTTCGACGGAGAAGACGCTAGCGATAGCCACGCTGCTCTTGTGACTTTGTTGTCTGGACTTCCTCTTTGGGAACAGCACGCGTTAGATGTTTGTAAAAATGTCAAAGAGAGTAGTTTCGCTTTTGAAGTGTTGGGTTCAAAGTGCCCTAATTTGAGGGTTCTGAAATTGGGACAGTTTCAAGGGATTTGGTTGGCCTTTGGGTCTCGGCTTGATGGAATTGCCCTTCGCCACGGGCTTCAATCGTGGTCTGTTGGTAACTGCGCTGACTTTGATGACATGGGGTTGATTGAGATTGGGTCGAGAGTGGTTAGATTTGAGCTTCAGGGTTGCAGGCTTGTGACAAAGCGTGGACTGAGGACCATGCCACATTGAGCGAATATGGTCCCAACATTCTAGGTTGTTATCCTCAGCTATTGAAGATGCAGATGGACAGTGGTGATACTAAAGGTTATGCTCTCACCGCACCGTCTAGGCAAATGGATTTGAGCCTGTGGGAGAGGTTTGTTCTGAATGGCATTGGCAATTTGAGTCTGAGTGAGCTTCATTACTGGCCACCACAACATTTCATGGTATCTATCATTAACTTATATTTACTTCTGTGGTTTGTACAGGTTCTATTGGTTTAAGGCTTTTGATGAAACAAGCCTTCCAAATGTTGTTTTAAGGCTTCAACCTAAAGGCGGACATGGACATCACATCGGGCCACTTTTTTTTCACGTGCTTTTATCACTGTGCATCCAAGTGCATTATGTTATGTTTATGCTTGTGCATTACTAGCATTTCTTGAATGAATTTTCTAATTGGAAACATTTGAGACACAAAAATGGTGAAAAGCCAGGTCTGAGTGGTATCTCTGATTAGTTATATATTGAATTGTTGACC
Source organism: Glycine latifolia (assembly GCA_013407115.1). Lineage (NCBI taxonomy): Eukaryota > Viridiplantae > Streptophyta > Magnoliopsida > Fabales > Fabaceae > Glycine > Glycine latifolia. The sequence continues at coordinate 8,318,239 of CM023941.1, forward strand.
ATTGAATCTGATTGATTGGGTACTTCTCATGCAGGCTCATTTTCATGAAAATGGCCATGTTTATAAATCATTTCATGCAGGCTTAGTATGCTTTTGTTCAAAATTCTCTCCTTCATGATAGGAGTTCTGTTATGCCAAAAATTAGGCAAATGCATGTTGAAAAGGTTTATCTCTCTGTAATCCTATGTCCCTACGATTTTATACTTAGTCACTAAGCTGACATTTAACTTATCTTCATGACAGAGAGAAAGGGACATAGCTTCACATGGTGATCATGACCTCAGTGCTGACCATCTTGATCCAGAACTTGACAATTGTTTGATGATGGCTGATAAGGATCAGAGGAGGCGTGGTGCAAAGGAAAATGACTGTAGAAAAGGGAGAGATAGAAGACAACAGGAAAGGGATGACAGAGATTATGATCATGATGGTAGTAGGGAGCGTTTATCTTACAAACAAAAATTTGGTTGCAGAGCTGAAGACTCTGGTGCTGAAAGCATGCACCCTATCTCATTTACTTGTGAGGATATAAGTTCTTTGAAAAGTGAGTATATCAATACTTTTGATCTTTAAATTTACAAATGTTTTTACCTTCTCAAACAAATTTTATGAACATAAATTTGCATTTCAGCAGTGGAAATATATACTTCAATCTAGTATAAAAAGAAAATCAATAATACTTGAAAAGTATATCTAATGATGCTATGGAGAGTCCACAAACATCATGCTGATAGGAGTGGAGAGCCTCTTATTTAAATGGAAGTTGTGTAAGACTAAGGATTTTGTTGCCTTAAGAATCGTCCTTATATAGACTACAAACTACTGCTCTATTTGTTCAGTTCACACACTCTACTCTAGTAACCTGACAATAGTATTCACATTTGAGATCACTACCTACTCTTTGATTTTCCTGGCCAAGTGGAACTTTTTTTTCTCCATTCAAGTGCCAAGAATGTCATCCTGAAGCTCATAAAGAAATTGAACCTAAGGGTATACTTCTGTTCTGTATGTCTTACTGATGTCAAATCATATGTTCATCTATGCAGTTAACTGCAGTGCATTTGATTGATGCCCATCTTTGCAGTGACCCTGGGAAGTATATTAGTGCATTGATTTTATCCTTGTCCACAATGTTACATATAAAACTCCCCACATAAATGTCTTGTCAAAAATTGATTTAATTGAGAGCTATGGAAAGCTAGGTGCAGTAACTACTTATTTTTAGATGTATTTTATATTATGCTGGTTAGAGTGGCAGATTTTCAAATGC
>CM023941.1:8327696-8378660 GCA_013407115.1 Glycine latifolia
CTGAGGTAAGAAACTCGAGTTTCTCTGATTGATTTGTGATTTGGGGGTTTTGATGAATAGTGACCCACTTTTGATAGAGCTAGAGTTAGCTCTGGGTCCAGTTGAGAGATGTGTTTAGAATCATAGGAGGAGGAAGGATTAGCTTTCGGTTTGTGATTTGGAGAACTTTGGTTTTGGCTCTAGGTTATGCATGGGTGACTTGGACTGAGTCACTTGATTTGAGACATGCAAGAGCCATGGTGAGGGGCTTAATGTGCCTGAGAGGCCTTGAGAACGGTGTCTTGTGAGATAGACCGTCCAAGCCCTATGAGAAACCCTGAGGTGTTGGGTTGAGAGAGCCGAAATGCTCTAGGTGAATGGCTTGGTTGAGTCTGGAATGACTCTGAGGCCATGGATGAACCAGAGGTAGACCACTGAGGGTCTATGGAAGGCTTGTGTGGATAAGCCTGATAAACCCTGGAGTAAATGACTCGGGTTGAGGGAAAGAACTGTGGTTCCTTCCCAGAGGCAGTGGATGACTGCTGGATGAGTTTATGCATGGATATATGATTGTATGGTCTGTGATAAGTGTTTGTATGCCTGGTTAGGGCTTGACACGGAGATATCAGAGAAGCAGACCATCAGTTGGGGCTAAAGCTGAAAGGCACGGCTTGCCAGGTAAGCTCACTGTTCTGGGGTTTTTCCCTTGTTTGTGGTTTACCACCCAAGTGGGTGATGGGTGCATGCCATGTTTGATTATATAGATGTATATGTGTTGTGCATGCTGAGGAAGAAAGGTTGTGATGGCCTAATGTGTGCTGGAATTGAATGATGAACCCTAGGATAGACACTGAGACAGTGTGAGAATGGAAATGCACCTGAGGTTGCAGGTGATGGAACCTATAGGATACTGCGATAGTATCGGGCTAGTTGAGGTTCCCTAGCCAGAGGAAGAGTTTGAGGACTCCCTGGAATAGCTGAGATTCCATGAGAGGTGCCACTGCTCTCCGCCTAAAGACCTAAGGGTGGATTGCCCTGTATGGATGTTCCTCCTTAGGCAGAGATGATGAGAGTCCTGAGTGAATATCCTCAGGTGATTATGTTGAGATTCTCTGGCCAGTAGAATAGAGTCCTATGGTGGTAGGACAGATGGTATGTGATTGGAAGTCCTGTGGGATTGAGAGCTCCCTGATGTGGATTGTCTCTCACAGGCAGTGGATTGGAGATCCTGAGGGATTGAGAGCTCCCGGAGTGGATAGTCTCTCTCAGGTATCTGAGTAGGAAGTCCTGAGGGATTGAGAGCTCCCAGTGTGGATTGTCTCTCTCAGGCAGCTGATGGATAGTCCTGGGGGATTGAGAGCTCCCGGTGTGGATTGTCTCTCCCAGGTAGTGGAAAGTCCTGTGGGATTGAGAGCTCCCTGATGTGGATTGTCTCTCACAGGCAGAGGATTGAAAGTCCTGGAGGTGATTGCCCTATATGGATGTTCTTGCCCAGGCATGTGCTATGTAAGTCCTGGAGAGGCCAGGCAGTGGACAGATATGTTGTATCTCTAAGAGAGGGCTTCCCGAGGGGATGAGAGCCTAAGGCCTCTTAGATGAGCCATATCTGGATTTTCTGGAAGTCCTGAGTTGAGGGATTCCTCAGGCATTGTGAGTATGTGAAGTCCTGAGTAGGTAACTCAGGCATTGTTTGTCAGTGATGAGGCGGTGCCTCTCTGTTACGAGACGTGTCCTAGGGGGGACACTATGTTATGTGATGTACCTCTGTGAGACGAGTCTACAATGGCTAGAGAGCCAGATGGCTAGAGAGCCAATATGAGGTGAAAGACCTCTGGTGCTGAGAGCATCGGGTTCGTACCCAGTGAGCTGGGGAATGTGTGACGGCCATTATAATGTCCCAGGCCTTATTATGTTTATGTGATATATCTGTGCTGAGGGGTGAATCAGGGTAAGGGAGGATCTCCCAGAACCCTGAGCTTACTGAGATGTTTATCTCACCCCCATGTGGATTGTGGTTTTCAGGTTTTCTTAAAAAGAGGAGTTACCAGGGCAGGAGGTCCTAACTGAGAGTGCTGGAGTGGTCATGGGCTGCAGATGAAGATTTGAAGAATCTTTATTTGACCTCTGTCTTGTATAGGGTGTGAGTGTACACCCATAGCTCTGTACATATTTGGATGTATGACCCGATGTGGTCTTGTTTTGAGCATGTATATGTACAGATTCCGAGCATATTCCTCCTAGTTATCTCTGTTTTAGTTTTATGCTTTCTGCCTATGTTTTTACAGGTTATGTTATCTGGATCAGTAAGGGACTTGTTGATGATGATTTTGTATGTGGTTTTATAATTCCATGCATAATGACATCAAGAAAAACGTTTCTGTTGCTTCCGTACTGCGTTGGTTAACGCTCATAGCGCGCTTATGATATTGTTAATGATAACACGTCCGGGGTGTTACACTATGCAATAAGTGTGGTGAGTAGGTTTATGCATTCTCCTAGTGTCGACCATATGAATGTTGTATACAGAATATTGAGGTATCTCAAAGGAACACCTGAAAAAGGATTACTGTTCTCAAAAGAAAAAAATCACTTAATTGAAGGTTACACTAGCTCTGATTGAGCAGGGGATAGAACCACCAGGCAATCCACATCTGGGTATTTTACATTTGTGGAGGGGAACTTGGTAACTTGGAGAAGTAAGAAACAAAAGGTAGTGGCAAAATAAGTGCAGAAGTCGAGTTTAGAGGAATGGTACAAGGTATTTGTGAGTTGTTGTGGATTAAAAGGTGTTGAAGGATCTGAATATTGATTATGAAAAGCCAATGATCTTACATTGTGACAATAAAACAGCCATAGAAATTGCTCATAACCCTGTCCAACATGATAGAACAAAGCATGTTGAGGTTGATAGACACTTTATTAAGGAGAAATTAGATCAGAAAATTATCCATGTTTTATTTGTGAAATCCGAAGACTAGTTGGCAGATATATTAACAAAAGCAGTGTCTGGGAAAGTGTTTGAAGCAACAATCAACAAGTTGGGTATGATAGACACTCATCCACCAACTTGAGGGGGAGTGTTGAATTGAAGATTTAAAATTCAAATTATTTAAATCTGTATTTCTATTACAAGTTGTTTTATACCTAATGTACAGGAAGATATAGATAGGATGTTTGTTAGTTTGTTCCTTATTTTCCTGTAAGTTTGTTTCTGAAATCAACCAATAGAGGTTGTGTTTTTTGTATAAGTATAGGCCTTAATTGTGGTCTAAAATCAATGAAGTCAGTAGTTGTGATTCAATATGTTAATTGGAGAGTTTTAACAAATTTTGTTGATGTGACATTAGATTATGATGAGAATTGGGAATGGACATGTTGTCTAGAGCATATATTGTTTTGATAGGATTTTTTTCTCTCATCATAGTATTGGTACGAAGTAATATTTATTCTAAGTGGTTACTATTTTTTGTTGGGAACTGTGAACACACAAAGTGAGTTTTTACAATATTTGTATTTAATTTAGGCTAAATTATAATTTTTATCCTCTTATAATTTTAAATCCATGATTTTGATCCTCTTATTTCCCAAATAAAAAGGATTGTGGGATAAAGTTGGAAGAGATATATTAAGGCTTTATGATTTTTTATTTGTATTTTGTTTAGTCTAAATTGCAATTTTGAATCCGTGTAACTTTAAATATGTTATTTTGGTTCTCCTATTTCTTAATTAAGATATTTAGTCCTCCTATTTTTAAAATAAGCAATGTTATTCATTTGGCTAGTTGACCAATAGTTAATTATCTAAAATAAAATGTTGATTTTGATGTGATATATTAATGTTGACATGGTGCTTATGCGACAAGACATTAAATAAAGTAAAAAAATAAAAATAAAAAAGTCATACTAGGAGTTCAATTCATAAAGTATTAACATGTAAATTTACTAAAAATATATATATATATATATATATTAAAATTTTATTAATTTATATAATTTTATTAATTTATATATTAATTGATGCAATTATATTGATTTATATAATTAGATTAAAAATAATTTGTATATTAAATCATTTTACAAAATAATTTATATATTAATTGATGAAATTTAATTATAAATTAGTAAAATAAAAATATATAAAATGATATAAAATAAAATCAAAATTGTTTATATATTAATTTTTTAAAAATTTAAATTTTTTTATAATTCAAAAAAATTAATAACTCTTAATGAATGATACATATAAAATAGTGTTTATAAAATAAATTAAATAAAATAAGTGTCTTAATTATTTATTAGTTTCTTTGAATAAAAGATCATTAGTTCAACTTCTATCAAGACATTTTTTTTCTCATTTTATTTAAATCATTGTCATATACCTGTTATGTCTTCTATTGAAAAAATAGGAGAATTAAATGTTTTAATTTAAAAATAAAAAAACAAAATTACAAATTTAAAATTATAATTTATCCTTTAATTTATTATACTATATGGGCCAAGGTGTTTTGGTTACAACCCACAACAATTACTTGAGGAATTTTCTAAGTTTACGTCTTTAACATATTGAATTAGATAGATAGAACAAGTTGATAGTTGTTGATTAAAGTATTTGGCACACACATACGTGTAGAATATTATTTTATATCATTTTATCTAAAATAAAAGGGAAAGTAGCATTTGAGCTTTGCTGCTTTAGACATTGGAAACAACCAAGGTTATCATTAATCCCAGATTCTCCAAGCCTCATTTCTTGGTACCTTCTCCAATGCATTAGCTTTATGGCGGTGATTGATAATTATGTATCTACTTTATCAGTTGTTTAACATTAGAAGAAGAAAAAAACACACTTTACCATCACTTGTTGGTTGTTGCTTTGCTCGCACATGGCTCGAATTGTATTTTGTTTTTGTTTTGTCTTTTTTTTTCTTTAGGTAGCTATTTGTCATGTTCTATGCAAGCACATGCATGGTGAATGGTAGTTGTATATTTCTTTAATTTCTTGATTCGGTTAAGGTTGTTTGGTTCGTATTTTAGGCTTTCAAGACTGTCTGAAATCTGAATAGCATTCGGGAGGTAACAATGACTCAATAGAGTTTTACTGAGTGTAGTTTCTTTTTTCTCGTAACAAAAAAATGTTATAAGTTAAAATAAGTAATTTGCAATCTTGCCTTAAGAAAATTACAAATTAAAGTTGCTATAGTGTATATTTGCACATAAAATTTAATAAAACATATTTTATTTTTAATTTAAATATTTCCTTATAAAAATATATAATATTCATCTTATTATTGCTGGAGTATTTTCAAGAATATCATCAATTACAATTTATATATATATATATATATATATATATATATATATATAATTTTCTAATTTTTTTTTTAATATGAGTACATTAATAAGTTAAATTATTAGTGTATTTTAAGATATTATCTAGTTATATCATTTTATGTTGTACACCAATTTTTAATTTTTTTACCAAAGTCCATTGAGTAGTGTTGTTCTAGTAAATTTATTTAAGGGTATTATAGTTACCTAGCATTTAATTGTTTTTTTAAAAAAAATGTAATTTCGCTCTCATTTAGTGCTTTCCCAATGACCTTTCTCCTCTTACTCTCTCGAGTCTCGACTATGAATGCGAGAATACATATCAATCACCTTTTCTCTTTCTCTCTCTTCGACTAAATGAATATTGGAACCCATAATAACTTGACTTTTGCACCACCGACCATGGCCACTGCATTGTCTCCGGCTTCTAGCATGACCAGTTCTCTTTCTTCTATCAAATTTCTCTCTCGTCAATCCTCACCTACTAATTTCTCTTTCCAAATCCAAAATTACTTTTAGCTAATATCTATCGAGGCGATGGTGCCGCCCTCCCCTTCTTGCTTAAATAATCCACCCTTCACAAATTTATGGGTCTGCTATTCATTGTAACGCCCTCACATCTTGATTTACATTAATTCTTAGAGTTTATATCACCATATGGGTAGAGGGTGCAAGTGAGATATGTGAATCAAAGAAGCTGAAAAATAAATTTAACATAATTAATAATTACGATTACACAAATAGAAAGATGGGATTTGACAAATTATGAAATGATAGGGGGAAGATGAAAACATGAAGCAGATCTAGAAAAGAGAAATTAGTGGGTGAAGAATGAGGAAGAAGAAACGTGAAAGAGGAAAGACAATTCTTATTTTTTTTTTATTGTTTATAAAAGTAAATGCAAATTTATTATTATGTCCTAATTAAAACGAGAATAATTGGATTTTTTTTCGAAAAGTTTTGGTGAAAGTTGCTAACATACTCCAACACACGCACACACATTAGATGTATGTTAACACACTGCAACTTTTTAGTTGAACAATAAAAGATTGTCCTTATACATCAACATAAATTAAAGGACTGCTATATAAAGAGATATATTAGTAACACTCATCTTCTAATACATTTTAATAATTTACTTGAAATTTATTAGAAAACTCATTTTTTTATGTCTCACTTGTTATTGAGGGATTATCTTTCTTAATTTTATAATTTTCAATAAATTCTAATAAATGATAAAGTGTGTGTTATGAGGAGTATGTTAAAAAACATATTGTTGTATCAAAATTCACAAAGTATTTTTCAACTCATTCGATCAAAGACTAATCTCCTTATAAGAATCAAATAGTGATTATCTCTCCTAAATAAATTATTTACACACATGTGAATATAACAAAATCTTACATAATTATGCCAATCATTTTGGTTGGTGTGTGTCTATTTTTACATTTTATAAGTATTTAGATATTTATAATTGAGTTTATTACTCACACTTTGATTAAATAAAATATTATATCATATATCTTAATTGTAAATAGAATAGTATAAATAAACTCAAATATATATAACATTAATTATAAACTTATAAACCAAATAAGTCATATATTTATAAGTTAAATATATATTCTCTAAAATATATTAAAAAATCACACATTGAACTTTGATTAGTTATATAATTATCTGTAAAATAAAAAATTGTATATATTAAGGGTTTGAGTAATATTATTATATATAGTAATATATTTATTATTATTTAAAATAATAATTAATTATATATAATTGTTTATGTAATGTGTTTAATTTTTAATTCTATATATATATATATATATATATATATATATATATATATATATATATGAAGTATATCTATTTTATGTTTTATGAGTATATAGATATTTACATATGAATTTATTACTCACACATTGATTATTCCGTATCTTAATCTTAATTATAGACATAACGAAAAATATTTAATAAAATTAAATCTAAATATCTTTTTACAGATTAAATCTAAATGTCTAACTAAATTAATAAAAAATTATAATGTACATCCAATATTTATAAAAAAATAAAATAGTATAAATAAATTCAAATCTAACCTATAAACTTGTGAAGTAATTGAAGTATAAACTATCAATTTAAATGTTTATAAATTATTATACTAAAAAATCATACATTTTTTTAAGGAAAAAAATCATACATAAAACATTGATAAGTTATATGAATAATTTGTAAAGTAAAAAAAAATACAGAAATATTTTTTATTATATAACAATTTTAGTAATATTTATTCTATGTAGTGATTTTTATAATATTATTTAATATCTCTCAATATATAATAGTTTGTATAACATTATTTTTAAAATTTTAAATTTAATATATTAAATTATATGTGCATATAATACAATATTGAGTAATAAGATACCGATGTGGCGATGTGTGCACCCGTTCCTATGAATTTTACGAATATTCATCTAAATTAAAAATCATTTATAATTGAATAATTTCTCTTCCCATTATAAATAGTTTTTGTAAATAATGGAAAAAAAATACTTACTATCTGTGTAGTTATAATTTTTATCTTAAGTTATTTTACACAAATAAACAAAAATCAATAAATAGTTAAAAAAATAATTTTATAAAACTAATCTTAGCATCATTAATTCACTTTTTATTTTTTAGCTCATATCATTAATGTTATAAATAATACAAGTGAAAAAATGTAATTAATATTACAGTAAAAAAAACTAAAGTGACAGTTAATTTAAAATAAAAAAATCTCTTACAGGACAATTATTATAAAAATAAGGGAGTACTAAATAAAGGTTTTATCATCATCCCAACATTACTCCTACATTGATATATTCCAGGGGTGCAGGGGCCATGCCTATAAGGGCCCAATTTTTTTTATAATTATGTAATAATATTTATATTATTTTATGTTATTTTTATAAATAAATTAAAACTGTTGTCTCATTTTATGTCTTCTTAATCAGATAAAATATAAAATGTGATTAAAAAATATAAGAGATTTAATTTTTTTTAAGTATAAGAATATTGGGAACTCACTTTTTAATATATTATTTCAAGTAACTATAGCATTATGTAATAAAACCATTTTTATAATAACTCAAAATATTTGTTTGTTTTAACAAGATAAAAAACATTAACAAGATAAAAAACATTAACAACAACTTTTATAACAAAATTTAAAATAAAATTTAGTATATTAAATCATGTCAATTTAATAAAATTATATGTCTATATATTTTTATGTAAAATACATTTACAATTTCAAATACTTTCAGATAAAAGTCTCTTATTATTATTTTGCTTAGGACCCATAAAATGTAAGGAAGGCTGGCATTGCATCGTACGGGGGGGCTCTCCGTGATCACTATGGCATTGTAATTTTTTTTCCCCCACTTTTAATTTGGGTACTTGTTCTATACACTTGCCCAGGGAGTTGAGATTGTTTGGTCAAGAGGATTCACTATTCATACTTTTGAGTCTGACTCTAGATTTGTTACTTTCATATTATGAAGTATTTAAATAAATTGACGTGAGATTATTTTAATTTAATTTGAGATTTTGAATTTGAATTCTGAATATATAATATATCTGTGATTAAATATAAAAAAATTGTCATTTCCATGCTTGATGGGAGGTGTGAAGCTATGCATAATTGCTTTAATCTGATTATCAAAGATTTTATTGTGAAGGGTGGTGTCTATTGTTGAAATCATGTTTTCCGACAATGAGTAGCTTCTGATGGGATTGATAGGATATTTAATATTAGTTCTGATTTTATTTCTTTTCAAGTTCTAGCTAACATAGCTTGTATTGCTTTTCCTATAGGATTTTAATCTAGTTTATTTGTTGGGGGCTTTAGCTACACCTTGAAAAGAAAAAAAGAAAAAGAACATTACTCCTACACGCTAATATAATTATGGGCTACGCCTTTACTCCAATATTAGACAATTCCAATATTGTAAAAGTGTTATTTTATGGGGGCTTTTTCCTCCCTCTCTCAATATTGAAAATAGGATCATAACAAGTTTCTTTATTTCATTCTTCTTTAAAAAGGTGATCATAATTAGATCCTGACTCCCTCTTTTTGGCGAAAACAAATTGGCCAAGTGGTAGTAATTTAATCAAGTCATTAATCCCGTTCCTGTAGTAGGAGGTGAAATGCTCGAATATATAGGATGTTTGTGGAATTAGGCGCGATGAAAATTAGGGTAAGTTGGTTTAAATTTATTTATTGAAAAAATGTTTATTTTAATAAAATGATTAATTTTTTGTTTTTAAATTTGTTTGTCTACATTTATTTTACTTAAAAAATAATTTTTATTTATTTTAAGAAACAAATTTTATCTGCTTATTATTTTTTAAAATACTTATTTTAAAATTTTCTTCTTCTTTTGTAATTGTTTAAATGTTTGACTTTCAATAAATAATATTTTTTAAAGATACATTTATTATTTTTGCACATAAAATTGAAACCAATTTTTATTTTAAATAATAATAAACTTAACCGTTATCATGAAAATAATAAACATATAATTAATTTTACACAATTTTATTCTAATTATCACCTTAATTATAATAATAATAATAATAATAACCAATTTTACATTAATTTATATTTACTAACCTGAATGATTTTTATAATTGTTATATTAATAACATGAATAATTAATTTTAGGGTAAAATATGTTTTGGGTCCCTTAAATTTTGGAAAATATCAATTTGGTCTTTATAAATTTTTCATATTAATTTAATTTATGCAAAAATAAAATATAATTTTATTAATATTTAATTGTAACCTGGACGATCGGATCCCTATCCATCCCCTTTCCATTTGTCCCTTGTTATCACTGTATATTAATTATTAAATGAATTAAACTCTACTTTTTTAACCAAATAGACTTTTACGGAAGTCAATGCTTGATTTTTCTTTTTTGAAACCTAACCTGACCTTGATTTTGATTTATAAGCTGAGTCATAGACATTCATTGCATACTTACTCTACTTTCATCCCTAGGTATAAAGACTAAATTACAAAATAATACAAGTATATAGACTAAAATATAAAACACAAACATGTCAATATTACATTAGACCATGTTAAATGTCATTACACAGTTGTATTAGCCAATCCTATAACTCAGTTATATTAGTTGACAATAATCATTCAATTGTTTATCGATTCACTAACTAATTCAACTAACTAGATAATCACCTATCTCATTAACCAACAAATTTCTACTATTATAAATAAAGGGATATATTATACTTAATTTTTCTTTCAATTACACATTAACTTTGATTAATTATTTACTAACTTAAGCGTCAGAATTCTTTTTACATATATCTCCATCACTCGAAGGAGTTTCACATATTGAGTACAAAGTCATATCATTGATAAATATCACTATAAAAATACTTTGGAATTCAATAAAAAAAAACAATTAATAATGTTAAATGGTATTTTACGTTGAAAACTAACATCAATATCAACATCATCAACATTAATATCACCTTTAATCCAAGTTAATTGGGGTCGGTGGTAGATGAACCCAATGATAGATCGAAAAATATGCCAAAGAAAGAGAAAGGAAAAGTGGAAGAAAAAGTAAAAATAAGACAAAAGAGAGGAAAAATAAGCTATAATAAAATATGAGTGAAAGGAGGAAGAGAAAAATGAAGAGAGAAAAAACTAAAAAAGGGAACGACTGGAACATAGAAATACTAATGGGTTTAACCCTCCACCAAACTTATAGCTTTTCCACACTCCGCCCTAAGATATATCATCCGCCAATCTATATCTCACTCTAATAGGTCTTGTTTAACTACCTTTTCTCATGTCAGTTTCGTCGACCTCTACCTCTCTTTGTGTCGAGCTCTTGGTAACAAACTCTTATTCTCACAAGAAAATTCAATGGTCGTTTCATAACATACCAAAATCACCTCAATGTCTGCTTCCTCATTTTTTCATATACTGGTTTCACTCACTGCTACCTTTTTTATGAAAATGCTTACATAAGACAACATACCATTTTCTCTTTCTATGAAAGAATCATACAAATAGAAGGTTAATTATTGTAGCTACACTTTTGATCAAAACCATTTTAGTAATTTCAACCATTTTTTTTGAATCTGGCTCAAATTGGATCTTTTCTATTTTTCTAAAAATAAATAATTTTTAGGTGTAAAGACTAAATATAAACATTATACTAGTTATATAATAATAAAATAAAATTAGTGTTTTACAAAAATAAAATTAAAACCAAAATTAGCATTACTTAAAATTTTGTGAAAAAAAAAGGTTTAAAATTTTGTGAAAAAAAGGGTATAAAAGCAACAACAGTCTGTGTTTGTATGAACGACTAAGGAGCGACAGCTGTATGCAGCAAGCAACGCACGAAACTATGCGAACTAAGATATAAAATCCCTTCAGCGACCAAACCACGACGTGAAGTACTAAAACTACCCTTTTTTTTTCTTTGAGTACGGAAACTACCGCTTAGGAAATATTTTTTTCCTCAAATTATTTTAAATAGTTTAATTTGATGATTAAATTTTTATTTTGTTTTTAAATTTTTAAAAATAAATAATTTATTTTAAATTATTAGAAAAATTAATTTGACCAGCAAGTTTATAAAAATGAATCAATTTGATTCTTAAATCCTTAAAATTGAATCAATTTATTTTTCAATTTATTTTTAGAATTTGAAGATCAAATTGAATCATTTAAAATAATTTGAAGACCAATTTATTCATTGCTAAAAATTTGAAAATCAAATTTAATCTTTCAAAAATTTGATCAATTTAATTCATATTTAAGAATTTAATGACCAAATTGAATATTTTAAAATTTTGGAAATAAAAAAAATAATTTAAAATAATTTGATGACCAAATTGATAACTAAACAGATAGATGACAATTTTTTTAATAAAAATAAAGTGTAAGAGACGTGAGTCTAATATGGTCCCAGACAATTTTTTAGGCTTAATAGCATTTTTAGATCCAATTTTCTAATTTCTAACAAATTTTACCTCTTACAAATTAATTTGGTATATTTTGCCTTTACCAATTTTATCCTCCTTCATTTTATTTCTAACATAATCACACTTTTTATCTTTTTTTATTTATTTATTTACAAAGTATGCATCCAACTTTTTATATTTTGGCAAATTTTATCTCTATTTCTTATGGCAAATTTGATCCTAATTTTTGTGCTTATTAATAGATAAATGTTAAGAATAAAATTCATAAGTTTCTTAAAATTAAGAATAAAATGTGCTGAATTAACTTTTAGAGATAAAATTAGATAAAAATTAAAAAATCATGAATAAAAAATATAATTAAATCAATTTCTTATATATTTTTCTCCTCTCCTCCCAACAACCAAACACATGTGTTAGGTTTGGTTGAGATGATGAAAATAAGATTAAAAAAATATTTGAATTAATATGATATAAAAAATATGAAACTCACCTTATTTTTTTTCTCAAATTCACTTCTTTTCCTCTACCAAATTTGATTGCTAAGAAGAAATGATTTGTGAAGAAATCTTTACTATTTAATATGAATTTGACACCTTTTTTTATGTACTTTAATTTAAATATTTATTTTCACTTTATTCTCTTCCCGTTAACCAAATCTATCCTTAATAACGTTATATTTACTATTTTGGTATCACTGAAGTGCTGAGTGGACTCGGAACTATTCCCAAGCAAAACCACAACACAGGAGAGAAATCCCCTTTTTTATTAAATTTTATATATATTAATTATGATATTTACGGGTTCTTCCAGTCACCCGTGGAACTCCCGTTTATGATTTATCGCACCAGCCCAGAGTCAGAGGAGAACAGCTACGTATTAGAGACCGAAACAACCCGTTGCAAGTGTGTGCATACACGTTGATTGTTTTTATTAACGGTTAGATAGACCGCGATTTCCCCCTCTCATTACGTTGCAAAAGACTTTTACTACATTTTTTTTTCTCCCACGATTTTTTCTTTTGCTTCTTCTCCGTGTCTCTGACTCTTGCTGAACCAGCTTTGCAAAGTCAGAGAAACAACGTAAGCAAGAAGAAGGAGAAGAAGGAGTAGAACTTTGACACTGTCGTCGTCGCCGCCATGGAGTTCACAGCTGCCACCGCGACTCTCACGAAGAAGCTCTCAAACGGAGGTGGCTACGGCGTCAACGGAAGATCCATATACGATGGCGTCTTCGCCACTCCTATCAAGCTCCGTGCTCCAAGCTTCTCCTCTCAGTTCGACGACTACCGCGAGATTTTCTGCGCCGCCGCCGGAGCCTCGATTCCGATCCTTGAACTTCCGGAGCTCAACGAGAGAAGAAACAACGGCGACGTTCGGCGCTCCAAGTTCGATTACTCGAATGTCTTTGGTGGGTTCGGGAATCTAGGCGCTGCTGCCATGCCTTTCGAGGAGCTTGTTGCTGAACCTAAGAAGAAAGATAGCTTCAGAACACGGTGAGTTTGCTTCCTGGGTTTTTTTTTTTTTTTTTTTTTTTTTTTTTTTTGCATTAGGGTTTTAACTTAATGTGACTTGGGATATTGAGTGTGCATGTGTTTTTGCTTGAAATCCATTCTCGATTGTATTCGAGAATGTTTGTTCTTTGAACTTGGCTATGTCAGTCATGTGTTTTTGCTCTTTTTATTTATTAGTTAATTATCAACTATTTGTGTTATGGTTATGCTCTCGAGCAAGTAAGTGGACAGCAAAGTAATAATACATTACTTTTTTTTTTTTTGCACTTTTCTTTAAAAAAAGAAAGAAAGAATCAATGAAAATCTACTGTTTCGCAAAACTTGTTGATCCCCTTCGGCATTCCTTTTATTGTACTTTACCAGTGGAGGAGAGATCTTGTAGATTAAGGTTTCAAATACAATACGATTTTAATTTTAATATTTGGAATTGGACCTGGGAATCGAGATCTACATAACTTCTCAAGTACAATTACTTGAAATACACGGATGAGTTTTTAGTTGCAAATGACACCTAGTGTATGACATTACTCTCTTACTAATAGGGTTTTTTGTTCACATTATAGGTGGAATTTATGCCTGTATTGAACCAAAAAATGGTACACATTTGTACAATATTTAGCAAAAACTCCCAAGAAGGGGCTTGGGTTGTGATTGTGAATATTAAGCAGATTCATAAATTGATCTTTGTGGAAGGATAGAGATCTTCTTTTGGAAAATTACTATATTGTGCAAACCAATTTTGTAGCTTTGATAACTAAGTTCTCGTAGGCTGCTTAGGATGCTGATGTTAACGTAAGTGGTTTTCCTGTCATTTATTATTCTGTAGGAGCAAGGTCAAAGGAGAAAACCAATCTTCCAGGGAAGATGGAACTAATTGTTCAAAGGAGATTCCTGTGGCAACATGGTCATCTAATGATACCAGAAGGACCAATATGTCATATCACGAAGTTAACCAAGGAAGCGGAAATGGAACAAATGGAACGACACATATTGCTCAACTCCGTGCTGTCCCTGCTTACACTCAATTAATTGAAGAAGTCAATCCAGTGAAGATGAACAGGGCTAATAAGTCTATACCAGTAGCACAGGATACTACTTGTTCTAGTAGTCATGGCAATGAGGGGAAAAAAGAAGCTGCACATTCTACTAAATCATTTACTGGTGCTTCACCTGGTAATTCCAAGAAACAGTCTTCCAACAATGGAGTGAAAGTTACAAGTAGATCTGATTCTATTGATCTGTTTTTTGATGCATGTGAGATTAGCAATGGAGGTAATGGAACACATCAAGTCAAAGTTCCTCTATCAGAGACTACAGAAGGTAACAGTGAAGCTATGAAATCAATGCCAACCAAATTCCAGGCATCTAAAGGTAGTTCATCCGAAGGTGTTGCTGGTGCTGATTCGCCTTCATACTTAGATGACATGGTAGACTCAAATTCAGAGGTAGCTGCTTCTGTAGCTGCTTTAAGAAAGGCAATGGAAGAGGCTCAAGTAAGAATGAAGGTTGCAAAAGAGTTGATGAGAAGAAAGAAAGAAGGTTTTCCTGATCGTGTCAAACGAAAGTCTAATATTGAATTGAAAGCTGAGAGAAAAAAAGAGGCTAAAGTCACATATAAAACAAAGAAAATTGATACAAGGCAAACATTTAGAGAAATGGATGCTTTTCAAGATGCTTCTTCTGAGGTAGGGAAGTCAACAATGAGAATAGAGCAAGTGAGGCCAGATCTGGGGGCAAAAGAAACAAGTGTTGCTAAAGAAGCTTTACAAAATGCACAGAAGAAATTGAAATCAACTCAAGTGAAATATGAGATAGAGGTTGAACAGAAAGAAGCGGATCATAAAGGAAAAATTCTTGAGCTTAAACAGGCTGAAAATAACAAGAAAGAGCCGTACGTTAAAAACACGGATAAGAATGCCAATGATAAACAAGAAGGAGCTGATCAAACAATAGAAATGGTTAAGAAATATTGGGGGATGGGGAATAATGAAGCAAGTGTGTGTGAAGAACTTGTCCAGGATACTAAACATAGGTGTCAAGAAGTAGTAGATGAAACAAAACTGGTTCAAGAGACACTTGAATGTGGAACAATGGACAAAAGTTTGAAGTTTAATGAAACTGGGGAAGTTGAGAATAAGGCTACATCTTTTTATGAACTTGAAGACTATGAAAGAAACATTGGTGGGCAAGGGTTAATAAAAAAAAATGGGAGAAAAGTTGCTTGTAAGCCAGAAGAAGATGGCAACAAATTTGAAGGGTCCTTTGAGCTGGAAGAATGCAAAATAAATTTGAGAGCTGCTCAGGAACTGGGAGAGGTTGAGAAGAACATTACCCAAGAGCAAAAAGGAAGTGAGGATAGAGTTGCAGTTTCCAATGAGCTGGAAGAATGCGAATTGACAGAGATTCTGGAGCCACTTAACAATGAGAGTGTGCACAGTCAACTTGGCTCAGATTTCATAAGTACAGACGAAGACATAGAAAACTTGGGGTGTTTGGAGGTTAGAAAGAAAAGGAATGATTCTGGTTTCCTTGATATCAATCAAGAGACCAAACATTCTTGTCTGAGAGAAGCCACTGATGATACATTGTATGGCATGGAGCCAACTGAAGTAATTAGAGTGACTCAATCTGATCCTAGTTGTGAGGATCTAAAAGCCAAGGAGGCTGGCAAGTCTACAGAAACCAGTTCAAGCTATGATCCAGATGAAACTGAGAAGTTGAACAAAACTCAGGTAGCTGATACAATTATTGAAAATGTGGAAACTCTGGAAGTAAATCCAGAGGTTCATTCATGTGATGTGCAGGATGATACAATTGTAGCATGTAGTGCTTCATTTCAACATCAAGAGAGATATGAAGAAACAGACCCTGTTCAGGAGACAAACGATTTCCATGAGAAACATGATGCAGGTGAGACTTCTTCCTTCATTCAAATTGCCCTTGAAGTCAATGGGGCATTCAATCAAATGCAAAATATATTTGAAACAGAGACCTCCGAAGATAATGCTACAATTATTGGTGACACTGACATAAATGATAGGCAAAATCAAGATCAGTGCTGGGAAAAGTCAGAAAATGACTGCAATCTGGAAATGCTTGTTGAAGACATAACTCCTGAGTCTGCAGAAATCTGCAAGGATGCAAAGGAGATGAGGGTTGCATTAAATGAAGAGGTAGATGAGAATCAATCTAATTCTTCTAATGAGGAAAATTTGTTTGACAATGAACACAATATAGAAGAATCTCAGATACCTAGTACATCAGATTGGAAATCAAGTCCTTTCAAAGAAGAGGAGGTTGAATCAAGTCACAGCAATCTAAGGGAGAGTAATCAAGCATCTGTAACAATGGAAGATAAGGAAGAAAATGGTAACTTGCATAAGGAAGAGCAGGAAAAGGAACACCTGAAAAAACTCGATGAAGCAAAAGAGAAGAAAAGAGAAAGAGAAAAGGAAAAATTAGCTGTAGAAAGAGCAATTCGTGAAGCACGTGAAAGGGCATTTGCTGATGCCAGAGAAAGGGCGACTCTAGGGAGAGCAGCAGCAGAAGCATGTCAGAAAAACATTTCTGTTGGGCGAGAAAGGCTAGGAAAAACCACTAGTCAGGCAAATGAGAAGACACCAGCTGAGAAGGCTGCTATGGAAGCAAAACTTAAAGCTGAACGTGTGGCAGTGGAGAGAGCAACTGCAGAGGCACGGGCACGTGCCCTAGAAAGGGCACTCTCTGAGAGAGCTGCCTCTGATGCAAGAAATAAATCCGACAAATCTGTTGCAGGATTTGGGGCTTCCTGTGATAATGGAATAAAGCATAACTTCCATTCAAAATCTTTCAGCTATGGTGGTATGTGATGTTTATGTTCTGCTAGTTCTATAGCTGACCTTATATTTTTCTTGTTTCATTGATCCTTTATTACAATACTTTCTGTTTAAATTTTTTACTGATTCTGTACAAATTGTATTTTCCTGCAGTTCGTGTTTCTACTGATGTATTTGATGGAGCTAATGGTGATTCTGCTCAGAGATGTAAAGCTAGGTTTGAGAGGCATCAGAGAATAGGGGAACGTGTGGTATGGTTCCTGGTTTTGCTAATATTTTTTGTACAGATTTGTTAATATGTGAAATAGTTTGTTCATTCTTTGTTTTGGACTATGCAGGGAAAGGCTCTTGCAGAAAAGAATATGCGTGACTGGCTTGTGCAGAAGGAGCAAGAGGAGAGAAATGTAAGTTTCTTATCAAAGTTTGCAGTTCACAAGTTTCACATTGTCTTACAGATTCTTATTTCTACAGAGGGTAGCAGAATCTCTTGATGCTGATGTTAAAAGGTGGTCAAGTGGGAAGACAGGAAACTTGAGGGCATTGCTTTCAACATTACAATATGTATGTGTAAACATCCTAAATATGTTTAGTTTGTTCAGTGCATTTGTTGAGATTGTTATGCCTTGATAGATATGAACTTGCCATGGATCTTTTTTTTTTCTTCCTTAATCTCTTGAACCTAATCACTGTAAACTAGGGAAAATAAAGACATGAAAATATATCATTTTCAGAAAAGGCTCTGTTATTTTAAAACTCAAGCGAACTTATGTGGGAATAAAAGTACTTTTACATACTAATCTGTAATGTTGGATAACTAGGCTGACCTTGTGGAAGTGTTCATTTTACCTGTAATCGTGATTTGAATTTTTTTATAATTGAAATAGAGAAAATACACGTGAATGGAAAACCGAACAAAAATGCACTTTTTGTGAAATACAACCAGATGTTGGCTTGCATTAGCTCCAAAAACAGTTACTTCTTTTAGTACCATGCCTTCTAGTTTTATCATTTCCGTTGTGTGATGGAGCCATTTTGCTTGGGAAATTTTGTTTTAAAATTGAATTTTGCAGATCCTTGGCCCCGATAGTGGTTGGCAACCGATTCCTTTGACAGATATAGTAACCACCACTGCTGTAAAGAAAGCTTATCGTAAAGCTACTCTATTTGTGCATCCTGACAAGCTGCAGCAGCGGGGGGCAAGCATTCAACAAAAGTACATTTGCGAGAAGGTTTTTGATCTTCTAAAGGTTTGGTCTCATTGTTCTAAACAATTCTACTGATACTATATTTACAACCTACAATCATAATATGCACTTCTGAATGGGGTTCCCTAGCACCTTTTTTTATTTAACTTTAAATGTTGTGATTGGTATTTGGATCCCCCCTTTCATGGTACTTACTAACATGAGATCCTTGTGTTTGGAAATGACATTTTTGAAAAAATAAATTGCAATTCCATCCATCCATATCCATTTAATATATGAACTCGTTACAATATATCAAAATAAATTTTGTTGAAGCAAAATTATTATTGACAGTATTTTCATTTGTTTTACCAAAAATATGAAAGCATTCTTGTTCAAAATCTAATTTTTGTAACTAACACAACCTGGCTACCAAAATTAGTGAATTATACTAATAAAATAATGAAAATGTTAATTACATCTAACATCCTTTTAATCATATCAATTTAATAAAATCATCTCAAAAAAATGCACATGCAAAAATAAAGTATACTCCCTCCCAAAATAAGTGCTGCATTTGGAATAAAAATTTGTTCTAAAATAAGTTTTATATTTGGTTTTTAATGTAACATTAATTATTTTTTTCATTATTACCCCTAATAAGTATCATTTTAGTATTTGAATCTAATATTAATACTATTTTCTTTTTCATAAGGCTAGTTTTAAAAACTACTATTTTCTTTTATTTATTTAATAAGATTAGTTTGTAAAACTATTATTTTCTTTTATCAATTTATTAATTTTTTTATCTGCATAAAACAATTTAAAATGATATTTATTTTGGAACGGCTAGTATTTTTCTTTTATCTATAAGACTGTCAGTATTAGGATTCAGACGGCTAGTATTTTAAACGATATCTTTCTAACTCTAGCAAGATTCAAAAGTTTCAAATGCATCAATGCGTGTTTCTGACTTTTTGTTTAATTGTCCCCAGGAAGCTTGGAACAGATTTAACATGGAAGCGCGATAAACAGTACACGGTGTTGCGCTATCTGATGGCAATGCGCGCGCGGTTGCGACGATTCAAGTTTTTATTTATTTATTTATTATTATTTGTATGAAAAGTAAGCTCAAAGAAATCAGCCAATATTGATGCGCTGCAAGTGCAAGTGAAACTTTATGGTGGGTTTGGTTGGGCTGAAGAAAAAAAAAAAAGAAGAGAATTAAGAAAAATATTTAAATTAAAATAAAGAAAAAAAGGTGTATGATCCAACATAATTTTAAAAAATTTTCTTTTTCTCATATTTATCCACAATCAAACACTTTTTCTGATATTTATCCGCTACCAAACACATACGTAGACATGTACTGTTCTACATTTTTATTAATTCGTTTCCATCTATATCAGACAGCCCTTTAATTAATTACAGAATATTTTACCCGTTGGCTGACTAGCAAAGTAACCAAAAGTCTTGGATGAATCATTCTAACTTGATATAAACTACAAGTTGACTATTGACTTTTCATTTTCCTAAAACAAAATTGTTGAATTAATCCCATTAAAACAAATATTTAAGTTTATTCAATAAAACTCCCCCATAAACTTAAATGCTTCTACCATCCTTCATGTTGGTCAATTTTTTTTTGAACACCCACTTCAAATCAATGGGCTGACTACCTTTCGACAACTCCGCTAACTTCCATGTGTTGTTTTGATCAATTGCTTTAATCTTCTCGTCCATGGCAGTTTGCCACTTCTTGTCTTGCACCCCTCTTCAAAACTTATATTCTCGGAATCTGCCAAAAGACATACAATATGTACCTCATTTATCGAATCATACAAATCTTGAAAACTTCACATTTTGGGTTGTTGAGGTTCATCTTCATCATTGGTAGTTTAAAAATTTGTTGGTATAGCAGTTGATGATCCTCCATTTTTGTTGATAACCTCCATTTAGTTATTCCAATCCCACTTGCTTGTTTCATTAACTTGTACATCATGACTCACCACAATCTTCTTGCTTATTGGATCGAGTAGCTTGTATCCTTTTGTTTTCTCATCATACCCAATAAAAACATACTTTTTGCTTTTGTCTTCGAGCTTCGTTCTTCGTTGATTTGGTACGTGTGCATAGGCCACACTACCAAATACTTTGAGATGAGAAATTGTCGATTTTTGTCCGCTCCATGCCTCTTGTGGTGTTTGATCATCCAACTTTGCATGTGGACACCGATTTTGCACACAGATGGCACATTGCACGGGTTCCACCCAAATTCCTTCGGCATCTTCTTGCTCTTGAGCATTGACCGAACCATATCAAGAACAGTTCGGTTCTTCCTCTCGGCCACACCATTTTGTTGGGGAGAGTGCGGTGCAGTTAGAAATCGCCTTATGTCTTGCTACTCACAATACTCCATGAAAGCCATCGAAGTATACTCGCCACCTCTATTGGATCATATGGATTTGATGTGTCTACTGGTTGCCTTTTCCACCACCACTTTGAACTTTTTGAACATCTCGAATGCCTCAGATTTTTCTTTCAGAAAATAAACCCAAGTTTTTCATGAGAAATCATCAATAAAGGAAATGAAATACTTTTTACTGCTAAAAGATTCAGGGGTGATTGGTCCACATATGCCGGTATGAATCAATTTGAGAGGTTGCTTAGCCTGATATTTTTCCTTCTTTTGAAATGAAGTTCTCACATGCTTGCTGAGCACACATTCTTCACAAATTTTTCCCTCGTAATCCATGTTTGGTAGCCCGTGCACCATATTCTTCTTCGCCAATTCGTTTAGACCACCATGATGTAGGTGACCAAAACAGAGATGCCATTGCGACGCCTTGTCTTCTATGTCGACTCGTAAACATTTTTCTCGAACACTTCTCAAGTTCAGCTTGTACATGTGATTTCTCCCTATTTCAACTCGAGCGACCAAACGTCCGTGCTTATCTTTCAAGTGTAATACCCGGTCTTTCATAAGTATCAAATAACTTTTCTCCATGAGTTGCCCCATACTCAAAATGTTGCTCTTGAGGTCTGGTACGTAATACACATCTTGGATTGACCCAACTAAGCCATCCTTTTGTAAATAACAAACCATACTTTGGCCTTTGACCTCAACCTTCAACACATCTCCAAATGACACATGTCCAGTTTCAACCTTTCGCATCTCTTTGAATAGGTGCTTGTGCCCACACATATGGTTGCTCGCACCTGTGTCAAGGTACCACACTGTGTTGTTGTTGGTGTTGAATTCATTGTGTGCCATCAAAAGAAAACCTTCTTTCGCCTCCTCATCTTCCGTGATTAGGTTGGTTGTTTCTTCCATCTTTTTCTCGACTCGACATTCTTTCGCAAAATGTCCTACCTTCCCACAATTGTAACACTTATCGGAGTTGCAATCCTTCGCATAGTGACCATATTTTCCACACTTGTAGCACTCAATGTTGGAATTATTCGACCAACCGCCTCTTCCATGACCGCGTCCTCTTCCATGCCAATTTTGTTGGTTTGATTGCTCCATCTCCTCATAATACCCTTCTTGACCGCAACCTCTACCACCGCTACCATTTCCTCGACCTCCACCTCGAAAGTTTTGAGAATAGAGTACCTTTTTGTCTTTGATTGATATGCCTTGGTTTGAAGTGCTTGCTAGAGTGTCTCCTCATTCTTCTTCCTCTTACGTTGTTCGTGTGCCTTGAGAGAACCGGTGAGCTCATCGACCGTGAGCTTTGTTAGGTCCTTTGACTCTTCTACAACACATACGACATTCTCGAAACTGTCGGTTAACAACCTCAAAATCTTCTCCACAACTCGTGCATCAGTTAACGCTTCTTGTTAGACTTTTGGCAAGCGTACCAATTGTCGTTGTAAGTTACAAAATTTATAAAAGTTTGTCTCCACAGGGACTTGTGCTACTCAATTAATCCAAATAAAACTTAACAGTTGAATAGTTATGTACAACGAGTATGGTTGAAGTTTTTATGATTTTACGAAAATAACGAAAGATAACTAAAAAGTACGGAAACTAATAAAATGATTTTAATTAATTCAAGAAAAGCGTAGGATTTGGATTTCATCATTCATACCTCGGTATCCAATTAATATTACCATGTATAAATCATTTTCTATTATTATTGATGCACACATTAATTAACCTCGAATCGATCCCTCGCAATCGAGTTCTAAGGATATTTACCGAATATCGATTCCTCGCATACGAAGTAAATAACCCAGCATTACAATCATAATCGCGTGCTATTTGTAATCTAAACATTATGCTTTATTCCTAGCAATGTAACATAAAAAGTAAAATTATTCAGTTCAAATTCTAAGAGTACTTCCCAGTTAAACTTAGAATCCAATTTCATGAAACTAGTGATCAAGTAGAATCAAACATTAAGAACAGAATAAAATTACCAATAATAAATAGAAAAGACTTATGCATAAATAAATATTAAAAGAGATACTTAAAAGTAGAAGATTACATCCAATCCTTAGAGAAACTAACCAAGCATGGAGAGAACCTCCTTAAGAGAAGAATTGATGAAGGGTCCCATCACCGCTTCTTTCCGGCAGAGTCTCCACACTCAATCTCACTTTCCTAACCTACCTAATACTAATATTTAAAAAATACTAAACTAAAGAAAAAGCTTAGAAGAAGCAAGGAGGAGGAAGAATGGAAGTGAAGGAATGTGTTTGGCCTTGGGGGTGCTTGGGTATTTATAGGGGCTGGCCTGGTTGAGTTTGGTTGCCCAAGCGACCAATTTCTTCATTATCCACTCGCTTGGGCGAGTTAAAGCCCAACTTGAACGTCCATTTGGCCACTTGATGGCCCAATTACACAAGCTGGTCGCCCAGGCGAGCCCCCCTGGGCGAGTTAAAGGTACCTTCTGGAACATGTTTTTGGGCCTTAATGCATTTTGGGCCTGATTTGCTTGATGCACCTCCTAGGTTTGCTTTATGATCCATTTTTGCTTGCTCTAAGTGTACAGAAGCTTCGGAAGTCCACAGAATCTATCAAAATATAAAGCATGATTGGATTAATCTTCCAAAATATAAGCAACAACTTTTATACAAGCATTAGGTGCTATTTAACTAGGTTTAGGGCAAATTTATAATCAAATCTTCTGAAATCAAAAGATAACTGCCTGCATTTGAAACATGAATTTAACTGAATTAGGGCACTTATCACTTCTCCGTTTTGGTTGAGTTGGTTCACCACGGTTTGAACATGTGTGATGTAGTCGGAGACCCCTTCTGAATCCTTCATCTTCATGCCTTCCAACTCGCCACAAAGAGTTTGAAGGAGGACTTGTTTAACCCAATCGGCTCCTTTGTAGACATTCGCCAAAATGTCCCACGCTTCTTTTGAAGTTGTTGCACTTGCAATCTTCTCAAAGCCCAACTCGTCAACAGCTCAAAACAACATGTACAAAGTCGTCTTATCTTTCAATCACGTCTCTTTCAACACCTTGTGTTGAGCCGCCGTATATCCCGTGGTAGTTGCCAGTTCTTTGTAACCTTCTTGGACCACCTCCCAAAACAAATTGCTGAATTAATCCCATTAAATGACATATTTAAGTTTATTCAACACTTTGACTGTAGAATTAACAGTGATTTTCCTATTTGATCTTCCTACGATGTTTAAGTTTTTAGCAAATATTCATTAATGTGTGTATAGATTCCATTTGTATTAGGATTCCATGTTAATAGTTGTTTATTTGTGTACTTAAGCATTAGACTGGCATAATAAATAAGAATATTTTTTGTGTGCAGGCTTATCGTTTCCTCTTGAAATGTTGCGGATTCCACCTTCTTCTGGAATGGGACTCGGGGTTTGACTATTAAAAAACTATTAGAAGTTTGACATGCTGAGTACTTGTCCTTCAACCAGAGAAGCGTCGATAGCAAGAATAGGAAGACAGTTTCTGAAGAATTTTGGGAGGTTGTAAAGATTGATGGATGTCCTTCATGGATCTACAGCAATGTCCCACATTTTATTCTCCCCTTGTGTATATTGTCAAAGTGAAAGAGTAGCAACTTAAAAAATTCTAACATCTTCAAATGTATCAAATGTATCTACAGCAATGTCCCACATTTTATTCTCCCCTTGTGTATATTGTGGATTCTTTCTTGATAAGAGCCGAAGGTTGCTATGTATATAAACCAAGTCTTTAACATGTTTTGGAGTCATCTTATTCCTCCTTACATAATGCACAAAAGAATAAGTACTCCAATTGCATTTAGCACATGATGAAGAAGAAGGTTGTGCAACAAGTCACAATGCTATCTTTTGAAGCATAGGTGCACAAGCACCATGAAGCACCCACCAAGCTTTAGGCTCCATAGAATATCGATTTTGGATGGCATCATAATCTCTCAAACCCCCACTAGTACTAGCAAAGTCCACATACTCCAAATTTATTTTACTCCGGTCCTCCAAGTTAGTAAAATATCTCTTTATACATTTTTGTCTTTCTTGATTAATCTCGTGATCCTTGTACAGAGGAACTCGACTAGAATCTTCATTAAGCCATTGTTCACTATAGTATCTAAAAGAAAAAGAAAAACAATTGACAAATTATATCAAATAAGAGAAGTATTAAATCCATTCATATTTAAAAGCTTACTTGGGATTCAAAGCATGTGCCAAACAATGAAGTGGAGTTGAATATTTTGTCCAACGATCCACAAGAAGGCCATGCACCATGTCATAAAAAGTTGAGGTCTCATCCATCCTCTTCAATTCATGCAAGTACATAGCTTTCTTCACTTTCTCAATCATCTCATCCCACATACCATAAATCAAACGAAGACAAGGTTTATTAGTGTCACAAATCCTGATCATATTATAAATGGGAGCAGTGAAAACAAGTATGTAATAAATTGATTCCCACCAAAGATAATCCAATATCTTATCTTTAACAAATCTCGCCATCCCTAGATTATCATCTTTATACACACTCCATTTTTCACTAATTACCATATTTTGGAGACCACCTTTTATCAATTTGAACCTCTTTAGCATCACAATCATGGAAGCAAAACAGGTTTCAACTATAGAAAGCAACTTCAATCCCACAAACTCATTAAACATTGACAGTCTCATAGAATGATTCATTATGAAATGCTTTATTGCATACACATCTCCAACAATATCAGAAATCCAACTATATTCCTTATATGTTATTTGATTATTCTCCACATTTTTAGCAGCACAAATATTTTTCACAACTAAATTCAGTGTGTGAGCAACACATGGTGTCCAAGTAATAGATGAAAATTTTTGCTCAATAAGATGCCCTGCTCCCTTACAATTTGCAGCATTATCTGTGATTACTTGAACCACTTTTTCGTGCCCAACTTCTTGAATTACTTCTTGTAACAACATGAAAATAAAATGTCTATCCTTAGTCTCTCCCAAAAAATCAACGGATTTAAAAAACATAGCTTCACCATCAGATACTGCCATGAAATTAATAAGTGGCCTCCTTTGCGAATCACTCCATCCATCACTCGCAATATTAACTGTAACACCCCGGATTATAAGTTGCTAAGCTGGACATTTATGTGTGTATTATATTGATTAATTATATGTTTTATTGTATGTTTTATTAATTACTGTCTTGAGTGCTTTGTTTTGGGTTGCGTGCTTGATGGGTGATGGGACGTAAGTCAACACTGCTGTGCTGTGGTTGCTGGCCGTGCACGTTTCATGGACATGCTTTGTCAGCTGTGTTTATAAGCAGCAAGCTGGCATAGCAGAAGGTGCTTGTAACAGCCCGTATGCATCCAGTTGTTAATATTGCATTACGGTCGTTAAGCGCAGTAATTAATTTAGCAAAATTAATTAGGAAGCAACTAATAACATGACGTCATCATACGTCCATAAATAAGGTAAAGTTTTGCATTATGTATGGTAATTGTTCATGAGTTTACAAGCATAAAAGACCCGGGGTACGATATCCCCACAGGGCTGGGTTACAAGCACGCATAAAAACATAACGAAAAGCAGAGCTAACATGCTCCAAAATAGACCAAGGTTCACTCAGAACCCGTCCCGGCTTGACCTCCCGTCCGGAATCCCTCGGACTGCCTCGCTACCCGGGCCTCTTGCCCCAGGATCCGCCGTCCTCTTTGTAGTCATCACCTACAATAACATATAATTCCTGACCGGGGTGAGATAATAATCTCAGTAAACTCCGGGTTCTGGAGGGCTTCTCCTTTCCCAGGTTCACTTTCACGATACATAGCATCAAAAAGGCATTACACAAGCTAGCCATCCCGGCTTACATAAAACACATCACATGTATATAATTACACAGATATAACAAGAGAGATCATCCAACTTAATGGACACATTCCCCCAGGACTTCGAGCAGACACCCCCTGAGGAAGATCATCCAACTTAATGGGTACATTCCCTCTAGGCTTCGTACGGACGTATATGGCTCCAAGGGAGGTCCATATTTGTCCATTCTACTGGCCAGAGAATCTCACATATCACAACAAAGCATCACAGTGCAAATATACATGTTCTCAATCAGAAAGCAGTAACACCCAATTTCAACACAGGCATCTTGACATTCAATAACCATCACTCCTTCGGAGTATGGTGGAACACGGTCCAGAGAATGACTCTCAAGAACAGAGAGCTTACCTGCTCTAAGTTCCTCATTGGTTCGCCCAACTTCGCGATTCTGAACACCACAATCCTCAGCGTCGCTCTCTACATAAATGCATGCAAGTAATCAATAGCGGTTCTCACTTGTTGCATGTAAGGAAACTCCATACATTTCTAGGTTAAAGGAACGAGTCGCCCATAGGTGACATGCAGACCCCAAAAAGGGTCTATCACGACCTAGCCCAAAATCCATAACAGTTAGATTTTATGGTCAGACCAGCGTTTTTTACCTCTAGGATTGTTGACGAGTCTAGAGAACAGCTTCTCAAGCTCGGACGTCCTAAACATCACCTTCTCTTCCCTAAACTAGAAGCTTTCCTTCATTCGTCAATGGCGAAAATAGAGAAAAGGAAGAGAGAAAGAACGCCTTTTTGGTGAAGAGACAGGGGAAAAAATGAGTCATGTAAGAAATGACCCACATGCACACTACTTATATACTTAGGGCGCTTAACGCACGTCGCACACGTCACTAAAGTCAACAAGTGTCACTCAAGTGACCTGATAATCAGTGCGGATCACGTGCATAGGGTAAGCTTGTGAAAGCACCAACTACCGGGTTGGCAAGTCAAGCGCATTTGACTCCCCCCACTTGGTATGCGTAGCCCAGACAACCTTGTCTGGGATCCTACCCTGGTCATCATTACCCGACCTCGTTAGGGTTCCTGCCTTGGTACTTCACGAGTCCGAGGTTTCGCTCTCTTCGATCTCGTCCGACCTTATCCGCATTGCCCCCTATAAGGTGCTATTACCCTTTGAAGGGTCAATCCGGTCATGCTAACCCGGTTTCCTTGTCAACATACGTTAAATGAGTGCAAACCCATATTTGTGGCAGGGTTGTTATTACCATAATTACTAGGTAATTAACATACTTGAATATAAAGTGCCACGTGGACACCTGAAGCCTTACAGTGCTCTTCCTTTCTCCAACCTTTGCGTTTTCTCTCTTTTTCTCCCAAACTCACTCACACCCAGAACCCTCTCCCCCTTAACCCTTCTGTACCACTTTCAACTCGCTGTCACTGCTGCGATACCCTGACGTCAAGAAGGACCTCGTGGTCGGAACAGACGCTTAGGACAAACCCCATCGTAAAGCTCGTGAGTGAACTCCTAGTTAGGTAAGAGGAGTTTATTATGTTTGATAACCGCTTTAGGTAACATGGTTGAGGACCATGGAGTTCAACCATGGCGATGATTACATGTCCCTGTGTGTGTGTTGTTTTCCAGAAAGTATGCTTTTGAGTGGATGGAATGGGTTACGCGTTATGTTCGTTGGTTGGTTTTTGTGTTGATGTTAATGATGTTTTGGTGTGGTGTCTTGCAGGGGGAGTTGATGTTGTAAGTACTCCCCGTGCATGTGTGTGAAATTGGCATTTTGATGCTGAAAGGCTCCCAAGACACTTTGCATAAGTGTTCGTGAAGGTGATAAGTACCAGGAAAGGTTGGCCGAGTTACACACATGTGTCAAACCTTTGTGATGTCGGCTACCGGGAAGGGTTGGCCGAGTTACACACGTGTCAAATATTTGTTTGTGATGTCGGCTACCGGGAAGGGTTGGCCGAGTTACACACGTGTCAAATATTTGTTTGTGATGTCGGCTACCGGGATGGGTAGGCCGAGTTAAGCGGGTTACGTAGCATGCATGTGTGCATGCAGAACGTGACAGTCATTGTTGGCGGACGTCAGCATACCGGGTTCCTTACTTGGGATGATACCTTAGAGTTGTTGAGCTCAAGTTTGCTTCGAGTGAACTACCAATTTTCCTAACTCGAATGAGCTCGTGCCTTCTCGGGAAAAAAAGTCATCGAGTTCCCTAACTCGGATGAGCTCGTGCTTCCTCGGGAAGAGAGAGAGCCACTGGGTCCTTGACTCGGTTGGGCGATTCTCTTTAAAAATTGTTAAGAAAAAGCCCTTGAATCCTTGACCGCCTTTGTCCAACTTCGACCTCGTCCGCTCTTGTCCCACCTTTACCCCTTTTGACCGCTTTTTACCGACCTTTGCCGACCTTGACCGATCTTATCCGCTTTCGTCTGACTTTGTTCGGATTCTTATCTCGGGTTCATACAATTAGGTGCCGACCCCGACACCCAATGCTTCACACTTTTTCACTTGGTTGTAGTGTTCGTGAATGACGTATGTGATTATGTGAGGTCAGCCTATGTGATGACTTGAGATGTTTTATACCTTGATGGAGCCATGGTGAGAGGCTACATATAGACACGTGAGATGCCGGGACCGAGTGGTGAACCTTGCAAGGACCACAGTCAGTGCATCGATGAGCCCGTGTTGGGATGGCCCTTGTTTGGGGTGGTATGTATGTACATGGGAGGTGTATGGAGATCCTAGCCAAGACGGGTTGTTCCTGTGTTGGGCCATACGTTGATGGTGCCCATGAGAGACATACAACATTGGCCGCTCGTGTTGGGGCGGCCCTCGTTTGGGGCGGTATGTATGTACATGGGAGGTGTATGAAGATCCTAGCTAGGACGAGGTTGTTCTTATGCCGGGCCATATGTTGATGGTGTCCATGAGATAATACTTCATTTGCATGACGGAAATAGGACGATTGACTATAATTGTACGAGAAGTACTGGGGCCACATCTGTAGGAAGATCCTTATGACACCCATTTGGCTGATCACCATGGGGAGTGTGTCCTGTGCACGACAGAGTGACCCCGACGTTAACTACAACTATCATTTGGACCATAGATTTGGCCTATTTTCGAGATGGTACCACATTGCATTGTTGAGGGTTGAGTCAGGAGCATGCATCATGCTAGGCATTTTAAGTTGATTGTGGAATGTTCCTGGATGCGTGTTCATGTTGGTTGCGTGTTGATATATCTTGACTTTGTGGTGGTTTTGTGACCCTTGGATTGTCTTCCTTAATTGATGTTATCTTTATTTGTTATTTTATATGATGAACTCACCATTGCTTTGTTGTGCCATGTGATTTGGTACCTGTGATGATCGCGAACCCAGTTCGTGTGAGTAGACAGACAGTAGTAGGTGACTGGGAAGATGACAACTTTTGGTTGGAGCCGCCGAGTTGCCGGAATGTCGATGTAATAAATCCTGGGTAGGGGTCATGTTTTGCTAGATGTACCCCTTGTTTTGATAGTCATACCCATATTTTGCTAATTGCACCCCGACGTTTAATTCCTTACTTCATTTGTAAAACACTTAATATATTTTGGACATAGTCTTTTGTACCTGTAATTAAATTATGCTTTGATCCCGTACATTTCCTGTGTTGATGGTCTTTATGTACTCGCGAAAAAAAAAAATTTACCACAGTTTTCATTAAAGAACAAAAAGGGGTGTGTTCTTTTTAACAAAAAAAAATATAATTACATTAAGGTTATGGCTAAGAGTTAGTGATACAGTAGAGACATGGCGGGTCGTTACACTAACACCCTTCTCATTCCACCCAACTTGAATAGGTGCACACAACCTAGCAATATTTTCCTTCTCTTTCTGCAAAAGAGTGGTTCGCAAGGAGTTATATCCTGGTGGCAAATAACCTCCAATATTTTAATCCGCCGCATAAGTGAAGGCGGCTTGAAAGTATGGGTTCCTTGTTAAAGTGAATGGCAATCCTGCTGAATAAAACATCCTAGCAATCAAGTGGTTCAATTCTTCCCGTGCCCCAACATTGAATGCCCTCAACATTGAATGCCCTCTCAATAGGATTTCTAGATGAACTTCCACTCTCACTTTCACTTCTTTTTTTCGAGTTTGAATCCATGGAAAAACTAGAAGGGTGTAAAGGCACATTTTTGGGTGCATTATTCTTCAATCTCTCACTAGCTTCTTGTTCTAATTTCTCCATCTCTAGCAAGTCTTTTGTCTGCACATGTAAACATTTTGCAATTCCTTTACCTAATAATTTTAACAAATGAGCCCTTATTCTAGTATGCAAACTTTTAAAATCCTTTTCACAAAAATTGCATTTCTAAGATATATTTCCTCCAACTGCCGTTCCGGTGCCTAATTTGGTAACATATTTCCATAATGGCTTCCTTAGAAATTCATCATCTCCACTACTTCCAATACTTGAATCCATTCTAAAAAATAAAGATAGCACAAGCCATAAGGTTCAGTTCCAAACATACATATATTTAATGAGTAATTACTAATTAGAATGGGATTGGAGGGTTATAATATTTATACTTTTCAGTATTCTTTTGATATCTAGTCCTTTTAAAAGTACTTTGTTAATTTTACCTGGTTGAAGAAATTCCATTACTTAGTATATAAGACATATACAAATATGAATTAGCTTGACAACAAACTTGAACAACGAATAACAACCCAACACATACAACATTAAAATAAAGATGCAGCAAATAAGCTTAAAAAGAAAACGTTACCAAATTGTGCTAAGAACTATGCTAAACACGTATAATGGGTAAAAGTGTAAAACCAAAGCACCTACAGGGAACAAAAAAAAAAGGACAATCACAAAACTATTAGTAGGCAAAACGACGTCGTCCAAAGCAAGGAAGTGGGTGACTGGGTGTTGTGGTCCGCGTGAAAAGCCAATCAAAAGAAGTTGTGGACTTGCGATTGGGCAAAACGCAAAACAACACTGTGTTCGCGCCCACATGTCCGCGTAGAGCGAGCCCTATTCAGGAAGTGGGTGTTAGTGGTTCAAAGCAAGGAGGATTTGAGGTTGGTGGTTAGAGCACTTACCTGCGGCGATGCTTTTTCGCTTTCTGCTCTCAGGACATGAGCGCTACTGAGTTAGTGGACACGGGGGGAATGACGAACTTTGCCTCTTTTTTTGGAGCGTCGGCGCGGCCGCAAACACAAACAGGAAGACTTTGCCTCTCTTGTCGATGGCACATCACTTTGATCGTGTAAGCACTTCACCTATTAAGGTTTAGTTTTTATTAAATGTAATATTTTTACGAAAATGTCATTTGATCGTGTCGGACATGGTCAAATTCGCCTGTTGGAAATGGTCAACGTGTTGGGTTTGTTGACCGCGTGTCAGACATTGTGTCAGAGCGTGTTGGCATGTCAGATCGTGCCAGACCCGATTCTCCCTATTTTTGAGCGTGTCAGTGCTTCATAGATGGAAGCTTTTTAGTGACGATGTCGTCTACACAACAGGGGTTGCGAGGTGGGTATCGTGAAAACTTTTCTTTTCCTCGTTTATCTTTTTTTTTTTATTGTGTAGACTTGCTTTCCTTTCTTTTTTTCTCTTTTTCCCAATATCAACTCTCTCTCCTTGCCTTCTTTTGGTTTACTAAGGAGTGGTTTACAACCACTGAAGAGGAGAGAAGGAACGAAGAGAAGTGATGATTTGCGAAGGTTTTGGAAAATGTGTGTGGTTTGGATGTACAAAAGAGGATGGAAAATTTAAAAAAAAAACTGATGGGACCCAGAGTTAAAATAATCCACTCAAATATGAGAAGACTTTAAGATGCACTAAAAAGAATATGATAGATAAAATAGTATGAGATAAGTGAGTTACATTGATAATCTTTTGTATTATACTTTGGTTAGTGATTGAAGTATATTATAAGTAATTTTATGTTGTATCTTGATTGATGTATTGGACAAAATAATGTAAATTTTACTATAATACCCTTTATATTATGCAATGTTTGGTTTGTACAAGGAATACATAACAAGATTTTAAAATTTTTGAAATTATTTTATTATTTAACATAAAATTTACTATCATGCTTTATTAATATTTATAATTTATTAATATTGTAATATATTTTAAAACATTATTTTAGACTAATTGTTATAAAAAATTATAATTTGTTAATTATGTTGATATATTTTTAACTATATCTTATAAATATTATATTATAAATAAAAAACAATTCAAAATAAATTAAATGCATAAGCAAACTAATAATAATTTATCATATGTTATATCTTAGTAGTATTTATTTTCATTCAAACCAGACCCCGCTTTTCTTGTCCATTTTAATATTTCTTTTTTCTTTTTTCTTTTTTTTTTTGGGTAAATATTTTTTATTATTATTCAGACTAAGCAACGAACATGGCCTCATGCCTCATCCTCTCTTCCTTTCTCCAACCATTCTGAATTCTCTATTGCATGCCACACACCTCTGTGCGAGTTCTCCGCCATTGTCCCCTCCTAGTGTCAGCGACTTCTCAGTGATCCCCTATGACGTGTTGAAAAAGATCACCAGTTCCTTCGATGACTCCAACCTCGGTGAGGCGTCATTGGTGTGTCGCGCCTGGTGCAAGGAGTTGTTGCCGTTGCGGAAGTCCATGGCGCTGCTCTGCTGGGGGAAGCGCTTCAAGCACGACAGTCGTGGCATCAGCCCCAATGCCGACAAGGCCCTTGACTCCTTCATCAAAGCCGTCGTGCGTGACTTCGCCCTCGCCATGGTTGACGCCGACCTCATCTACTTAGAGCAAGGGCAGAAGCCCAAGGCCATGGAGAGGAAGGGAAGAAGAGGGGAAGGAAGAGGAAAAAAGGTGTGGGATAATGAAAAGTCAGAAAATATGGATAGTATTATATTTTTACTTTTGTTAGACAAAAAATGGTACGAGAATTTAGTATGTTACAAGTTTTTGAGTATTTATCCAGTTCAATTCATCATTCTTTATTTTGTATTGTCACTTAGTCATTTTTTAAATAAAACATCGGACAAATATATTTATGTTTTCCAATCCCTTGTTTTTTTTACCAAATCAATCACACCCTAAATGTGCGAAATTTGATATCCATTGTCCGTTTGTGTTTTGGGCATGCCATCACCACTCACCAACTTCTTTCTCACGTCTTCCATAATAATAATATTATTATTATAATAATAAATCATATTAATAAAAATAAAAATAAATAATAATAATAATAATATATTATAATACTATTAATAATAGAAATAAATAATAATAATAATAATAATAATAATAATAATATATTTTTATATAATATTAATCTTTCTTATTTTCTTACTTATCATGTTACTTTAATTTAAATATTTTTCTTCTTTTCTATTCTATTTCTCTTCAACCAAATTACATCATTTTTATTTTATTTCTTATTTATTTCTCGTCTTACCTATTTTTTTAATTCTCTTCTTTTATCTCTTCATGACTAAACACATCCTAAAAGTTTGTTAGCATTGTTCCTAGCTTATAGTTGTGTTGGCATTTTGTATACTGGTTCTAGAGGTGGGGAAAACAATTATATGTGATTTATTGGGAAGAAAGTTGTTGCTATCATTTAATATGTCTTCTAATTTTTCATTATTTCAGCTTTGAGTGCGATGAGATTTCCTTCAAAGATGACTTTACTTGGATCAGGTGGAGCTAAACAGGTTTTTCCTAAAACTACAAATTATCTGGTAGGCCTCCTTTTCACATTTACTGGAAAAATATATATAGTCAATACTTGATTATTTTAACTGAGATTTTTTTGTCTTCTATTGCTACTGGAATCTCTTTGGTCTGCGTCACAATGGTATGTGACCGATTATTGTAATTCCCCTAGATTATGAAAACCTATTCATGAAATGCACCATTGACGGGCCTCCCATGCATTTCTCTATTAGGAAAGTTAAGAATTAAAATCACCTGGCACCATCCATGGTTCAACCATCACTGTTGTAATTTCACCCAACTCCTGTCAGACCAATTCCTTGTGCATTAAGTTAGGACTAACACAAACAACAGTGAATATGTTAGGATTAGCATAAATAGCTTTGTTTAACGCCAAATGGTTTTAAAGAATAAATTTAGCAAAAAGTTGTTGACACAAATGGTTCAACACTTGAATTCCTTAATCAAAGATTTGAGGATTGATCTTTGGCTTGGACATGGAGTCACAATAGGAGATATCACTTTAATCCAAAATGGGTCTGATGGGAAGAAGATTAGTTCAATATCAAATAGAAAACTCCAAATACTTCTTGATTACTAAACCACTAACAAGTTGTTCACATCCTTTTTAAGTGATAGATGCGCTCCCCACTTCCCCAATCAAAGATCCCCACAT
Organism: Glycine latifolia; assembly: GCA_013407115.1. Lineage (NCBI taxonomy): Eukaryota > Viridiplantae > Streptophyta > Magnoliopsida > Fabales > Fabaceae > Glycine > Glycine latifolia. The sequence goes on from CM023941.1 coordinate 8,363,212, forward strand.
TCATATACAAAAATAATTGATTGAGCAAATAAATTAACTACTCAAATTGATACACAACCATAAACAATTGATACACAACCATACGCAATTGAATCATTTTCAAGAAAAGGTATTGGCCATCACAATATTTGACACTTTCAATTCTCAGACTAGTAAACGAAATATTCAGTTACTCTACAAGTAATGTTGTTTGATACCCTGCACTTAAATTTGTTGCAGTCCTTGTTCCATGATAATAAACTTGAAAGTGATTAGCAGAAAACTATGAACAACTATGACACATCTCGAACATAAGATAGGCTTTACATATTAATTGAGAAACTGTATAACTTTCAAACCAATGCATCAATGGACTTCAAAGAATCTTGAACTAGTGCACTTGAAACCAGTAACAAAAATGACAGAGAGGGCAATTACTTAATGCACCCTCAAAATTACTTGTTTGCAGTCTGTTCTGCTCAAGATGAACAGGACATGTCCAACAAAATTGCTGGATAGTTGATATGGGATCAGACTCTCTCTCTCTCTGAAGATGCTTATGGTGTTGAAGCACCTCAAGGAAGAAGATCACTACAGAAGTATACAACACGAGTGGCGTGCAGTGTGTGCTGTGTGAATGGAAAAGAGAGAGTCAGAATGTGCGTACCTTTCTCCATGAGGAATACTGTATTTATAGGATACTGACCTGGACCCTGGTGAAGGGGTGGTTAAAGCCCACTATCTTTGGCCGAGATATTCGGGTGACTGGTTACCTAAATAACTGATTATATCATACCTTCTGTTATTTGATGTTGTTGAGAATTTGAATATTTGAATTAATAAGATAAATGAGCCTTTATCCATAATAGATGCCCCCCAGCCCGGTTATCAAACACTGTGGATGACCGGGATGTATTGGTAAATAGGCTCGTGCTATATCCACTCTAGAAATTCTATGCCGAGGTGGCTTATCCTTGCTTGTTCCATGCCGAGATAATTAACTAGTCTTCGGATGATAGTATGGAATGGTTTTACAACTGTTGCCGAGCTATTTCTTACCGGGATTCATCTTGTCTACTTATTTGAGCTACCGAGATATATGTCCTACTCTTATTGAACATCCGAGATGGATTGATGATCTCGGCTTTGGAAACTGACTTTTGGTCTGACGCTCCTGTTTGGAGAAACGAAAGGTTGTCTTTTCATTCTCTTTTGACGACAATTCCTGCTTACTTCATTTAATGCGTCGCTGCCACTTCCCATGCCTTCATCAGGAGTTTTAGACTTTTTTCCTATTCTGCCGCCATATAGCATGGAAAAAGTCACTTCTACCCTTGGTGACTTATCATATCTTGGAGGTTACTCTTCTGAAAAGTTTCGTAAGTGGATTTTTGCGGTTATTAGCATTTTAACTCTCTTAGGCTCCCCATTTGTCTTCATTCTTCCTCATTCACACTTCTGTGTTGATTCTTTCTGTCAACTTTTCTCCATCCCTCAACACTTTTTGAAGTCTCCAATTCGTCGAGCTTTCAGGTATTTACTAATATCTGCATTACTGTAATCAATTGCATTGTTCTTTTCTATTGATTCTTGCATTCAATTTCTATTATCCTCTCCACCTTTCTTCGACTCTTATCCATGAGTGTTCTGCTTCTTTAGATATTTGTTCTAGGACTCTTCTTTCTTCCCTCTTGCTTTTTATATTATAATGAAGCTTACTCCTGAGGAGGAAGCATATGTTCGTAAAAATGTCCCCCCTAAATTTGCCTTCTGGTTTTGGGGTCTTCCACTTTCTGACGAAGAAAAGAAAAAAGATTTGTTAAAAGCTCCTTCTGGGGGTTCAGGGGTTTCAAAAAAGTCCCATTCTAGCTTCTCTTCCACTCGTAAAGGCATTCTTATAGGTACAGATTGCAGTAGGATGAATGCATCAGAAATTTTAGCTGATAAAGCTCTTGAACAGGTTTCCTCCGTCAATTCTGGGATTATACATTCTTCGAAGGATTTTCGGTCTTCTAGGAATATAGGGTCTTTTAGAAATGTGCCTGAAACTCTAAGTCCCTCCCCAGCAACAAACTCTTCTCATATTGCCGAGCCGGATTCCCTAGAACCTACCTATGAAATTCGCTTCGAGCCCTATTCGAAGTGTATGGATGAATTTCATTATTATGTCCATATCGGACAATATGAGCGAACCGGTGAGATCCTCGAGTCATGTCGTCACAATCCGGTCCGAAAGGCCATTCCTGCGACGACTCGGGTATCTCGGGCATTATTGCCGGATGTTGAGATCAGAATGCCATCTTCCTCTTGCATCAGCTCGGTGCCGACCATTCCTTCAACTCTTGATCTTTCAACTACAACTCCAGGTATTCCCTACTAATTTTCTCTTTTTTTTTTATTTTGTCGTAGGTTGTTATGGATACCCCATCGGTGGGATTAGTTGTTGAGTCAGTATCGGCTGGGTCGCATTCTAACCCCCCTTCAGACTTAGCTGAGAAATTTTCATGGGTAACTCTTAAAGTAATGGATACTCGCTCTGAGTTGGATCCGGGGAGTATTGCGGCAATCCCGATTGGTCCTCAGGACAGTTTTTGTGTTCGTACCGTTGACCCGGATGAACCTATCTGTTCTTTCAGGGAAGGGAATGAACCTCACTTTTTCTTTTTCTATAGAGATGTCATTACTCGTATAGGCATTCATTTTCCCCTTTCAAACTTCCAAATGCTAGTTTTAGATCATCTGCATGTGGCTCCCTCTCAACTTCATCCTAATAGCTGGGCCACCATTTTAGCCTGAGTTTTTTTTTTGCCGACAGTTGGGAATTTCTTGCACCATCTGTCTTTTCTTTTACTATTTCACTGTACATACTGCTAGGATGGGCCGGGAATCACCTAAGAGAAAGGGATGGACCTCAATCCGGGGTCGTTCTGATAGGAAACTCTTCATTGTATATGTCGAATCTTTTAAACACTTCAAAAATAAATATTTCAAGGTAGTTGTCGAACCCGGCCAACAACCTTTCTTTCTTTCCATATCCGAAACATGGGGCATAAAGTGTAGATTCCCACTCTATTGGTCCCAACTCCTCCACCAATCTCCGCCCGCCTCTTACTGTTTTGAGGAAACGGACTTGTCAGATTCTGAGGCGTCTTCAATTGCTCAAATTGAGGCATGTAGGCAGAATTATGGCTTGCTGAATGTTGCTTCCTACATACGCACTTATCGCTCCGGCCTTCCCCTCGAATTAAGTATGAACATGTTAATTTGTTGATTAATACTATTTAATGTGTTTTTAACTATTGTTATTTTATAGCAGCTGAAGCTATGGAGCCGCCTTCTTCCATTGTGGTTCCTCCGCCTTCTGCCCTGGTCGTGGAATCTGGTGCTGGCGCTCCATCACAACAACCACCTGAAGCGCGTCCCCATTTCCTATCTTACAAAAAGAAACGCAAGGTGGGTGAGTCATCCTAGTCGACGCCATCATCGGATAACCAAAGCAACCCGGTATCGGCTACAACCCTACCGGTTATGGTTGCCCCGGTTTCTACAGTGGCCCTGGGAGACTTATCGTCTGGCCCTTCGACTACCCCCACAACTGCAGCTGCTCCTCCACCACCCCGGCCATCAACAGGATGTTTATGGGAAGCAGGGGTTAATAATGATGTGATCCGAGTCATCAAAGCCCCTAAACGCTTCTCGGACCTGAGTCCTCTTTCCCAGGAAGACCTTACAGAGCTTAGTGCCATTGAAACACATGCCTTAAGGTGCGGGTCCTTGGTGCAAAGCTTGGCGACGCTTAAGGTTAGGCAAGGCAAGCTGTTGAATGAGCTCCAAGCATCTCGGGAGGAGACTCAAAAAAACACATCAAGAACTCATTGCTTCAAAGGACGAGCTCCTAGTATCCCAATGAAAGGCCCGGAAATCCCGTGAAGACCTCATTGCTGCACAAGACTCCTCGGCTGCCCTTCGTCAAGAGCTCCGGGCTGCTCTGGATACTGCTGAAAGTGCCCAAGCAGCTCTGGAAGTTGCCCATAAACAAAATAGGGTCTTGACTAGGAATTTTAAAGAGATGGAGGGAATATTGAAGAAAGCCGAGGACGACCGGGATAAAAATTACTACAAATTAATACAAGCGGAGAAGGAGGCCGATGATATGCGGGGTATCTTGGCCAACACTACTGAAGAATCCTTTAACAATACTTTGAATCAAATACGTTTCCTAAACCCGGGGCTGGAGCTTAACACCACGGGCATGCATTTTAGTGCCTATGTGGATGGTGACAGGTTGGTTCCTCCCTCTCCTGGTGAAGACTCAATACTTCCAATAGAAGCCGACGTACCCCAAGGAGAGGAGGCGACTTCCAGCCTGGCTCATGCTCCGGTTAACTAATATATTGAAGGTCCGGGATGCCGGTTAATCTTGTAATTTTGTGAACAATTTTCCCTTGACTTGTTTAACTCGTACAATTTATCAGTTCATTTCTGCTTTGTCGATAATTTGCATGCTTTAAGTCTCCAAAGGTCCAAGTATTATATTATTCGAATCAAAAGTCGAATTGAATGTCGGATTGTGGTTCCTGATTGCAGAAAATCGGATTCCGATTCTAGAAACAATTAATGTGTTTCATAAACATTAATCGATGGATGTGACTTTTTTCGGAATATCCATTCAAATATCAAATCACCCATCCATGACAAAATGATTACGTCGGCTTGATCAGGGCCGAATTAACGCATAACCGTTATTAAGCTAATATAACTGTGCACAATATATATAATTTCCTTGTAATAAGGATTTTTATTATTGATATTCTTTGAAGATATTTATATAAGTTCATGATCTCAATGAAAGATTTACACGGGCATTACATTCCCCGGCTAACAAAATCAATTAATGAGAAACACATGAATAAAAATATTAAATATTAATCCATGATCTCAATGAAAGATTTACACGGGCATTACATTCCCGGCTTACAAAATCAATTAATGAGAAACACATGAATCTTAAATATTAATCCATGATCCCCATGAAAGACTTATGCGGGTATACTATATCCCGGCTTATAAAATCAATTAAGGGGAAACACATGAATTTTATTGCAACTCGGAACTTTTAGCTATAGTAGATTTTCAACTTGTCAGCATTCCAAGTGAGCTTTATGATTTTTCCTTCAAGAGTTTCTAACGTGTATGCTCTCTGCCCAAGATTTTGTGTGACTCGGTACGGTCCTTCCCAATTAGATGCTAATTTCCTATCTCGGGCACTCTTGTTGCCGATATCTGCTCGTCTTAACACGAGATCACCCTTTTCAAAGGACCTCGGCTTAACCTTTTTGTTGAATTTTCGGGCCAATATCTGCTTCATATATAAGTCTCAGCGATGCGCCGTGGTGCGGACTTCTTATATCAAATCCAACTTGGCAGCCAATGCTGCGTCATTGTCTTCTCCCGCCTGAGACATAAGTTGTCTTTTACATGATGGCTGGCCGATTTCCACCGATATCATGGCTTCGCAACCGTACGTCATTCTGAACGGAGTTTCTTAAGTGGCTATTTGGGCGTGGTTCTATATGCCCATAAAACATAATATAGCTGTTCAACCCAATTTGGGCCAGCTTCTTCCATTCATTTTTTCAACCTGTCCAGAATAACTTTGTTTGCTGCTTCTGCTTGGCCATTGGACTGTGGATGTTCTATTGATGAAAAGTGATGTTTGATATGGAATCCAACCATCATTTCTTGAAAATTCTTGTCCGTGAATTGTGTCCCATTATTGGTGATGATTTCTGCTGGAACTCCAAATCTCGCTATTATACTGCGCTCAAAGAATTTTTGAACTCGGGCTGAGGTGATGGTGGCTAAGGGTTCGGCCTCAATCCATTTGGTAAAGTAGTCAAGAGCTACTATTAGCCATTTCATTTGTCCTTCCGTCGCCTTAAATGGTCCTAAAAGATTCATCCCCCATTTGTAGAAAGGCCATGGTGTCGTGATTGAAGTTAGCTCGGCTGGAGGAGTCCATAATATCTTTGCATGCTTTTGACAACTAACATTTTTTTACATGTTCCGCAGCGTCTGCCTTCATCGTTGGCCAAAAGTATCCAGCGCGAAGGGCTTTCAACACTAAAGCTCTCGCACCCATATGCTGGCCGTTAATACCCTTATGTATTTCCGTAAGTACGTACTCGGCTTGGTCCAAATTTAGGCATAGCAGCATTAGGGTGTGGAGGCCTCAGCGGTATAATTTACCATCAACTATGGTGTACATTGAAGCATCTCGAATTAGTTTTCTCGCTTCTATTCCTTCATCTGGTATTACCCCTTGTCCTAAATAATTGATGATAGGCCTCCTCCAATCCTCAGCTACTAAGATTACCATGATGCATGTAGGTTGGGCGAGTTCCTGTTGAATGACTGTTTTGTGGTTACCCGTACCTTTTGTACTTGCCAGTTTTGACAATATGTCGGCTCGGGTATTTTCTTCTCTTGGGATATGGGCGACGATGACTTCGTCAAAAACTGCTATTATTTCCTTTACTTTAGCAAGATATTTCGCTAATAAAGGTCCCTTGGTCTGATACCTCCCTTCAATCTGTGCTGAGACAAGTTGTGAATTAGTGAAGACATTGACTCTCAATGCTCCCTGTTCTCTAACCTGCTTTAGCCCTGCAATCAACGCTTCATATTCCGCTTGATTATTAGATGTCCAAAAATTTAGCTGCAGTGATTGTTCGAGTGATACACCCTCAAGATTCTCTATAATAATCCCGGCTCCGCTTCCCTTGGAATTGGACGAGCCGTCAACATATAATTTCCACACTGGATTTTCTTGCTGGGTGGAAGATGTCGGGGTTAACTCTACTACGAAATCGGCTAGGGCTTGAGACTTGATGGCATGCCGGGCTTCATACTTGATATCGAACTCTGACAATTGGATGGCCTAATTCATCATTCTTTCGGCCAAATCCGGCTTGTGCAATACTTGTCGGATAGGTTGGTTTGTTCTGACAATGATAGTATGGCTTTGGAAGTACGGACGAAGTCTTTTTGTCGTTGTGAGTAGAGCGAAAGCCACTTTTTCGAGCTTCTGATATCGTAATTCTGAGTTCTTGAGGGCCCGACTTACGAAATAGACAGGTGACTGAATTTTGCCAACTTCTCTGACTAGTACGGCGCTTATGGCTTCTTCTCCAATCGAGAGATATAAGATAAGTGTTTCGCCGGGGTCTGGTTTTGAAAGTACTGGGGGTGAAGTCAAACATCTTTTAATTTCTTGAAAAGCATCTTCACGTACCGAGTTTCATCCTACGTTAGCCTCCTTTTTCAACAATTTGAAGAAGGGAAGGGTCTTTTCCACGGATTTCGGGAGGAACCGTGTTAGGGTGGCCATTCTTCCCGTCAGTTGTTGGACTTCTCGTTTGTTAGCTGGAAATTTCTTGTCCAAGATAGCCTTGCATTTGTCTGGATTTGCTTCTATTCCCCTGTGGGTAAGCATAAATCCTAAGAATTTCCCGGCCTTTACTCCGAAAGCACACTTCAACGGATTCAAGTGTATATTGTATTGCCTTAGTTTATGGAAAGTTTCTTCTAGGTCCTGGATATGATCTCCACTCGCATCTGTCTTTGTGATCATGTCGTCGATGTAAACCTCGATATTGCGCCCAATTTGATCAGTGAAAACTTTGTTAATCATCCGTTGATAGGTTGCTCCGGCATTTTTTAGTTCGAAAGGCATTACATCATAGCAATAATTGGCCTCTACACCCCGGAATGCCATATTTTCTCGATCATCCGGGTACATGGGTATTTGATTGTATCCAGAGTATGCGTCCATGAATGATAACAATTGGAACCCGGCGGAGTTGTCTACTAATTGGTCGATACTTGGCATCGGGTATGAGTCCTTGGGACAAACTTTATTCAAATCTGTGTAATCAACACAAACTCGCAATTTCCCATTGGACTTCTTCACCATCACCACATTGGAGAGCCACATGGTGTATTGTATCTCTCTTATGAATCCGGCTTCCAATAATTCGTTAATATGCTTCTCCAGAGCCTGCCTTCTATCCGAATCGAGCTTCCTATTCTTTTGTGCCACTGGCTTGGAACCGGGGTATATAGCTAATTTATGGCAACAGAAGGTCGGCTTGATTCTAGGAATCTCAGAAGCTTTCCAAGCAAACACGTCTTGGTTCTTCTGCAGGCATTGAATTAACTTATCTCTGGTGTCTGGATCATTCTGTCTGCCTATTTTTGTGATTTGCTCCGGGAAGCTTCCGATCTGAATGTCCTCAAGCTCGTCTACCGGTTCTGGTCTCCATTCTTCGATATCCCGCATATCTAGCTCTACCAGGTTGACTGACTTCCGGGATGAATGTTTCTCGATTTTTTGCTCTGCCGGATCTCCTTGTCTTATCCAAGGTGGGGAGGATGGACCGCCTTCAGTTTCCTTGATTGTATTGTAATAACACTGCTTGGATTCCTTTTGATCGCCGCATATTGTGATAACTCGGCCGAGGTGTCCGACCATCTTCATCTTCTGATGTTTGGTAGACATCAGTATGTCCCATTTATGAAGCGTTGGGCTGCCTAGGATGATGTTATATGGCGAGGTGAATTTGGCAACAGTAAATGTGACCCTTTCTGACTTAAAACCCTCTTTTGTTCCTAATGTGAGTTGAAGATCAATGGAGCCCTTAAGACCTGTGCCTCCACCATTAAAACCTATTAACATGGTTTTGCATGGTTTCAAATCTTCTTCATCCAAGTTCATGTTTTTGAATGCACTCAAATTGATGATATCAGCTGAGCTATCATTATCAACAAATATTCTTTTAACTCGAAAATTTGCTACGGTCCTCGTTATAACGAGGCCGTCCTCGTGGTCGGGTACCACCCCTCTCATGTCTTCTTTAGTGAAATAGATTAGCGGTGGCGTGGCTTTCTTATTATTTTCCTTGAATCTTGGTTGAGCTCTTACAGACATGACTTCTCTGAGATACTTCTTTCGCTGATTGGCAGTGTCGCCGCCTCCTCCCATGGCACCCGAAATAACATTGCATTCGAATTCGGGCTCTGGGAAATCATCTTTCTTGCCCATCTTCTCATCTCGGTCTTTGTGTTCGTGTTGGCCTTTTCGCTTACCTTGGTGTCCCTGAGTCTTGATGACATACTGTCGCAACTTTCCTTCGCGGATGAATTTTTCGATTGCATCTTGGAGGTCCCAACATTGATCAGTAGTATGACCTGGTCCGTTATGAAATTCGCAGAAACGAGAGTAGTCTAATCCCTCTTTTTTGAAAACTGGGCGAGGTCTATCTACTTTTCTCATTTCTACGGAAGCGACTTCCCTCCAAATCTGAGCCCGGGAAGTATTCAACGGAGCATATTTGTCATACTTCCTTGGTCTTAATCCAGGATTAGGAACATGCTGCGGAGGTTGTCCAATGTGTATATTCATTGGATGTCGGTTGGTATGTGTGCCTTCCTGATGTCTGTTCCGCGATGGAGAGGGTTTTCTTTTATTTTCCTTAGGAGCGGAGTTGGCAATCTCCATCTGCTCCAACTCCAAGTACTTTTTTGACCGCATCCTGAATTCCATGAGGGATTTTACTGGATCTTTGTAAATGGATTTGGCAAGGCAGGATGATCCATTGAGCCCGGCTGATATAAGATGCACGTGTACCCTTTCTTCCAGACCCTGTACTTGCAAAGCGGCTTCCTTGAAGCGATCCAAGTAACTTTGTAAGGTTTCACTGGGTTGCTGACGTATCTTCCCTAACGCGAACTCGAACTTAGGCTGTTTCTTGCTGGTTGCAAAATTCAACAAGAACCTCTGACCAAAATCTTCAAAATTTCGAATAGACCGTGGTGGCAAAGTGTGAAACCATGTTTGAGCAGCTCCCGTTAAAGTAGTGACAAAGATCCGGGAGATTATTGGCTCATCAATACCCTGGATGCACATTTGCATGTCAAACTCGTCAATGTGCACCTGGGGATCCTGGCTTCCGTCATATTTTGACAAGAACGATCCGTCAAAGTCCTCTAGAAATTGAGCGTCCACTATTTCATCCACAAACGGGCTATTATTTTGCTGACCTCGACGGTATTTCCTTCGGTACATGCCATCCTCTCTTCTTGGACGAGGTACAGCTTCTGCTCCCGGTTTTCTACTGCAATATGGTCTGGGATCTCGGTTGATGAGATGCGGTCATTACGCGGCTGGGTCTCTAACAATCCTCCTGGCTTAGAATAACTGGCCGGGTTCCGATTCCCAGCTTCGGCGGTGGGTACTGAGTTCACCAGACAATGTCTCCTTGATGTCAGGTGTTGTCTATTATCTTGTACTGGATTCTCCATATTTCTAATCTGATGCTCTATATGCTGGATGCGGCGGTTGTCATCTTGTTTCCCTTGGGCATTGCGTTCATCCAACCGCGCCAACAAGTTCTGGACGTCCTCCTGTTGTTACAGCTCATAATGTTTCTCTAGATTCTCAATCCGGGATAGAATTGAGTCTAAAGCACTATGAATGAAACAATGTGTTGCCTCTAGTGCGACTTCGCTAGTTGCTAGATTGTTGGTAGGCGATCGCACTGGTGGTAATGCTGGGGATGAAGCAGTATCTGAAACAGCATCTTCTACCACCACGTTCTCTTGAAAAATGTTCCTTGGTGGTTCGTCTCGCCCTTCGATTTGGTGGCTTCTGGTATTAACCATTGTGAGTTGATGGGAATCGAAATTTATCGTTCCCACAAATGGCGCCAATGTTCTGCTCAAGATGAACAGGACACGTCCAACAAGATTGCTGGATAGTTGATATGGGATCCGGCTCTCTCTCTCTGAAGATACTTATGGTGTTGAAGCACCTCAAGAAAGAAGATCACTACAGAAATACACAACACGAGTGGCGTGCAGTGTGTACTGTGTGAATGGAAAAGAGAGAGTCAGAATGTACGTACCTTTCTCTATGAGGAATACTGTATTTATAGAATACTGACCTAGACCCTGGTGAATGGGTGGTTAAAACCCACTATTTTTGGCCGAGATATTCAGGTGACTGGTTATCTAAATAACTGATTATATCATATCTTCTATTTTTTGATGTTGTTGAGAATTTAAATATCTGAATTAATAAAATAAATGGGTCTTTATCCATAACACAGTCCTTCTTAGTACAGCTTTTAAAATTATTATTGTAAAAGTTAATGAACTTATACTAGATGATTTGTTTGTTATAGAATAACAATGTAAATTACTTTAAGATGTTAGCGCATACATTTTTTTCCTTTTCAAATTTATATTTTAATTTAAAATATATGATGAAATTTTTAATTTTAAATCAGTGTTTGAATATGTATTTTTTACCCGGATTCCTGCTTTTTCACGTCAAATTTCCTGTAGATATTTGGTTGTCTCTCAGCAACTGACGTGCATCAATCCAGTAGGTGTTGTTTTTGCATCATTTTCAAAATTTTAACGTGGAATTGAGTATTAGTGTGAATTTTTTTTGATAATGTATTAACGTGAATTTGTAACGTCAAAACAAGCACGCACGTAGAAGCTATTGAAATCTACTTCTCATTTGACGTGATTTCGTGTGTCCCAAAATTAAAATCATACACGCACTTTAACAAATAACAACTACCTGAGGGAGAAAAATTTATCGATTCATAAATGGTATTTCCTGAAAGTAATTAATATTATCAATAAACGATGCATCAATGGTTGAAGGATAATAAAAATAAAAAAAAGTCGTGAGTGTAAATTTTTTTCATTGATAAAATTAATAAATTAACATTTATTAATAAAAAAATGCATGTGACGTCCAAAGTCCCATTAAAGAAATCCCTTACTTGGATTCCCTTTTATCTGTGTATTCATCAAACTAATTTACAATTGAAGTAATATTCTTAACACATTGGTTGATCCAACCAGACAAAACACGTGCAACAGATTTGTTGAAGAAATCTTTTCAAGTATAGAGTCGACTCGGTTGCCACTACAAATCCTTTCAACCTTCACCACAACACAGTTCACCAAATTAAATATCACAATCACATTTCACAGGCAACCTAAGCCTAATGCATTAAGCTTTTCTTCTTTTCTAAATGCATAATTGCCCTTTTTTTTGTTTGATTATTTGAAGATATATCCATGGCTACATGAATGCAATCACTGAATGGAGCTCAGAAACATCTCCATCGTCTTGTGATTAAAATATGGGTAGACAAATTTCTTACCCTACTCTGAAAATACAACAGCAAGTGCAAATGCAACATTACTGGTTGGAAGTTTACCGACATATACAGGATATTCCTCAATATTTACATACAAATCTGTGACGGGGCTTTACTAAACACTGATCTGCAAGGGTATACTTAGATTAAAACAGAGGGATGAAAAAAACTGAGACAACCTTTGTGGAAGGAAAAAATTACTCCTAAAAGAAATTATCCTCTTGAAAAGAATTCATAATTCATAATTCAATTGTTCACCTATCTTATGGTTGTTCATTGTCATTTTGATTTATTTCACCCTTGCGGTTCTGTTCCTCCTCTCTAATTCTTCTACTCAACCAACAAACATGCTGCAAGGGATGAATTAATCTGTGAACATGAGTTGAATACCAGCATAAATTACTTTATATCACCTGTTTGTTTGTGAGGAAGGTAAAAAATTATGGCAACAGAACTTCTGAATGAGAAATTGCGATTGAGTGGATCCCTAATCAAAGAGCTTCACAGCATATATATTCAACCGAAATAAAAATAAAATCATTCCCCATGACCAAGGTAACACATCTCCCATCTAAAAAAAAATTACTGCAGAAATAAATTAAATTGCAAACATATTATGGAAGATAGGAATAGAGATCTCGGAGACTAATAATTGAATAAAACAAAGTGTACCAAATATGCTGTATTTTCATTTCTTTAATTATTTAGTTAGCATCAGAGAAAAAGAAAAAGAAAACCCTCGCTACAGTAGCTAATTAATCCAGCACAACTAGTTTCTGATATTCTGGGCCAGAAATAGCTGCTTCCATGGTTTCTTCAGGGCTCAGCTTCCCCTCCTTATCCAAGAACAGTGTCAGCAAATTCTTAGAAAACCCACTAAGCAGTGCCACTCCTTTCTGAGTGGCTAGCACTGGGGTGGCCTTCGAGTCTCTCAGATTCCAAAAGACTATCTGAGGAACTGCATCACCAAACCCTTTCTCACCAAACTTTCTAGTGATTGCTTGGTAATCAGTCTCCCAAGGGTTTGCTGATGCTTCATCAAACTCCATGTCACTAAACACAAACAACCTCTTGATCATCTGATCAGGCTTCAGATTCCCACTCACAGCCACCTCCAACAAGAGATCAAACACCTTCTGAAAATCAGTGTTCATCCCCACTCCATCTTCCTAATGAATTCAGTCTTGGACCCGAGATCATCCCCTTCAATCAAATGAAGCTGAGGGTTTTCACTGAAAGTTACAACCTTCCCCTTCCAAGGCTCCTCACACAACTCAGACACCAACAACCCCAATGCGACAGAAACCTCCATGGGGACCCCACTCATACTCCCAGACACATCACAAACAGCTAAACAATTCTTCATCTTCCCCTTCTTCACCAAATCATCCACCATCCTCTTCCATTGCAACTCAGCCACATCCCCACCATCCCCATCATTCAAAGACCCTATAATCTGATGGGGAAGCAGAGCACCAGCAGCAATGGTAGTCTTCCCTGACTTCACATCCTCCAAGTAAGCCTCAAACCTATCCTTATCATGCTTCAAAAACTTCTCTTTATAAAATTTCATAGCAACAGAAGCAACCCTATTGTAAGGAATCAAATCCCAACGATTTGCTCCTATAAACACTTCAGGCAACTCTAACACCTTCCTCAGAGGCACCAACACCTCCTTCCTCAACCGATCGCGAACCCTGTAAGCATAATGAGCCTCCTCAACCCCCTCATACTCCTTATACTCCTCACGAGGAAAAACCCTCTTGCCAATAGTTTCACACAACAACGTGTGACGATCGAAAGAGGAATCTACAGAGGGACACCATTTCGCGGCAAGACTGACTTTTGTCACCAACCCAGATTTCAAAAACTCGTGATCCTTCCTCAGACACTCAGCAAAATAATCAGAGACACGATCGTGAAGGAAACGAAAATCTGGCTCTTTCGCATAACGATCAACGAGCTTCTTCGCCAGCGCAACCCTTTTCTCTTCTCTGGCAACATGCGCAATCTCCTTCTCGGAAGACTCCTTCTTTTCCTTCTCTACGTTGACCCTTTGGACCAAAGATTTCGTTTTCACCTTCTGCATCTTCTGGGTCCTAGGGTTTTTGTTTTTGTTTTTGTTATTGTGGGCCCCTCTCTTGCGATTCTGCCACGCTTCTTTTTGGACCTTGCGGGCATCGGAGCCTTCTAGAAGGAGGTAGAGGATCTCAGGGAGATCCTTAAAGTATCCAAATTCGGCGAGGGAGGGGACGTTGGCAGAGAGGGTTTTGGGGTGGCGGCGGTGGAGCCAGAGGGCGGCGGGGTAGAAGCTCTGGCGGTCGGACTTGCCGGTGCCGCGGACACCGCGAAGGTTGCAGACAAGTTTGAGGGCGGTGAGGGGGTTGTGGGCCCTGGCAAGTTCGAGTCTTTGGAGGAGAGTCTCTGGTGGGGTGTCGGGGACCACGTGGAAGAAGAAGTCCAGACATGGGTTTCCCGTTGTGAAGAATGTGGGAGACATGTTTTCTGTTAGGGTCATGTTTGAGGGTGGTTGGGATGACATGCTGTTGAATTTGACCACCATTTGATCTATGAAAGTGTCAATTGGAGTGGTTCTTGTGACTGTTTGGGTAGGGGTTGGGGTTGGGGTTGGGGTGGCGTTGGGGTTGTAGAGTTCAGGTGGGCCTATGAGGGTGGGGGTGGCCATTGTTTTCTGGTGTGGAAGGAAATGAGTGATGTGAATTTGGGGGTTTTGTGTTTAAAGGAAGGTAGAATGAGATCAAAAGGGAAAGGGCTTGGGTTTTGATGGTGATTGAGGTTTGATTTGTCGAAGGAAAAGATGTGAATTTGGGACAGAAGCTGGGGTTATGAGGCAGGTGTAGGGGAAAGAAGAAAGGGTTTTGCATTTACATGGAGAATGAGGAGATGATTTGTGGGGTATTTATAGGTGACTCAGAAGAAAGGGTTTTGCATTTACATGGAGAATGAGGGGATGATTTGTGGGGTATTTATAGGTGACTCAGTGCTTGGGGACCAAGTTTTATGAGTGAGAAAACACTGGATCAGCAGTTTTGGGATACGAAAAAATATTTTATTTTTCCATAAAATATATTATTTTATTTTATTTTATGTGCAATATAAAAAGGGATTTTATTAGTCAGCACTCGGCATTTATGATATGCTTTAAGAATAAAATAAAATATTTTTTACTACCCCAAAACTGCTGATCCAGTGTTTTCTCACTCATAA
>CM023941.1:8378760-8430065 GCA_013407115.1 Glycine latifolia
CCCCCCCTCCCCTCCCCCCAAAAAAAGTAAATCTAAAATTGTGTGCGCTTTAAAAAAATTACACATGTCTCTTTTGATTTTAAGAAAATTATACATGTCTTTTGTACTTATTGAAATATGGAGTTGACTGACATCAAAGTTGACGTAATCAAGATAAATTCCACGATTTCGACAATGTTCTTACTAAGTTGTTGCGCACAAGACTGGATGGTGACGAGGTGTTTGGACGTTGTAAAGACTTGCTGAAAGAGAATAAATACTTGGCAAGCAAGATGGAATGCGCAATTGAAGAGAAAGAAGAGTTTGCTACGACAATGACCAGGTCTACTAAGGTGAAGGAGTTTGAGCTTGAGGTGGTAAAGGAGAAGGAAGCGAACAAATAGCTTGAGGAGGAGTTGTTGGCGTTTAAGAAGAAGGTCGTGGAGTAACATGAAAAGGGATTTTACAAGGTCGTCAGGCAGGTCGGGTTCTTCACTAAAGCTCTTGACTTGGGTTTGTGGTCATACTGGCTTTGTAACTTTGAAAATATTTCTTCTTCTTTAATGCATTCCCTTTTAATAATTGTTGTAACTTACTGTGTTGCAAATTTAGTTGCATATTTGATCTTTGCTACTAGTCGTAGAGTTATGAGAGTGGTTCTTTGTTGGTCGCAATTTCACCTTTATTGACGAGCTTGTAGGAAATAGAGAACAAGATAATGTTTGATCATCTCGGGTTTGATCTGAACCTGGTTAAAGGTCTTGTCAATCAACTTGGTGATGTTTCCGTTTCGCTTTGCAGAGCTTCTCACCTAAGACCGTAATGAATTAGTTTGATTTTAAGCTGGTTGAAGGTCTTGCCAATTAACTTGGCGATGTTTTTTTTTTTCGCTATGTGGAGCTTCTTACCCAAGGCCGTAGGGACTTACTTAGGGTGGACTTTGGGTTTGATGAGCCTTGGGAGATTCATCGAGGCTCACCAAGGAGAGACCTTGGATTTGACGAGCCTTGGAGATTCGTCGAGGCTCACCAAGGGCATACCTTAGGTTTGACGAGCCTTTGGAGATCCATCGAAGCTCACCAAGGGTGGACCTTGGGTTTGACGAGCCTTTGGAGATCTGTGGAGGCTCACCAATGGCAAACCTTGGGTTTGACGAGCCTTTGGAGATTTGTCGAGTCTCACCAAGAATGGACCTTGGGTTTGACAAACCTTGGAGATTTGTCGAGGCTCACTAAGGATGGACCTTGGGTTTGACGAGCCTTTGGAGATTTTTCGAGGCTTAAACTGGGCGGACCTTGGGTTTTACAAGCCTTGGAGATTCGTCGAGGCTCACCAAGGGTGGACCTTGGGTTTGACAAGCCTTTGGAGATTCGTCTAGGCTCACCAAGGGCAGACCTTAGGTTGGACGAGCTTTTGGAGATTCGTTGAGGCTCACCAAGTGCGAACCTTGGGTTTGACAAGTCATTGGAGATTTGTCAAAGCTCACCAAGGGCGGACCTTAGGTTTGACAAGCCTCAGCAAGGTCGATGCATACACAAGAAGAATTATAAAAAAATTGAAAGGCAAGAGACTTTTATTCAATTTGATAATTTGAGTACAAACTCCCTTCATTCCCCAGGTGTGCCTCGTTAAAACCTCTCAAGCCAAAACCCTAAATTTTCTATTTTGGGACAAAAGACTTTAGTAGGAAAAAGTGTGCAACACCTTGACTTGTTGTAGGTCAACTAAAATGGAACTTTAGAGGGGTAGCATTCCATGTTCTTGGAATTGGTTTACCATCTAGATATGGTACCCTATACGATACATTGTTTAAGCTTGCCACAACCTTGAATAGGAATTCCCAGTTGGGCCCCAGCTTTCCTGCTCATGGGTTTTTCCTTGCTTTGCCTTGGACTCGCCACACTAGGTCACCAGGTTGGAAGGCTCGAGGCTGAACCTTGGTATTATATCTTTTTTATGCTTGAAGCTTGGTGGCCTCTTCTTTGATTTTGGCCATCTCTTGGACTTCATCCTTTGTCTCTAGTTCCACCCTCATGATTTCTTCGTTCCGTTGTTCTTGGAAAACAACTTCTTTTTTTACGAATCCCCGACTTTGACAAGGATCATGGCGTTCGTTCCTTATGTAAGGTGGAAAGAGGTTTCATTGGTCGTTGTCTGGGGTGAACAATGATAAGCCAAAGTATGCTAAGGAGTGTAACACCTTGAGAATTTTAGTTGCTAAGATAAACATTTTATGTTGCTTAATTGTTTGATTTAATCTTGCAATCTATTGATAAGTGTTTTGTATTGGTATTTGTGCTTGAGAAAGTCAATTTTGTGGGTTAGGATAAGCTGCCCGTACACAGTGTCAACTATGGTGGCTATGGCAGCTTTTCAGTCATGCAAGTTGGCAACCATGGTGGCTATGATAGCTTTTCAGTCACACAAGTTGGCAACTTACTTTAGTAGCTCCGCTTATAAATAGCAGTGCATGAAATGGAAGTATGTTCATTCTCACTTCTGTGCGTGTTTCTCTTCTTTCTCTCTAAACTCATTTTCACTCAAGAACTTTTCTTTCTCAACCTTCTGTACTTTCGAAAACCACCGTAGCTGCAGTAGAAAGCCTCTAAGATAAGAGGAAAATCGTGATCAGAGCTTAAACTCGTTGCTGTAAAGAATTTGTGTTCAAAGCTTACATTAAATTTTACAAAAAGAACTCTCGTTTAGGTAAGAGGAGTTTTATTGTGTTAATAATGGTTTTAGATATCATGGTTAAGATGCAGCATGTATATGTGTTTTAGTGTTTTGCGTGAAATAATTGATGAAGTTTTTATGAGATGTGTTTGTGAAGAAGACAACTATCGGATTGGGTAAGTCGGGTTGAGCATGTCACAAGTACACAAGTTAAAACACTATTGTATTTGTGACGTCGGTTGCCGGGAAGGGTTGGCCGAGTTGCATATATGTGTCAAACCTTTGCTTGTGACATCGGCTGTCGAGAAGGGTTGGGCGAGTTGCATATATGTGTCAAACCTTTGCTTGTAATGTCGGCTGCCGGGAAGGGTTGGCCAAGTTGCATATATGTGTCAAACCTTTGCTTGTGACGTCGGCTGCCGGGAAGGGTTGGCCGAGTTGCATATATGTGTTAAACCTTTGCTTGTGACGACGACTGCCAGGAATGGGTTGGCCGAGTTGCATATATGTGTTAAACCTTTGCTTGTGACAATGGTTGCCGGGAATGGGTTGGCCGAGTTGAGCGGATTACGTAGCATGCATGTAGGCATGCAGGACGTAACTTAGTCCTTGATTGGCGGATGTCTATATACCGGGTTCCTTACCCGAGATGGATTGTCCTTTTTTAGAACTATTAAATCTAAGTCCTTTTCTTGTGAGCAATCGGGTTACTTACTCAGCAGGAATTGTATCTTTTCTTTGAGAACTACCGGGTTCCCTTACCCGGACAACCTTGAGTCTTGCAAGCGCTAACTGATATAATTGATTACAACGCTTATGTAATCGATTGCATAGTGCTGATTCCGACCTTGTTCAGATTATTTTTTTACCTTAAAGATAGTGTATCTAAGAGCCAACCCAGACACCTATTACTTCACTTGTTTATAGTATATATGAATGACGTATGTGATTACGTTGAGGTCAGCCTATGTGATGGCTTGAGATATTAAATGCATTAATACCATGGGGGTGTATGGCATTATCTTAGCTAGGACGAGTTGATCCTGGGTCGGGCCATACATTGATGATGCCCATGGTGACCTAAATGCATTTGGATATACATGAATACCCATGGGAGTGTACGGCATTATCCTAGCCAGGACAAGTGGATCCCGGGTCGGGCCATATATTGATGGTGTCGTGGTGATATTCTATGTATAGACGTGAGATGTCGGGACCGGGGTGTTAACCTTACGAGGACCACAGTTAGTGCATCAGTAGGCCCGAGAATGGGTCAGTATATATGTACATAGGGGGTGTATGACATTATCCTAGCCAGGACGAGTTGATCCCGAGCCGGGTCATACATCGATGGTGCCTATGTAACATATTTCATTTGCATGACGGAAATATGATGATTGACTGTAATAGTACGAGAAGTACTGGAGGGGCCACATCTGTAGGGATATCCTTATGACACCCATTATTGGCTAATCACCATGGGGGGATGAGTCCTGTGCACAACAGAGTGACCTCGACGTCAACTGCAGCTATCATTTGGACTATGGATTTGGCCTATTTCTGGAGATGGTACCACATTGCATGCTGAGAGAAAAGTTAGGGGCATGCATCATAACTAGTTCTTATAGGATGTATTGTGATATGTTGCTGGACGGGTTGTCCATGATTGATTGTGTGCAGAAATACTTGAAAAGTGTTATATTATTGCAATGACCGTATTGTCTTTTCTTAAACTGATGTTATCTACTATTTATTATTTTGCATGATGAACTCACATTTGCTTTCTTGTGCCATGTGGTTTTGGTACCTGTGATGATCACGAATCTTGTTTGTGTGAGCAGATAGGCAGTAGCAGGAAATTTTGAGAGACGCTTTCTTTTGATGGAGCCGCCAGGTAGCTGGGGAGGGATGTTAGATTTGATCCCAGCTTATAGAGGCATTTTGTTGCCGGGATGGTATTGGACTTGATCCCGAGCCAGGGTTATGCTGTGACAACTCACCCTTAGTCATTTTATCCTTTGTTACTTTTGAAAAATTATGTACACTTCAGACATGATTACTTATAATCACAAACGAATTATGTTTTTATATGAATGAGTATTTCGATGTATTTTGTAATCTTGTATATTTGCCTTTGATTCTTGATACTGATTATGCTCATGCGAAAAATTTACTCCTATTTTTATAATCAACTTAAAAAGATTTTCTATTAAAACCATGATCAAGAGGGTAATTAAGGATATGATACAGTAATGACGAGGCGGGTTGTTACAGGGAGTTCCTCCTTCCACAGATCCTTGGACTTGTCGAGTCTTGTGCGCAAGGCTTTTAGGATAACCCTGTTTACTGCCTCTGCTTGACCATTGATCTAGGGGTGTTCGACAGAAGTTACGAGGTGCTTGACACTAGCCTCGATAGGAATTCTTCGTAAGCTTGAGCTTTGAATTGAGTGCTGCTGTCAGTGACAATGGCATAAGGAAGACCATATCTGCATATGAGCTGTTTCCAGGTGATCTTCTCTACCTCGTTGGATGAAATTTTTCGCAATGGCCATGCCTCAATCCACTTAGTAAAATAATCAATGACAGCCAATAAGAATTTGATTTGTCCTGGGGCTTTTGGCAATGGTCCTAGTATGTCCATCCCCTTCAAGGCAAAAGGCCAAAGGGAACATCTAAGAATTCTTGACATCGTCTGCACCTCTTTATGAAGTCAAGGGTGTCGACCTTGAGTGTTGGCCAATAGTAGCCAACACACACCACTTTGGTTGCTAGGGAGCATCCCCCAGTATAAAGGCCACAAATTCCTTCATGTTGCTCTCACATGATGTAGTTTGCTTGTTGGCTATTCAGGCATTTGAACAAGGGTGCTATCAACCCTTTTTTGAATAGTTCATTGATTGAGTATTTTTAGTTTAATATTTTTCTATTCTTTTTAGATTATTTGACTTCTCTTGGACTTTTATTTTCCCATTCTAATTCAGTTTTTGCCTTAGGCAAACAAGTGGGCTTAATTGATAATTGTTGCTTATTTTTGGAGTTTTTGCTTACTTGACCTATGTTCCTTGTGCAGGACCTAGAGAGCTCTACAGAACTTCAAATGGTGCATATGAGTAGTCCCTGGAAAGATAAGGAAAAGATCTACAAGTTTTTCAGAGATAAGCCAAGGCCAATTCTGTCATTTTGAGGGTCATTTTAGGCTTAGAAGTCAGAATCACTGCACTTAAATTTTGGGCTGCGAAATTGGTGTAATTAGTAATTAGTTAGATTAGTTGGGCTTCATTGTGGCCCATCCTTTCCTACTGACTCAGTCACTATATTTAAGTGATTTTAGTTATTTGGATAGACACACTTTATTTTAGCACAAACACATTTTGTAGCGACTTTTAGAAGTTTTTAGAATTAAAATCATTTCTCTTATTTTCTCTCAACTATTCTTCATTGTTCTTCACTGTTCTTCATTTTCATTTCTGTTCTTCCATATTCTTGCACTAATTTCATGGGGTTTTCATTGATGATGATCATGGAAGGCTAAACAATCAATCAATCCAAGGATCCAAGCCCAAGCAAGGAGAATTTGATTTCTGGTTTGGTATTTCAAATTCTGTGTGAATGTTCACTTTCTTCTTCAATCCTCTATTCGATTTTCAAGATTATGAATGTGTTTAGGATTGAAAGAGGATTATGTTATGGATTCATTTCGTAATTTCAAATTTTAATCACAGATTATTTGGATGACATTTCAATTAGGTTTGTGGTTTCAATTAATTTATGGGTTAGTTCGATTGAACTGCTTCTAATGAAATTGAATGAACTTTCACAGCAAAATCATTATCTGAGAACTATGATAATTTGTATTGCTTCATTTGGTGAATTGGATTTATGCTTTTTAATCTGTTTTAGAATACCTTTTATCAATTCTGTTAGTTTCTATTTTGTTATATTTTTTTGTAATTTTTATTCACGCATGCAAACTGTTTGATAAAAATCCCCCTATTATTTACTAGTGAATTGAAGTTGGAACCATATTGATTGTGTCTCTGAGTTGACCTAGGTTAATCCTGTGCTACAGAATTAGCGTAGTTTAATTATTTTAAAGTGATACAACATCGGTTATCATTCATCGTCAAGGATGACATAGTAACTAGTGGTAACAACCCCTTGATTAAGAAGTTCTTATAAGGGGTCATCCAGTTTGGCTCCTCCTCCCTTCCTGCCATGACCTCCTTGGTGTCTATGGTTGGTGCTTGGAATGTCTCCTGGATGATGGTCTTGAGGTGTCCAATCTTCTTCGTGCTTGCCAACTTGAATAGCAAGTCTACCCTTGTGTTGCTTTCCCTTGGTACGAGATACATCTCAAAACAATCGAAATCATCAACAAGGGTTTTTACTGTGTGATAGTATTTGAGAAGCACTGCCTCCTTGACTTGATATTTGTTTGCAATCTGTCACTGGACAAGCTACGAGTCATTGTAGCACCTGAGTTTCCTCACTCCAACTTTTTTTTGCGAGCTTTAGCCTGTTATAAGTGCTTCATATTCGGCCTGATTGTTTGATGCCTTAAAATTAAATTTGAGGGCCTGCTCCAAGGTGATGTTACTAGGCCCTTCTAGGATAATACCTGTCCTGCTTGCCTTTTTATTGGACGCGTCGTCTACGCACAGGTTCCACCAGTCTTGAGTAGGTCGGATGTCACTAATAAATTCTTCTAGAAATTCTGCCATGAATTGGGTTTTCATGGGGCTGCAAGGCTCATATTCGAGATTGAACTCTAACAGTTCTATCGACCATGCTACCATTCTTCCTGCCAACTCAGGCTTTCACAACACTTTCCTGATAGGGTGGTCCATCTTGACCACCACTTGGTGACTCTGGAAGTACGATCTAGGACTTTGAGTCGGGATTATGAGTGCCAATGCTACCTTATCTATCATATGGTACCGCTTCTCAGCATCATGAAGGATACAGCTAACAAAGTACATGTGAATTTGGTGTTTCCCCTCTTCATGGACGAGGGCATAACTGATGGCCTCTTTTACTACTAAGAGGTAAAAGAGCAAGGGTACTCCTGGCTTTTGTCGACTCAATATCAGTGGTGTCGTGATAGTTTTCTTTTAAAGGCTAAGAAGGCTTGCTCGCAAGCTTTGTCCCATAGGAATGGGTCGATTTTCCAGAGTAGCTTGTAGAATAGCTTCGCCTTCTCTGTAATCCTTAAGAGGAACATGGACAGAGACGCTAGTCTACCATTTAGCTACTAAACTTCCCAACGTTAGTAGGACTATGCATTTCTAGTATCGATGTGCACCTGTACGGGTTTGCTTCCATTCCGCAGTGGGTAATCATGAAGCCCAAAAAATTTCTGCCTCCAACCCCAAAGGTGCATTTTTCAGGGTTGAGGCCCATGTCATACTTGCGAATCTCTCTAAACACCTCTTCCAAGTTTGTCACGTGTTAGGCCACATTGTGAGACTTGACAACCATTTCGTCCACGTAGACCTCAACATTTTGCCCTATTTGTTGTTTGAAGACTTGGTCCATGAACCTTTGGTACATGGCCCCTGTGTTCTTCAATCCAAAGGGTATGACCCTTTAACAAAAATTGGCGTCTTTGGGGATGAAGGTGATTTTTTCCTCATCGAGAGGGTGCATCCTAATCTGGTTATACCCCAAATAGGTGTCCAGGAAGCTTAACAATTGGAAACTGGACGCACAATCCATAAGCCTGTCGATGTTGGGCTAAGGATATGCATCCTTGGGGCATGCCTTGTTGAGGTCGGTGTAGTCAGTGCACATACGCCATTTGCCATTGGTCTTTTTTACCATGACAACGTTGGTCAACCAAGTCAAGTATCTAACCTCTCTGATAAACTGAGCCTTGAGTAGCTTGTCAATCTTTTCTTTGATTGTCTTTCGTGGCTCTTCTCCCATATTTCTTTTCTTCTGTGAGACTAGTTTAGCCTAAGCAAATGGCCAATTTTTGGCATATGATGCTAGGGTGGATACCTGACATATCAGATGGTTTCCATGCAAATAAGTCATGGACTGAGTGCACTGCCCAGGTTTAGGTCCAAGTTGTAACTTGACAAGTTCTTCGATTGGCTTTGGGCCTTTGTCAACAGTGTTGCCACGCAGGACTACATCGAATACGTCATCTTTATCTCTCTTAGTTGCTTTGTAGACAACCAGTGTCCTTATTGGACATTCTTTGTCCACACTCATGACTTGACCACTGCTATCACCAGATATGGGATGAGGCTTGGCCGACTCTCTAATAGAAGGATAGGAAGCCACCTTCAGGCTTTCGGTATAGCACTGTAGGGCCTGCTTCTAGTCTGCCTTGACAATTACGATTTCACCCATGAATGTTGTGAACTTCATCTTAAGGTGTGGTGTAGAGACGATGGCTCCGAGCTCATTTAACGTTTTCCTGCCAATCAAAGCTAAATAATAAGTATCTGCATCAACAATTAAGTACCTGACAGTGAAGATCCATGAGAGCTTGCCTTGACCAAAGGTGGTAATTAGGTCTACGTAACCTCTAGTTTCTACTATTTCTTTCGCAAAACTAAGGAGTGGTCCACAGTGCGGTTGGACTTTATCAAGTGAGACTTCAAGCCTCTAGAATGTTTTCCAATAAAGTATGTTTGTGGACTTGCCTTGGTTGATAAGGACCTTGGACACCATGAAATTGGCGATGACAATGAAGACGACCATCGGGTCATCCTAGTTGATGGGGTTAATGCCTTTGAAGTCTTTGTTGGTGAATGTTATGGGAATGAGGCTTCTCGATGACTGTATGTCGACGCAGTTGACGTCAATGTCTCTAATGGTGTGGAGATGATTCTTTCAGGATTGACTGGAAAACCCTTCATAAGAAAACTCGTCTGCAATGGTGTTTATTACACCTTTAATCTGTTGAGCGGGTTTGTCCTCTTGCTAAGGTTGACACTTGTGCCTTTTGGGATGACACCTCTATCTTTCTCTCTTCCGTTTGTTCCCTCCTCCTATTGACATCCCTGATTTTGTGATGGTTGTCCTGGTGCCCCCCCCAGACTTGCCTTAAGTTCGGTTATCATTAGGCTTTCTCACGAACTGGGTAGGTACCCGACTTGTATAAGCTCCTCTATTTTGTCTTTGAGGGCCCAATAGTCTTTAGTATTGTGGTCATAATTGTGATGGTACCTACAATGTTTGGTTATGTGCAGCCCAGGTCTAGGAGGAGGTATAAGGGGAAACTGTATAATTATCTCTGCATTGAAGACTTCTTCAAGAATGGTGGCTCGATTTGTTGTCAAGGGTGTGTAACATTCATACTTTGGTCCCTTATAAAGAGGTTGATGTTTATCTGGTTTTTGTTGCTTGTCCGACTTGTGTGTGTTAGTCCTTGCAGTACTTTAGCTTTTCTCCCTCTTGTGTCTAGTCTGTCGGACCTTATTTTGGAACCTCGACATTTCTTCCATCTGAATGTACCCTTTGGCTCGCTTGTGTAGATTGTCTATGCTGCTAGGGGGTTTTCTTGCACAAACTATCAGTGAACTTGCCAGGTCACAGGGCCAACAACATGGAGTGTAAAACCACCTCAGGATTGAGATTCCTGATTTGTATGGCAATTTGACTGAACCTATTAATAAATTGCGAAGGACTTATCATATGCTTGGCGTAAACTAGCCAAGGCTGCGAATGTCAAGCGGTGCGACCGGCTCGTTGCATACTGGGAACTAAAGCCTTTGACAAGGGTGTTGAAGTTGTCGATGAATCGGGGAGGGAGTCCCCCATATCACGTTAATGCTGCCCCTTTGAGGGAGGTTGGAAAGACTCGACACAAGAACGTGTCGTCTAGAGATTAGCTTGGGTAAGGAACGCATCCAAATGTTCATCTGGATCAGTTGTTCTGTGATAGTGATCCAGGTTGAGGGGTTTCCAACCTAAAGGTAGTTCAACCCCCATGATGCGATCGACAAAGGGGTGTTGACGAGTTGTCCCTTTTCATGTCGATGTACGTGCGAGTTGTTTTGATTGTCCAGTGTATTGTTGGTCTGACGGGGATGTAATTCACCCTAGGTGTGCTATTTGATCGTATGGCTGAGTGTTCGTCCCCTTGGGGGCGTTTTACTCGAGCCTCCAACTCGCCGTGGTTGGCCTTCAGCTTTCTAAGTTCTTTTTCGTGGCGACATTTGATCTCTACAATACGTGCTTGAAGCTGATAGAGAGTTTTGTTGTTCTTCATGGTCATCGGAGGAGGGTTGGAGTTTTCTATGAGTGGCTCTCGCCGAAGGCTATAGTGTGTACTAACCATAGCCCTACGGTGGATGCCAAATGTACTTACCGAAATTTGGAGCTGATTGACGTCGGGGTTGACATAGTTAAGATGGACTCCACGATTTCCCACGTTGGACTACAGGTACCCTTTACTAGGAGAACATGAGGAGGGACCTGCAAAACAAAGGACTCTGACGCTCAAATAAGTACGTGAGTAAGCTGAGAATGAATCAAGGGGTCTCTGATGGTCGGGGTTGTTACAGTAGAGTAACAACCCTTATAGATAATTTATATCTATTAGATCAGTGGAGTGCCCATAATTTGAAAAGAGAATAATGATATTATCATTAGAATTTAAATATATTAATAGCCTACCGGTCAAATAGCCTAGATGTTAAGGGAGTAGCGTTCGTACTCCTGTTCCAGGGTTGATGTATATATTTTAACGTCACGTCACTTGCCACGTTAATTTGTGGAACCTGGACAAGACATATTCTTTTCTTTTGAAAAACATATACATGTCTCCCCTAAGATTTAAAGAAATTACACAAGTCTCCTTTTTGTTTTTGAAACTTACACAAACGCCTTAAATGTCGTCTAAGCAACTTTGTGTTGAAAGTCTAAGTATTTGATAGTAGCAAGTTATGTGCGTTAACAATTTTGATTAAAAAAGGCTTTTATATATATATATATATATATATATATATATATATATATATGAAAATGTTTGAAATCCTTAATTGTACAAATTTTGTATATTTTTCGTCCTCCCAAAATTTTAATCTATTACTTGTTGACGCATAACTATATTTGGGTACATTTGAACCTACATGTATGTTATTGCAGAAGATGTTAGGTTTTTAAATTTTTCACATCGGTTATATGCTTAGAGCTAGGTTCGGATGTACCCGAATCTAGTTTCGAGCCAAAAAGTATCAAATTTAAAATTATGTGAGTATGAAAAATAGATAGTTTTTTTTGTAGTGATAAATTCCAAACATTTTCATATTTATGAAGACAAAAAATATATTTTAGCATTTTTTAATCAAATTGTCAGTGCAAGTGATTTGTTATCGTGA
This sequence comes from Glycine latifolia, assembly GCA_013407115.1. Lineage (NCBI taxonomy): Eukaryota > Viridiplantae > Streptophyta > Magnoliopsida > Fabales > Fabaceae > Glycine > Glycine latifolia. Next base: position 8,390,750 of record CM023941.1, read on the forward strand.
AATGTTTAGATGAAATTTAGGATATTTGTATATATTTTAAAAACATAAGTGATACATGTGTGATTTCCTTAAACTTTAAGGGAAACATGTATAGGTTTTTCAAAAGAAAAAAAACATGTGTAATTTTATTAAACATCAAGGAAAACATGTGTAATTTACACAAGAAAAAAAAGAAAATCACGTGTTCTGTTGAAAAAAAAAAAAGGAAAACCGTGAGTTGGTTTTTTTTATAGTATTTTATTTAATATTTGTTAAAGTAGAAAAAATATGAAATTTAAATGTAACTTATTATACATAGAAAAGATTTATTTTTGTGTATTTAATATGTTAGTTAAATATATTTAATATTTTTTAGACTTTTTTTAAAAGAAGTATGTATTGAACAACATTTATGATTTTTATACAATTGATTGACATTTTTCTTAATTTTTTTCAAGTGAATAAATAATTTTAAATTGAATTTAATTAGTGTTTTAGTATGTATATTATATAGGAAAATATAATATTATAATTAAATTATATTTTAATTTTAATTTATAACGATAAATAAATATATTGTATATGTATAATATTTACAAAGAATTAAATTGTTATATAAATTTATTCTTAATTATTGATATTTTTTATAATAAAAAAATCTAATTTAATGTAAAATAGATAGGATTGGATCCCTCTAAAGTGCACAATCCACTTTAGACAGTAAAGTAAACAAATCTTGGCCCTTCATTATAACAAATGGTTGAGATTAATAAAATTCAATTAAATTTGAGACATCAGATTTTTGTTAAATAAAAATTATTGAATTAAAATAGGGAAAAAAACAAATTATTCAATTCTGTAAAAAAAAAGTTGTTGAATTAAAATAGGGAAAAAAAACAAATTATTTGCCAAACAGGAATACGGGGTGGACTTAGATAAGAAAACATAGCTTCAATCAACTTGGTGACAACTTTTGGCATAAAAAACAAATACTTTTGATTCTCTTTCTTTTTGCTGTTTGAATCTGTTGAAAATTTTTGTATCAACGACATTCAAAACTTACTCTTTTGTGTACTGCAAAAATGTTGCCCGCGAGCTGTTTGCACCAAAACCCCAAAGACGGGAAAAAATACAGAGATAAAAATAGTTATTTATCTTTTTTTAATTTAATAATTTATTTTATTAAAAAAATCTAATGCCAGTTTTAATTAAAATGTATTAATCTCAACCATTTAATATAATGAAGGGATAAGATCTGTGCACCTTAGAGGAGCCTACAATATGATAGATTTAAGCTATGTTTTGCAAAAAATAATTAAGACATTAGATGGAAATTGAAAGCAACAAACTCAAAAGTTAGTTGAAAAATACAAGAGTTGGATAAAAAAATTTACCGTTGAAATAATTGAAAAGTATAAAAAATGATTTATTTTTTAACAAAAGTGATAAAAAAATTTGATAAATATACTGAAAATAAAAAGATAATAAAATATAAAAAGTTATAAGCTATAGAAGCTAGGATTTTGAAAAAAATATCACTTTAAATAGTTACAAAAAACACTAAAAATTATTACAAAAATCTAGTATACCCATAAGTTAAATAAGTTTTTTAACTAGTAAAAAAAATTTAGAAGTTACTGAAATAATATTTAGTTTTAAAAATATACTAATAAAGATAAAAATGCAATAATTGAAAATGTTTGAGAAATAAATTTTGTAGCTAGTTTTTGAGGTAGTATATGAATGCACCTTCAAATGAAAGAAGAGAAATGTACCAAAAAAAGATAAGAATGTATCCAAATAAAATGAAAGAAGAGAAAAAAATATAAAGAGTTTAGAGTGAGGAGAGAAAAGTGAGAGTTTAATTTTCAAATTTCATATTCCAAATTTCTAATCTATAATATAAAATAACTTTACACATATTGATGATATAAAATAATTTATATTGTTAACCAATCAAACAAATTTATCATATATTACATGATTAAATAACTTAAAACTTTTATAGATACATTTCATATGAATTCTTATTTTTATTTATTTTGAAAATAAATTAAATATAAAGAATTTTGTTCTATTGTTGCGATTAGGGAAGCTGATACAATTCAATAGGTTTGACTTCTTGATTTTGTTTTACACTGTTTATAACTTTCTTGATCAGATGCGCTTGGCCACCAAGTTTTAATAAAATAAATAGGCCTTAGTTTTAGGATCAAACAGGCTGTACCTCATTTCTTAAATATAAAAAAAATCAAACAGATCTAGATTGTGGATATAGAAATGGAAAAACTCATTAGTAATATCCTAATAATAATAATAATAATTTGTATCATAAGTGTGATAACAATTTTTTTATATTGAAAACATTCTCATGTCTTTCAGGAAATAAGGTAAATATGAATAAAAGACATGTTATTTATACAGTTTTTTATTTGTTGCATAGTCATTGTTTAGCATTAAATATTGAAATTTCATACTATTTTTTTATTTAATAAAAAATAATGCAATACAAAATTCAACGTGGGTGAAAATAACCTTTAAAATATAAAATTGAACTCTAAATAAAAAAAAAATTATTGGTTTTTATTACTCTAATTAAAATATATAGATTAAATTATAATTTTTGTGTCCCTATAATTTAAAATCAGTGATTTTTGTTATCCTATTTCTAACTTTAGACATTTAGTCACCCTATTTTTCAGAATAAATAATGTTGATCATTCTATTAGTTGATCATCCAAAATCAAACGCTAATTTTAGTGTGATGCATGTATTGGTGATAACATGATCCTATGTGAGGATAGGTTGAATAAAGTGAAAAATAAAAAGGATCTTGAAAGGAGTTGAACTCATGACCTTTTATTTAATATTTAAATATGTTTTTAATACTTCTAATTTGGATAATTACTTTTTTAGTCCTTAAAAAGATAATTTGTTTTTATTAGTCCCTCAAATTTTTAAAAACTATTTTTAGCCTCTCTTTGTTCAATGTGTTCCCATTTTCATAATTTGTAATAATTTTTAACCACCAAAATTTATTTTTAATTTATTTTTGAAAATCAATTTCTGATAAATTTTAAATGATTAAATATTTGACTCGTGTGATTTGGTAACCATTTTATTACATATTTTATTAGTTTTAAAGAAGAAAGATAAAAAGATAAATGCAGAATTGTCACAATATTTTACAAATTTTACTGTTTTAAACTGTCACAAATAATTATTATAGAAATTAAATTAGAAAACATTTAGGACTGGAACAAAATGACAGAAATTGTGACCATTAACATAAAAGAATAAGAGAGACCAAAAGTAAATTTTAAAAAATTTGAGGAATTAATAAAAATAAATTATTTTTTGGAGGACTAAAACACAATTATTCAACTTTGAAGCACTAAAAACATATAAGTCTTTATTTGATGACAAAATAATAAATCACTAAGACATTTATTTTGTTTAATTAATTTTATAAATGCTATTTTACATATATTATTAGTCAAGAGTTATTAATTTTGTTTGAATAAAAAAAATTTATAAATTAAAATAAAATATTTAATATTTAAATATATTTAATGTTTTATTTTACATGTATTTATTTTTATTATAAATTTATTTTAATATAAATTGATAGTTATTATATATAAAAATTTGTTCTTATTTTATTATAAATTTTTTAAGAAATGCATAACCTAATATGTAGATTACTTTTTAAAAATATTTTATGTTCGTAAATTTAAAATAATCTAAAAAAATTAAAAATTTATAACTTTTTATAATTGAAATAATTTTTATTTATTTATTAAATGTATAATGAATTGTGATTGGATGATTATGTAAACTTTTATACTATCATTTTATAATCTTTTTTTATCTGATTACTTACTTTATTTTAATAAGATAGACATGCATAAAACAGTTAAAAATCACACCCATCAATTGTCACTAATTGTCATTGACCCCATAAATTATAATTTAATGTTAATTTTGTTCAATATTTTGTAGTACTTTATTTAATTTAAATTTAACTTTATTGTAAATAATAAATATTAATAAATGTCAATTTTTTTACAAATACTATTTTTTATTTTTTATTTACGAATTTATACTTTGAATTATTTATATTGGATTTAATTGATATTTTTATATTTATTTACGTTCTTTTTAGTTTCTAAAATTAGAGCTTTTATTAGACTTGCCTGAAACAATATTTTTATTATGTTTCTCATTCATTAAAATTAAATATGTTAATTTTTTAAATTTTAATTGTCAATATAATTCCAGCACATGTAAATCTAGTCAAATGTTTTAAGGAAAATCTTAAAATATAATTAGATTAGAATTACAATATGTGTACTTAAAATATTAGGTCTTTTTGTGCAATAAAATATATTGTTTTAACGTTGATAAGAAATTAAAAAAATAAGTATATTTTCCTATAAATAAAATAAAAAATTATGAAAATACCAAAAAGTTTAATCATTATTCACTAATTTTAGTCAAATTTATATTTTAACAAACGTAAACAACAACAAAAATACATTAAAATTGGAATTAATTCGTTAAAATGGATAATTTAATACTTTGTTAATAATATTATCATATAAAGCAATTATCATATTATCATGTTTTCGTTCTTCTCGTTTGTTGATGGCTCACAACAATAACATTATATTTTTAACCAACTTTATAATATTGCAAAAAAATTAAAAACAATAAAATGAGTAACCGAAAAAAAAATGCATATTGAATACACCTGTAAAAAGAATATAAGAAATAAATAATACGCACTGGTCCCTATCATCACTTTCAATTTCTCAACAAATTTTGCGTGCTTTTTGGCCTAAGATTTTTTAAAGAGATGATTTTTGCACTAGTTTAAAATTTCATACTGCGCCTGGAAAAATAATAATTAGTAAGCAAATTCATAGACACAATAAAATTAAAAGAGATGATTAAAAATATAATATAACAAAATGAGATAGTAATGTATCTCATTCATAAAATAGAAAAAATTGATCATATCTTCATTCATAAAGAAAAAGGAAAGAAACAGGCAGAAATGACTTGAGTATAATTTTGGAGGTAGATGAATCTCTTTTTTTTAGTGGCCAACGTGTGTTTTGTAGGCTAATGATTTTCATTTTATAGCCAATGTGTAAACAATCAAATCATATCTCAGAATTAATCATGTTCACAAAAATATTAGACTAGAGATAATTACAGTCTAAATTATGATTTTTCATGTATTGTGTGATACACTTAGCAGCTATTTAAAGCTATGTGCAGTATGAGTGAACCTTAGCTTTTTGTTTTAGATTCAATACAATGATTAATATAAACAATTTGAATTAATCACTGTATTGAATCTTGAATTGTTTGTTTGGACAGTTTGGGAAGAGATATTTTTTATACATAATTTATACTCATAAGTTAAGTATGTTGTATTAAATTTGTTGAAATTTTGGTTTAGTTCATATTGTTTTGTTCTCTGGGTGCATACTTGATCATGATGAATTCATGTCACCGCTTTCATGTCGTGTACTTGGAGATCAATGCAAAATTTTGTCGAAATTTTATCAAATTTAACAAAACATACTTAACTTGTACGTATGAATCAATTATAAAAAATGTCTTCCTTACAAGGTTACACCTTTTATGAAAAAAGTGAGATCTTTATGCATGCGGGATAACCTTGTGGGTATGATAGATGAGAAAACATGGATTGAAGTTGGATGAAAGCATCACGCATAAGTGACAAATATGAGAACAAGGTTGAACAATTTTTGCAATTTGCTGAACTAAATGCACCAGTTATGGGTGGAAAATATTTATGTCAATGTGTTGAATGTGGGAATGGGAGATGACAATCAATGAATGAGATAAAATCAGATCTTATATATGAGGGGATCATTTTGAATTATACAAAATGGATATGACATGGTGAATTTCCAGACATACCAACAGGCTCTCATACTAATCTGATTGATGTAGATATTGGAGATCATATAGAAGACATGATACATAATCTTGGAAAAGAGGGTTTACGGCAAGCACATGCACCTTTGTGTGAGAAATTACAAAGTGATTCGAAGAAACCTTTGTATTCGGGGTGCATTAGCTTCACACAGTTGTCAGCGGTGTTAGATTTGGTCAACTTGAAGGGAAGACTTGGTTGGAGTGACAAAAGCTTCACTGAATTGCTTGTCATGTTGAAGAAAATGCTTCCTGAAAATAACACGTTGCCAAAAAAATCACTACAAGGTAAAGAAGATCTTATGTCCCGTGGGTATGGAGTACTAGAAAATACATGCTTGCCTTAATGGTTGCATACTGTACAGAAACCAATTTGTCGAGATGCGCAAATGCCCCATATGTGGTGTATCATGGTACAAAGTGAAGGATGACGAATGTAGTGATGATGCAACCACAAACAATGGTCATCCAACAAAGTTGTGTTGGTATCTTCCGATAATTCCAAGGTTTAAGCAATTGTTTGCTAATGGACATGATGTAAAAAAATCTTACATGGCATGCAGATGACAAATAAAGTTATGGATTGCTTTGACATCCGGCTGATTCACCCTAATGGAAGACCGTTGATCGATTGTTTCCAGATTTTGGGGAAGAGCCAAGAAACCTGAGGCTTGGACCTGAGGCTTGGACTTGCTTTGGATGACATGAATCCTTTTGGTAACTTAAGCACTAACCACAATTCATAGTCTGTTTTGCTGATGATTTACAATCTCCTTCCTTGGTTGTGCATGAAGAGAAAATACATTATGTTGTGTATCATGATAGCGGATCCAAGGCAGTTAGGAAATGATATTGATGTCTATCTCACTCCCTTGATTGAAGACTTGAGAAAATTGTGGGTAGACAAGATTTATGTGTATGATGGGAATCTCCAGCAAACCTTTAGGTAGCATGCAATGGTATTTTGTAACATGAACGATTTTCCAGCATATGGAAATTTGAGTGGATATAGTGTCAAAGGACATCACACATGTCCTATTTGTGAGAAAGAGGCAAACTATATCCAATTGAAAAATGGAAAGAAGATAGTATACACTAGGCATTGAAGATTTCTCAAACCTTATCATCTGTATCGGTGATTGAAAACAACTTTCAATGGAAGCTAGGAGAATCAAAGTGCTTTGAAACCTTTAGCTAGAAATGAAGTTTATGATCGGGTGAAGGACATCCTAACTATCATTGGGAAAATAAAAAAGAAGGATGCATATGAGAATAACATATGGAAGAAAAGGTCTATTCTTTAATCTTCCATACTAGTCTGATCTAGATGTTAGACATTGTATAAACGTCATGCATATGGAGAAAAATGTTTGTGATAGTTTAATTGGCACCCCTCTTAACATTAAAGGCAAGACAAATGATGGTTTGAAGTGTCGTCCCGATTTGGTTGACATTAGTATACGTCAGCAGTTGCATCCAATATCACAAGGCGACGAACGTATTTACCCCTAGCATGTCACACAATGTCAACAAAAGAGAAAAAAATTTTTGTCAGTGTTTGTAGAGTATGAAAGTCCCAAAAGGATACTATTCAAATATCAAGAGCCTTGTATCCGTGAATGATCTCAAATTGGTTGGCTTGAAATCTCATGATTGTCATGTCTTAATGTAACAACTCTTGGTGGTTGCCATTCAAGGTATCTTGCCTGACAAAGTTAGGGTTGCCATAAATCGTTTGTGCTTTTTCTTTAATGCTATATGTAGCAAAGTCATTGACCTTCAAAAGTTGGATGATTTGGAGAATGAGACTGTCATTATCCTTTTTCAATTAGAGATGTATTTTCCTCCTTCATTTTTTGACATAATGGTTCAATAATTATTCATCTAGTGAGGGAGATTAGGTTGTGTGGTCCATTTTTTTTATAGTGGATGTATCCGGTCGAGCGGTACATGAAGGTGTTAAAAGGTTATACCAAGAATCAATACCGACCAGAAACATCCATTGTTGAAAGGTATGTTGTTGAAGAATCTATTGAGTTTTGTTCAAAGTACATTGAATTAGTAAACATGTTGGGCTTCCTCAAACTCGTCATGATGACAACAACGAGGTAAGGGTACACGAGGTTACAATGTTGTAACCATGAGTCGACAAGAGGTGAATCAAACGCATCTATATGTATTGAATAACACACAAGAGGTTGTTCCTTACATAGATACTCAAAGAATTTTTTATGGATGCTTATCCAAAAATGAACATGATGAAAGTGTTGCAAGAGCATAATAGAAGTTTCATAAGTTGGTTTGAATAAACAATCTTTCTTGATGGCAGTTCTTCTAAAACATTAAGACTGTTAACTATTGGGCCAAATCTCAATGTCCCCATTTAGAAGGGATATGATATCAACAACTATTCCTTCTACACAAAGTCACGGGATGATAACAGTAGCGTGCAGAACAGTGGGGTGAGCCTTGAGGCAGATTCTAAACACTTTTGTAATGCATCATATAACAACCTGATTCGAGTGTCCATGCCTTACTTTGGAGTGATTGAAGAAATATAGAATCTTGATTACAGTGAATTAAGAGTGCCTATTTTTAAGTTTAAGTGGGTTAATGGAAATACCATTGTGCATCAAGGTGAAATGGGATTTACTTTAGTAGACCTTCATAAGGTGGCTTACAAGGATGAGCCTTTCATCATGGTAGAATAAGCAAGATAGTTTTACATCCAAGATCTGTGTGACTCAAGATGGTCAGTGGTTCCACAAGGAAGAACAAGTGGTTTCGGTCACCAAAATGATGATTCAACACTTGATATTGTGAGACGCCTTCTTTCTCCACACAAATGACTTCCATAATTGAAGAACAAGAAGTGAATGATATACATGCAAATCGTAATGATCAAGATGAAGGTTTATGGGAAAATATTCCTACGTAACTGTGTTATATGAAAGTAATGTTTATAATATTACATTATATGTATTCAATTTTTTAATGTGCATATTTACAATTTATTACTTTTGTATCTTTGTAATTGATGTTAATTTTAAATTTGTTTTATTTGAAAAGAGTCATGGCAACACCCCTAAGGTCCCTTCCCCATTCACTAGATCCTTCGAAGTCTACGTCTAGGAGGAGTAGGCAATTCACATGACTGAGAAGCTTGACTGTAAGAAACTTAGATCAGCCTAGGCCAACGGTTAATGTCAATCTTGCCATTGGTAGAGGATTAGGCCCACATAAAGAAAAGTTCCACAACTATTTGGGGGTCATAGCTTAAGAAAAGATTCCTATTCTTCATTCCAATTAGAAATTTGTGCCAGAATCTCTAAAGAATCTAATATGGGATGACATTATGGTATGTCCACTTAACTAACTTTGTTTTTGAATTTTTTTAATTTAAGTTGAAAAGGTTGTGATTCACTAACTCTTACATAACAATTTTTTATGCAGGAAAAATTTGATATCGCAAAGGCATCCAATGCCAAGAAAAAGGTGATGTCATTGGTGGCCACTAGATGGAGGCAATTTAAGTCATCCCTAAATCACTAAATACGTATATGCAGATAATGAGGGCCAAGATAATTAGGCTCCTAGTAAAAAGTATGGTCTGGATCCACAAGCTTAGGAGGAATTTGCTGTAACAAAACCCAGAATTAGCAGGTTAGATGAAGATGTATTTTTCTTTACATTGAAATTCAAATTTATAATTTCATTTTATTAATTTTCTGAAATTCAATGTAATATATGGCAGGGAATAAGAAAAAAGGCTTAGGAAATTCAAAAATACAATGATTGTCCACACTTACTGTCTCGTGGGGGTTATGATTTCTTGAAGAAAAAAAACCTCATGGAGGAGAAAAGGAAGAAAAGACAAGAGGAAGCAATTTTGACTGAGGATTCACTAATGATTGTCGATCCTCCATCTCCCATTGCAAGACATGTGAAGTGGAAGTTGGCCCACACAAAGCGATATGAACATATGACATCTAAGGCAACACAAGAAATTTATGATAAAATTGTGAGTTCATATTCATTTTCACATTTACTTTTTGTATAATAACAACCTCATTTGACTTATGTACATGTCGTGGTTGTTGTGGGACTCCTTACAAGAACAAACAACACAGGGCATCTTTGTTCCCCATGGTCGTGAGGATATACTCAATACTACTATTGGGCGACCAGAGCATGTAGACAGCACCATGTGCCTTCAACAGTTCATCTACATCGATCAACCTGCATTAGTTGGATGAGATAATAGGAAACCTTAAGGAAGAGTGGAAGAGAGACGTAGAAGAGGAAAACAAACATATTCTAGAGAAAATGAAAGAAGAGTTGAAGGAGGTCATCAAAATTAAGTTATCCCAAATGGCATCGCAACACTCACCCCCCATTGAGGCAGATATCCAAGTATTTGGTGCACGTGTGAGCACAAAGGGAAGCTGTGCTAAAACTGATGTCAATCCATCAGGGGAAGAGCATGTCGCTGATGTCATGCCAACTATGGGTTGCACGTTCAAGATTATCATTCTACCTGCCTGGTGGCCTTGGGAAAAGTATATGAGGGGCATCCACCATACACAACGTGCCTTATGCAGTTGATGTGGTCAAGGTGAGTGTTGCAAAAGTTTGCGACGGTAACGCTCAAGTCCCTTTTCCCACATCAGAGGTTCAGTATGTGAGGCAAACCTTTGACACATTTATTGCATGACCGAGACATATTGTGAAACCTGTTTCACATGAGGTATGTATTTATGTTTAACAATATTAAGACATTATAATATTGTTAATATCTCTTTACCAACATAAGTTTAATTACTATGTTTATGAACTAAATATAATTCAGAGATTCGTCCAAAGAAACAGGATGAACCTGTTCATAGGTCGACTCCTATTGGTGGGACTGATCCCTTAATTGATTTGATTCAAAATTTGTATGATCTTTACAAGAAGTCTCTTGAGTTGCTGTGGAATGAGACTAAATTTGGGATTCCAAATATAGAAACATTCTTTTTCATTACATATTCTGATGTAAATGAATAATATACCAAGTGACAAATGTTTGAACATATCTATACTACAGTTGCACATGATGTAAGTAAATTCTATTTCAAGATATACTTTCATTAACTAATAATAATTGTTCCTTATCATATATATGATTAACATATATGATGTAGAAAGCAATATTGCATTGGTTTTCTTTTACTACATGCTAATGATTTTGTGTCAAACTTTTGTGTAAAAGGTCTTCCATTTGAGGACTACTATTTTACCAGCTAAGGAAGACATGCCTGCTACCATGGATAGTTTCAAAATTTTCAATGATGACTTCATGGAGCAATACGAAGATAATAGAGGTTATTCAAGATTGTAAGAAAATCATCGTAAAAGATACATTATACTCTTGTGGAGGTGTGTCAAGTTGTTCACTTAGGGAGGGCTCTAAGGGGCACATATATCTCATCCTTGTTAACTTGTTTAGTCATAATTCTGAATACATCAAGTTAGTTAAGAAAACCAAATGATATTAGGAAAGACACACAAACAGATTAATTTTGTGGTCATATAGTGACAATATTTTGCAAGGTAGATTCAGGATTCGGTTTTATGCCTTAATACATACACATGCATGAAATATACACATGCCATTGATCATGAATTATAAAAGCATCCTTAGATTCAATTGGTTTATTAAAGTTAACCATAAATTCAATGGATTAATTATTCCCTAGCTAGTACTATTAGACTTCATGTTTAATTATAAATCATGGACTTTATATTCATATGATGATATAGTATGAATATTGTGTTTTAGCAATGTGAAGGTTATCATTGTTTTGGGAATTGCATCACCCCTACCTAGCTAGATATAGTGTATTAATGTCTGCTTGTTATGGGCATTTTATGAAAAAGGGAAAATAAAAGCTCCACCAAATAAGGCCTTATGGTTTAAAGACTTGATAGGTGCCATTTCAGTGTAATTAAAGAAAATTTAACCAAGGTACATTTTCCTGAATATATGGGTTTATATAACTAGGTCACAAGCATCATGCATATTCAATCACTGATATTTAAGTCAATAAATTAATTGGATAATGATTAAAGTGATCATACTAATTGCAATATCCTTCAATATATATAATGTTCAATAACTGCAAAACGGATATTGTCTTGCATATCAAATGGATATACAGTACTAATTTTTTATTATTATTAAATACATTATGTGAAGGGGAAGAATATAGGATAACATTTAAAAAATAGATATCCAATGAATGCTTCAATTAGGAGATTGACATGAGTTTTACCAAATAAGAATTTGTCAAAGCTTTTATGAATTGATGGCAAAGAAGTTGATGTAGTTGTGTTGATAATTACTATTATTATAATTCTTCCATAATGCATTTTATTATTAATTAGTCTAGTTGTGTTGTCATTCATTGGTTTCTTTTTTTTTTTTCCTAAAGAGACCTAGAACACAATACTCTTATGGTTTAAAGACTGAATTGGTTGGGAATACTCTTATTAAAAGCATACAAAAATAGAACTTAGAAAACTGAAAAATTTCTGAGCATGAACAACGAAAGGATTAAATGGTTTAGGGGTAGATTCCCCCCTAAGTGCAGTAAGAGTAGCCCTTCTTCTCTGCCTATGTTCCATGTGTCTCCTTATTTTTTCCTTTAACGCTGCTTTAGCATTCACAACAAACTCGGCCCTACTTAGAGCCTATTCTGCATGTGCCGTCAACTTAGAAATCTTTACCGATGCATTCTCCAACTTCTTTTTCATCAATGTTAGCTCTGAAAATCTTCCAACTTCCCCTACCGATCCTTGAACTCCATTTTTTGCTTGTGATATGATCATTGTTATTCTCACTATTTCTGTCTTCAGATTCTGCCTTTGAGTGATCAACTTTGGAAAGTTCAGTAAGTTGTCCATTGTTGTGAGCCAACCTATGTTCCTGAAACTGAAATTTCAAGAATGCAATTTCTAGCTGTGCTTCAATGTCACTGTCCTCGTTCCTGTGTAGTGCTACTTTAGTCTCATGTAACTCACTTATGAGTGATTCATTAGTAATATTCAAGGAATTTATTTCTTCCTTTGCAACAATGAGCTCCTGTTTTAACTGACTCAATTATATTTCTAGTGTCTCAATGTACACATATTGGTCTATGATCTTTCTCTCCTTTAGCTCCATGTCAATGCTTAATTGGTCTGAGTTGTTTACTAATTTGGGAGCAGAATCCTCAGATAAAACAAGTGTTTCAACCCTGTAGACTTATCCATTGGTTGATTTTGTAATCCTTTTAGCATTATTACATGTTTTCTTATACCTTCTAGTTGTTGTTGTACTTGAGCAGTGGCTTTTGTTGCTAACTCAATTTTCTCATCCTTCTCTAACAATATAGCTAACTTCTCTTGGTTATATTTAATAGCATCCAGTTTTCAATCGTAAATAACTTCATTGAGCTCCTTCACTTGCTGCAGGAGTTCTTCTTTTTGTTCCTTTTCAGCCTCCAAGGCAGATTCCAATTGTTCTACAATTTTTAAATTGTTGACTTCTAAATCTCTAGTAGCAACAAGGTGATTTAAATATCATGATTGTGTTAATACGATTTCTCAAGAAACTATGATGATGTCTCTGCATACTAATTTTCTCGTTGGTTGTTAAACTATGATGATGTCTTTGGTTTCTCTTAGAGAACTGGCAAAGTTGTAATGCTTGATGAGATAATAAATATCGTTAATTGAGCAACAGGTTAAGGTATGATAGTAGTGCCATCTTTTATGCTTTCAATTTACCATTTAAAATTGAATAGAGCATGTTAAGAGATATTTTATGATAACTCAATACCACAAATTTTCTTGTTGGTTCCATTATTATTGTTTTGTGACTAGTCAACTTATCAAAGAAATATTTTACAGTTTTTGTCCATGAAAATTGCGATAGTGAACCTAGAACTAAAATTTGATGTAGACAGGATCCTATCCAAGGATGTAAGTGAAGATCTTAATCTTCTAGGTCCATTTACTATTTTTTAACACAAACAACAAAGATAATTTCATTTCTCTTCAATTAAGTTCTCCAATCACGCATAGGACATGGTATTGGTGCATATGGTCTTGGTATCAATTCCTCTCACACCTTCCCGAATGGAAGTTTCCATGGAACATTGGCTGGCATGCCTAGTACATCATCACAATTCCCTCCTTGGGGACGGGTAAAAAGAGTTAAGAGCTTTGAACTTTGGTTGATTTGTGGGAAGTAATTTTCTACCCTCTTTCCATCCATTGAATTTGCCTTTCCATATATTTTTCTTTATAAATATTTAAAATTTTGTTAGGCTTTAGGCCTTGCTTAGCAGCGACTGGGTAGGTTTACTGTAGCTATAAATGTACCTCCTTTGCTTGGATTCCTTTTATATCTTCTGGACAACTGATCTATCAATTGTTGTTTTACTTATGGGATTGGTTCTTCATCAGTCTTATGGCAGTGCAATTGAGTTGGATGATACAATGATCTTTGCTGTGGTGGAAAGTGGAAATATCTGTATGACTCTTGGTTCATTTAGCAAGGTATTCTTTGCTAATCATTAGTTGTTATCTTGATGCCTTTCTTATCAAGAATTGTTGTTCTCAGTGGTTGAATTCTTCCTTCCATTTGTTTTCCATCAGTTTGATGCAATGATGGTAAATTGTGGTACTATACTAGTAATTGGCATGATGGGGTGTTTGGCAACTTTCAAACTAGTTTAAAAGGGTACAACATGGAACTTATGTCAGAATGTTAAATAGAATAGAATTATGTTACAACTTCATAAATTTATTTCTCTTTCTCTCCTTTTCTCTCAATACTCAAACACTTATATGGTATCTAGAGCTTAAGAAGCCTAAAAAATGGTGTCCGATCCTACACCACCACCAACACCACCTAATTCAACATCTCTGTCACAACATTCACCTTACCACCAATGTTATCTGAATCACTCGTATCACAATCTATGCTGCTGCATTTTATGCCAAGGCAACCAACATTTGCACCCGTATAGTAGTGAATCCTTCTTCTCCTTCATCATCCATGCTTTCTCTAGCAGCTGGTGCAATTCTCTTATCCAATAGCTGAAAAGCTTGACGACAATCATGCATTCTTAATATTACCTAACTAGCTAGCTTTTAAAGTTTACTGAACACTCCCCATTCCCCAATTATTTGTATAAATACTAAATGGGTATTGCTATGTACTTTACACACATCATATCATTCAAATCTCATATAGTTCATTATAGCTTATTCCTTTTTTTCATTCCTTTGTTATCTAAACCCTATAATTTCAATATCATATCAAAGGGATGTTAGACTCTAAAAAGTGTAGATCAAAATTGTGTTCTCCAACTGCAGAATTCTCATATAAATAATTTTATACAATCTGATTTTCTAGATTGAGAAATAGCTAAACTTCTTGTAATCTTCTCGATAGTTGTTTTTGCCTTGCCAATTTATGCTTCATGTTATAGTCAGTTATAATTGTCATTGTCAGACACTTATAACTGACTTCTCACTTGGTTGAGCTTCTGCAGTATATATAGGTATTGTAAGTAGAAGTTCTTCAATTGTACAATTTTATCCTTCAATACAAACTAATGGATGAATTGTGGGCCTTTAGTTAGCATTATATGGGTCTTTGAAATTTGAATTTAGTATAGTCTTATAGCCTCATTGCAGGAAGTGTTTTCTACTTGTTATGGCAGGACTTATGTTTATTTCTTTTATAGTTTTATCAAATTAGAGCAACTAGGAAGTGCATATGACCATATAAATTACTATCTCTAAATCCATACTTGAAAAATCTGAAAGTGTACTGTATTTGACAAATATATGATGAAGTTGTTTCATTAGTGTTTAGCTGTTTCTATGTATTAAAGATATGTCTAAATTGTGAGTCTTTCTACATGAAGGGAGTTGAACAATTTCAACAAGCTTTGGAGATTTCACCACAGAGCATGTATAGAGTTGTCGGGTTCAAATTTTTGAAGCACATTGTTTTCAAATTTCAACAGTGTTGCAGATTAGATAATGTGTGTACTTGACTACTACTTGAGTTTGTATTTTGATATCCTAGTCATTTATCAAGACTTGGGAAATGATCTAGATGATGTCCTTGGTCTTCTGTGCATTTTGGGCATTGGAAAAAATGATGTAGCCATACAGTAGGATCATAGAAAAAAGTAAATAACGACATTGATTTTCTCAAGAAAATCCTCTTAGAAGTTACAGTTTTCTAAAACAATTTTTGCGAAAAATCATCTTTAAATACTGATTTTTTTAACATTATTTAAGGAGAAAATTTAACATTCTAAGATGATTTTTACGAAAAAAATCATATTAGACAGCTACATTTAAAGACGATTTTAGCGTAAAGATCATCTTTAAATGCTAACTTTTTAATATTATTTTAAACAAAAATTAAAGATAGTTGACGATTTGCTACAAAACTGATGTGAAATTTGACCTTCTAATACGGTTTATGAACCATCGTGAAAAGTGTTAACTTTTCACAATGTCAACTATTAAGCCGAGTTAAAACTGTCATCAAATATGCCCAATAACTATCTTTAAAATGCTTAATTCTACAAGTGAGATCTTTTGTGATGGGTTCCAAACACAAAAGGATGTGGACCCATCAATCTTGACACGTGATGGTAATGGTGTCTGCTTGTTAAAACTGGAAAAACCATTTCTCCAATGAAATTGTCCAGTTTTTGTATGCATGGGATCCTCCATTTTCATTTCGACCCATTGCTTCCATAGTTGAATGTCATTAGGATTTCTAATTTCATATTTGTTGATTTGCTCAAGTGCGAATAAAAGTTAATTTGCAAATTATATATATATATATATATATATATATGTATGTATATATTTCTTTCTTTATTTTTTATACTTCGTTTGCCCTCGTGTTTAGTTTTTATTTGGAAATCATGTTATAGCATTGTTCGACTTTTTGACGCAACAAGGAGATTTTGATAAACAATTTACCAAAAACAAGTATAATATAAAAACTATTTGCACGTCACCCTAGGTTCCATTATTCTTTTACCATGTAATTATTATTTAATAAGGGTAACGTGGCAACTTATTAAATCAGCTAATAAGAATAATACAATATTTTTAAGTATTATAACTTATTTTTTTTTTACCAACTCGAAAAAGATAAATTTACACCTCTCATAAATTTTGTGGAAAACCAACATAAAAAATATTATCGCAAAATAATATTTCATATGAATGTTATTTTTGCAAATAGTAAACCAAACATAAAAATAATATATTTCTAACTTTATAATATTCTTTAAAAAAACTAAATTTTTTTGTCGTACTCAACATGTACTGGTACAGCAGCATATATTTTTCACAAGTCAAATCCAATTTTAATTATCAAATATTACTTAACAAAGAATACAGGTATATTCTTGACAAATCATAATATGACTAATAACTAGGATTGATTCAATGCAATCACCTATGAAATCATAAGGCAGAAACAACTAAGCCACAATGCAATCACCAAACCCAAATCCTCCAACCCTCCCCCTCCACCCTTTATTCAAGCAGCCATTCATGATTCACTATATGAAATTTTAAAATCTAAAATCATTGTACGTGTTGGGAAGTTTCATAGGACGTGTTTAGAAGTTTTACTTTTGCCGCCATGCTTAGTTGTTCAAAAATTCAAAATAGTACTTTCTGAAAGACAAAAATGCTACCACCTACATGGGCAATACTCAAGAGCCGCCACTTTCAACATAAAGGGGTCAAAATTTTGGAGTTAAGAATTCTTTCACATAATCACGTTGTTATGTGTCTCCCCTAAGAAAGTCTCACTTCTCCATTTATCCGTTATTCACAAGAGTCATAATCACTATCATGCAATTTTACATCAAGATTCTTAAATCATATACTAAGATCCATTTCACAATTTTAAGTCACGCAGTCCTTCTGTAAAAAGAATAATAAAAAAAAATCACGCACTCCTCTAAACTTACAACTTGTCATATCTCAATTGAATTTGTAACACCTAGTATGCATTCGGTGTATTAACAATTATTTAATCAGATTAGCGCGGTAATTAGTTTAAAATCAATTAATTAAAACCAACGGAAGCGTTTTCAAAACTATATTTCTGATTCATCATGTATGGTAAGTATCCACAATTACATATATGAATGCCAAGACACCACAACTAGCCACTACGATCCAAATATCATAAAGAATAGCAGGTAAAACAATAATGTCCATACAGATATATCAGGAGAATCAGAAGCCACATGTATATATATATATATATATATATATATATATATATATATATATATATATACATCGTCAAAACAATCACTGTGGCTATACAAAAGAATAGGCACCCTGTACCATGATCTCACAGATCACATCCTCACAAGAGGGTACAAAATATACAGCGTCTGTACATCACAATCTATACACAGGATCCAAAATATATGCGTACGCACATCTTCCTTCGTAGGGTACAAAATAACATCATATACATAAACAGTGAGCCACATTACTCTCAAAGTACTGCCCACGCAGCTTACAATGTCTGTCCCTATTAGGGCCTTCTGCCCTGGGACCTATCATCTCTGCCAGATGCATCACCTGCAAAATAAGATCTCCAATAGGGGTGAGATTCAATCTCAGTAAGCTCAGGGTTCTTGGAGGCTTCTCCTCCCCCTGACTCACTTCCATGATAACATATCATCAAAGGCATCACAACAACAGGCTTCCTGGCCCTCACAACAACACATAGGCATTCTCTAGTTCTAATGTATATTTGTGATACTACGCCCACCAAAGATGCATCATCATCAGTATCGGGACTCTCAGTTCCCAGTGTGAGACCGAAACTCACACCCGTGCCATCCCATCGGGAGCTACCCCTTTACACATGGATGCACGAATATGGCACCTCCGAGAATAGGTTTCAACCGCGAAGGGACCACTTATCTCTGGTCTTAAGGGACCATACACCATTTACGTGAGCAAACCGACTAGAAGTTGTGCTCTACTCCTAGGGAGGTCCATATCTATCTAACTGGCCAGAAGATCTATCCGAAAGGCAACAATACACAAAGCATAGAAACATGTATACATATTATCATGAGGAAAGTTGTAACATCCAATTCAATCCATATGAATCATGTATGCAACCATCACTTCCTCGGAGTGTAGTGGAACTCAGAGGGGAAAAACCCAAAGAACTAGAGCTCACCTGGCAAAATAGTGCTCTGTTGTCCTATCCCTGAACTGTGGTCTCCGCCACTGACACCCTCGGTGTCACGCTCTATACAAATGTACACAAACATGAATTAACAACCATCCTATCCGTATAAGGCATTTAATTATACTAAAACACTCGGAAAACATAATTTTCATGCATAAAATTATGCAGATTTTGTACCCACTTAGAACTATCGTAAATCCCTGTAGGAAGCTCCTAAAATCAATGGAATTTAGAGGCATATAGATCTATCTCTCATTTTTCAAACAAGACTGGTCCCATCCAATTTCATTAACCACAGCCTCTGTAACAGTTAAAATACCAGAACTGCCACGCACTATATCAGTGCTGACAGCAACATATTACTCCAACCAGCCATTTTCAAACGCCCACCAACACCAGGATACTCATCCAAATGACATTCTCTTTTATAGGTATAAAGTACACATACATATCTTTCTACAGCCACTGAAATCACTCAATTTGGATAATCCTAGAATGCGATATAATTTCTGAAAGGTTGTCATTTGCACCAGTAAAATATGATAAAAATAGGGTATAACAGCCTGTTATAACTCTGCACGATTAATTCCAGGAACCTTCAAAAATAGCACCGAAATTCCAAAACAAACTTAAACCTCTTAGCTTTCAAATGGCACCATTTTTAGACCATTTGGATACCGATAGCTCCTGTTATGCACAAAACATCATGGCTGACCAAATCACCGTTCTTTGCTGTCAAGTGCATGTATGTATCTTTCATGCATGAAACACCATTTCAACACTTATATCAACTTCTACATGCTCCAAATTATACATTAAAACTGTCTCACCCTTCCAATACTCAACACTTATCAATTTCACTCCAAACCCTCATCAAACCTTACCCTAACCTTATGATTTGTAAGAATCAAGGAGAAATATGAGGAGGGTACCAACCTTAGAGCTCAAAGAATCAAATTGAAGGGTAGGCCAAGCTCTCTTTAGCTTCCAATTCTGCCCAGCTACTCCAAATGAAGTGGGAAGCTCCTAGCTCTACTCTTTTTCTCAAATTGCTCACAACCAATACTCAACAACAATAAATGACAAGGAGAAGAGCTTCATTTCTTGCTAAATTTGTGTTTTCAGCCGCCAATCAAGATAGAGTGAAGAGAAATGGTGCTTGGGTGTGAAGGAGGGATATGGACATGTAGGAAGAAGAAGAAGAAGAAATGAGAGAAGTGTGGTCAAATATAGTTTTAACATGAGGAGGAGGGTCCGTTTAGCAATCTCATATTCACACCTTAACTTCTAAACAAAGACCAAAATGCCCCTCCTTTCATTAATCCTCTTTTATTAATATTAAGCCTCTTAATTATGAAAATATCACCCAAATTACATTAATTATAATTAGTTACATTACATTCACCCACCTTTTTAAGAATTTTGTCCTCAAAATTTAGGAACATACCTGTAAACAACTCGGGGTACAGCTGCAGAAGCTCCTGCTCCCGTTCCCAAGTTGCCTCTTTAGGTGTCCGTCCTTCCCACTGAACCTTGACTATCGAGATCATCCTACTCCGCATTTGCTTCTCTATCCTATCAAGAATCTGTACTGGTTGTATAGGACAAGTCAGATTCTCCCTAATCTAAACGGTGTCAAGCTCCACCATGTGCGAAAGGTCTGGTACATATCTCCTCAGCTGTGACACATGGAAAACATCATGCAGCCCTGACAACTGGGGAGGTAAAGCTAACCTGTAAGCCACTGGTCCTACTCTCTGAAGAATGTGGTAAGGACCAATGAACCTAGGACTAAGCTTCCTCATACCCAATGCCCGTCCAACACCTGTAACGGGAGACAGCCTCAGAAACACATGGTCGCCCTTATCAAACTACAGCGGCCTGTGTTTATGATCATAATAACTCTTCTGCTGACTCTGAGCTCTCAACAACTTATCTCTGATCATCCAAATTTTCTCAGAAGTATCCTGAACCATCTTAGGTCCAAGAAGCTGTCTTTCCCCTACCTCAGTCCAACAAACAAGAGTCCTGCACCTTCGGCCATACAATGCCTCATAGGGTGCCATGCCTAAACTAGCATGGAAGCTGTTATTATACGAGAACTCCACTAGTGGTAGGTATCTATCCCACCTAATTCCCTGCTCCAAGGTACAAGCTCTCAACATGTCCTCCAGAGTCTGGTTAGTCCTCTCTGTCTGACTATTTGTCTGTGGGTGGTAGGCTGTGCTAAGCCTCAACTGGGTCCCAAAAGCCTCCTAAAGAGCACTCCAAAACTTAGAAGTGAACTTCAGATCTCTGTCACTAACAATGCTCTCTGGGACACCATGCAGTCGAACAATCTCTCTGACATATAGCTGAGCCAACCTCTCTGCAATAAATTCAGTTCGAACAGATAAGAAGTAAGCAGACTTGGTCAGCCTATCAACAATCACCCAGATGGAGTCATATCCCGTCTGAGTCCTTGGTAGTCCAACTACGAAATCCATGGAAATGCTATTTCATTTCCATTCTGGAATCTGCAAAGGCTGCAGTAGACCTGACGGTCTCTGATGCTCAATCTTCATCTTCTGACATACCAAACACTTAGCCACATGCTCAACTATGTCTCTCTTCATCCCTGGCCACCAGAAGTTCCTCTTAAGGTCCTGATACATCTTGGTGGCACCTGGATGAATGCTAAACTGGCCCTTATGAGCCTTAGATAGAATGGCATCCACTAACTCGCTCTTAGGCACAACAACTCGATCTCGGTACAACACCAAGCCGTGAGTTTCCCAAGAAACATCCTGCTGACCAATCATGGCCCTCACAGCATCATCCTACTTCTGGGCCTCTCGGATCCTCCACATCAAATCATTATCAACCTTGGTCTCTCTCAACTCGAAACCACGAGCACCCTCTGTCACAGTTAGGTACATATCTCTAAACTGCTCAATCAGCTCACAGTCTGAGATCATAATGCAGGCAACACTCACATGCTTCCTGCTCAAGGTATCAGCAACAACATTCGCCTTGCAGGGATGATATCTCAACTCAAAATCATAATCTTTGAGGAACTCCATCCATCGTCTCTGTCTCATATTCAGCTCCTTCTGGTCAAAGAGATATTTGAGACTTTTGTGATCACTGAACACCACCAACTTGACACCATACAGGTAGTGCCTCCAAATCATCAGAGCAAAGACAATAGCTGCAAGCTCTAAATCATGTGCAAGATAATCCTCCTCGTGAGGTTTCAGTTTTCTGGAAGTATAGGCAACAACCTTCTTCTCTTGCATCAGTACACATTCAAGCCCCCGCTTGGAAGCATCACAGTACACCTCAAAGGTTCCCTCAGGATCAGGAAGGGTCAACATTGGAGCTGTAGTCAACCTCTCCTTCAACTCTTGGAAACACTGCTCACACTCATGGGTCCAAACAAACGGAACCCCCTTCCGGGTGAGGCAAGTCAAAGGTAACACCAGCTGTGAGAATCCCTGAATAAACCTCTGGTAGTAGCCTGCCAATCTGAGGAAACTCTGGATCTCAGATATGTCCTCGGGTCTCTCCCAAGTCATCACAACCTCTATCTTACTGGGGATCAACTGATACCCCAGTTGCAGAAATCACATGGCCAAGGAATTTTACCTCTGATAGCCAAAACTTGCACTTTGCCAACTTGGCATACAACTGATCGTTCCTCAACGTCTGAAGAACAATCCTGAGATGCTCAGTATGCTCTGTCTTCGTCATGGAGTAGATCAGTATGTCATCAATAAACACCACCACGAACTGATCTAAGAAAGGTCTGAATACCCTATTCATATAGTTCATGAACACTGCAGGGGCATTCGTCAAACCAAAGGGAATGACCTGATACTCATAGTGACCATACCGAGACCTGAAGGCTGTCTTCGGTATGTCTGCGGGCTTGATCTGAATCTGGTGATATCGGAATCTTAGGTCGATTTTGGAGAACACACTGGCTCCCCTCAACTGATCTAACAGATCATCAATCCGAGGCAAAGAATACTTATTCTTGATAGTAACCTTATTTAGCTGCCTGTAATCAACACATAGCCTCATACTGCCATCCTTCTTCTTCACAAAGATCACCGGTGCTCCCCACGGAGAAACACTCGGTCTGATAAATTGCTTGGACAGCAGGTCCTCCAACTGCACCTTTAGCTTTCTCAACTCCAGAGGAGCCATACGGTAAGGTGCTATAGATATTGGCCTTACATTAGGAATCAAATCAATGGAGAAGTCAATCTCTCTCTCAGGTGGTAGCTACGTAATCTCCTCTGGAAATACATCCACGAACTCGCTCACCACCGGGATCTGCGACAAATCAACCCTCAGCTTATCTTCTGTCACACATGAGAAGATATAGCCCTGGGCTCCTTCCCTGATCGCCTTGCGAGCTTGCAAGACTGATAAGAAAGAGGTGGAACTCGAACTAGCTCCATCAGAAAACACAACAACCTTCTTGTTGCAACAATCCAACATCACACGATACTTGGCCAACCAATCCATACCCAGAATGATCTCAAGGGTAGGCACAGCTAGGCAGTACAAATCAATCGTGTACTCGCTGCCATCGAACTGAAATTGCACATCCTTGCAGTACATGCTCACCCAGCACCTCTCACTAGATGTATTGGTAACCTCCATCGAAGGAGAAAGTCTAAACATGGGCAAATTTAGCCCAAATGCAGTCATGTCCCGGATGAATGAATGCGTAGCTCCAGAGTCAAACAAGACTCTCACATC
Organism: Glycine latifolia; assembly: GCA_013407115.1. Classification (NCBI taxonomy): domain Eukaryota; kingdom Viridiplantae; phylum Streptophyta; class Magnoliopsida; order Fabales; family Fabaceae; genus Glycine; species Glycine latifolia. The sequence goes on from CM023941.1 coordinate 8,414,757, forward strand.
ATAACCGGTAATCAGAATAGTACCTCTAAACAAATTAGGAGCTCTGATCGCCTCTCTAGCATCAACTGTATACACCCGACCTGCTGTGGGTGTTGCCGTCAGAACTGAAGTAGCCAGTGCCTGGCCCCTTGCCTGCGGACACTCACGAGAAATGTGGCCTGGTTTGCCATACCTGAAACACACCAACTGGCCTGTGGGACACACTCCCCAGTGCTCTCTCCCGCAAGCTAGACATCTGGGAGGAGGTCGCCTCTGTGCTGAGCCACTCTGACTAGAGCCTCTCTTGAATCTGTCTGATGGGGTAGAGACCCTCAGATCTTTGCCCTTACCCTTACCGAGTGGGTCTGAACTATTGGGCCTCCTCACCTCCTGTCTAACTGAGGGAGTAGGCTGACTGCCTCGGCGTCTGCAAAGCATATCCTCCACCTGGCGGCATTGCCTCACCAGGCTATCCATATCACTGGATCCACTACCCACAACTCGCTCCTCTATGCTCTTCTAAGCCCCCTCTGGAACTTAGCAGCAAGAACATCAGCATCAGGCAAAGACCTCCTGAAATGTGAATATTTGGCCAGTTCATTGAACCTAGCCAAGTACTCGTCCACTGTCAAGCTTCCCTGAACAAGACTGTTAAACTTCGCCTATTTCTGCTCTCTAACATCTCTGGGAAAATATCTATCCAGGAATTGGGCCTCAAAAGTCTACCAGGTGATAGCCTCACCCTAGCCTCTCAACAACTGAGATGTGGTAACCCATCACTCATGCGCATCTCCCTGAAGTAGATATGTGGCATAGAGAAGTCTCTGATGGTCTGGGCACTCCATCACTGTGAAGATCTTCTCTAGAGCCTGAAGTCACCTAGCTGTAGCAACTGGATCGTATCCTCCAAGGAAAGCTAGAGGGTCATGCTTACAAAAGGTGATAAGCATCTTCCCTTGGGCTGCAACATCATCATCAGCCTCAACATGGAACATCTGGTCCCCTCTCATGTGGCTACCTCCAGCCTGATGGCGACTACCCTCGCCCTTGTGCGTCGGAGGTGGAGAGGATGCTCTATCATCTCTCCTCAACATCCTCACCTCTTCAAGCATCTCCTGGTTGGCCTTCATCAAGGCCTAATTCATCTCACAGTTTGCAGCCATCTCACGCTGCATAATCTTTTGCATCTGCCTACTTGCAGCCAACTCATGCTGCATGGCTGCTAACGCAGCCGCCACTGGATCGGGCTGGGCATTCGTCACCCCACTATTGTTCCGAGATCTCGTCATGACATTGCACATGTACACAAAAATAGTGAGTTGATCAGACCCACAACTAGTGTCCACACATGCAATAGCCATGGCAAACTCAGACAACAATCATGAGCAACACACAATTACCATACATAATGCTTCCATCAAGAAACCGCTCTGATACCATAAATGTAACACCCCGTATGCATCCGGTGTATTAATAGTTATTTAATCAGATTAGCGCGGTAATTAGTTTAAAATCAATTAATTAAAACCAACGAAAGCGTTTTCAAAACCATATTTCTAATTCATTATGTATGGTAAGTATCCACAATTACATATATGAATGCCAAGACACCACAACTAGCCCCTACGATCCAGATATCATAAAGAATAACAGATAAAACAATAATGTCCATACAGATATATCAGGAGAATCAGAAGCCACATGTATATATATATATATATATATATATATATATATATATACACATCGTCAAAACAATCATTGTGGCTATACAAAAGAATAGGCACCCTGTGCCATGATCTCACAGATCACATCCTCACAAGAGGGTACAAAATATACAGTGTTTGTACATCACAATCCATATAGGATCCAAAATATATGCATACGCACATCTTCCCTCGCAGGGTACAAAATAACATCATATACATAAATAGTAAGCCACAGTACTCTCAAAGTACTGCCCACGCAGCTATACAGTGTCTGTCCCTATTGGGGTCTTCCGCCCTAGGACCCATCATCTCTGTCAGATGCATCACCTGCAAAATAAGATCCCCAACCGGGGTGAGATACAATCTCAGTAAGCTCAGGGTTCTTGGAGGCTTCTCCTTCCCCTAGCTCACTTCCATGATAGCATATCATCAAAGGCATCACAACAACAGGCCTCCTGGCCCTCACAACAACACATAGGCATTCTCTAGTTCTAATGTATATCTGCGGTACTACGCCCACCAAAGATGCATCATCATCAGTATCGGGACTCTCAGTCCCCACTGTGAGACCAGAACTCACACCCGTGTCATCCCATCGGGAGCTACCCCTTTACACATGGATGCATGAATATGACACCTTTGAGAATAGGCTTCAACTGCGATGGGACCACCTATCTCTGGTCTTAAGGGATCATACACCATTTACGTGAGCAAAGCGACTAGGAGTTGCGTTCTACTCCTAGGGAGGTCCATATATATCTAACTAGTCAGAAGATCTATCTGAAAGGCAACAATACACAAAGCACAAAAACATGTATACATATTATCATGAGGAAAGTTGTAACATCCAATTCAATGCATATGAATTATGTATGCAACCATCACTCCCTCGGAGTGTGGTGGAACTCAGAGGGGAAAAACCCCAAGAACTAGAACTCACCTGGCAAAACAGTGCTTTGTCGTCCTACGCCACTGACACCCTCGGTGTCACGCCCTATACAAAGGTACACAAGCATGAATCAACAACCATCCTATCCGTATAAGGCATTTAATTATACTAAAACACACGAAAAACATAATTTTCATGCATAAAATTATGCAGATTTTGTACCCACTTAGAACAATCGTAAATCCCTATAGGAAGCTCCTAAAATCAATGGAATTTAGAGGCATATAGATCTATCTCTCATCTTTCAAACAAGAATGGCCCCATCCATTTCATTAACCACAGACTCTGTAACAATTAAAATACAAGAACTGCCACGCACTATATCAGTGCTGACAGCAACATATCAGTCCAACCAGCCATTTTCAAACGACCGCTAACACCAGGATACTCATCCAAATGACTTTCTCTTTTACAGGTATAAATTATACATACATATCTTTTTATCGCCACTAAAATCACTCAATTTGGATCATCCTAGAATGAGATATAATTTCTGAAAGGTTGTCATTTGCACCAGTAAAATCTGATAAAAACAGGGTATAACAGTCTGTTATAACTCTGCATGATTAATTCCAGGAACCTCCAAAAATAGCACCAAAATTCCAGAACAAACTTAAACCTCTTAGCTTTCAAATGACACCATTTTTAGACAATTTGGATACCGATAGCTTCTGTTATGCACAAAACATCATGGCTGACTAGATCACCATTCTTTGCTGTCAAGTACATGTATGTATGTTTCATGCATGGAACACCATTTCAACACTTATATCAACTTCTACATACTCCAAATTAGACATTAAAACTGTCCCACTCTCCCAATACTCAACATTTATCAATTTCACTCCAAACCCTCATCAAACCTAACCTTATGATTTCTAAGAATCAAGAAGAAATAGGAGGAGGGTACCAACTTTAGAGCTCAAAGAATCAAATTGAAAGGTAGACCAAATTCTCTATAGCTTCCAATTCTGCCTAGCTACTCCGAATGAAGTGGGCAGCTCCTAGCTCTACTCTTTTTCTCAAATTGCTCACAACCAATACTATAAATCTCTAGGAAACAAACCCTAACTAGGTGTTAAAGCAATAACTTCCATTTCTAACACTACAAATATGTAACATACTTTCCATAAATACGGATATAAACGTTCTCACATCACATGCAGTATTATACAATCATTATTGGCAACATTGTGGTGGTATAGTTGAGACAAAACGAAGGAAGAAGTGGTGGGGGATATTACAACATATTGATAGCGGGGGGGATGTGCTGCTGTATTTTGTTGAGAGCCCTTATTGCATATCCACGGTATATGCCGGTTGAAGGGTGGAATTGTCAACTGTTATGCCATGGAGACTGGAGTGCAATCGTGTAGTGAAGGATTTTGGAAGGTGAAATTATAAATCACATTCTGTCACTAGCTGTACACAAGATTTCTGATATTTTCTTTTTTCAAGGAATGCTATGTAAGGGGACGCTTTTAGTTTGCTTAAATCCACTTTTGGTCTTTATAAGTTTATGATTGTGCAATTTTAGTCCTCAAAATTTTTTATTGCATATTTAGTTCTTCATATTTTAAAATTTAGCAATTTAAATCCATTACTAGTATGTCGTCATTTTTAGCAAAAATATTACTTACATGACACACTAGGTGATGACATGGAATATACATATACTAACTTAACAAATGACGTAACAATTTGAAACAAATGCTAACATATAGCACTAACAATACATTATATACAGATAGAAAAAATACTCACATGCAACATCAACACACTATTAGGTATATCAATATTTATATTGGATTGTCATGCTATCACGTTTGTATATCAATGTCATATTACACTAACATGACACACCAACAATTTCCATTATAAAAATTAACAACACGCTATAGTAGTATACCAACATTACAAAATTAATTTGAAAATGTGAAGGACTGAATGTATAATAAAAAAATTTGTAGAACGAAAATTACACAATTATAAAAAAAATATAGACTGCTTTCAAATTATATACATGTTATTTGTGTCACCTAGTCACAACTTGTGCCTTAATAAAAAATGTTTTTTCCTGATAAAAAAAAAATACAGTCATTATTTATGAGCAGCTAACTTCACAATCTACCATAGTTTTTTTTTTATTCCAATTGCCATGGACGGATTTAGGAATGTATCAAAAGGGTGCTGAAATTCTTTTTGCACAATTATTTACATATCTAATTTCCAATAAATAATAAGTTTTACAAAAAAATATTTATCATTAATTTTATATGTAAAAGTAAAGAAAAGAATTAAACAAATATCAACTCAATATTGTATTTTTCTATATATTTGTTTTTTTTTATTTTTTTTCTTATGTAGACAAAGGATCTTGAGACACCCGTCTTGCCCCCTGCATTAGTCTCTGCCAATTGCTTTTGGATACTATAACATTTATATGCCACATGACCCTTTAATTCAACTTTGAGATATTCATTTAGTCTAGGGGCTTTTTGTTTTCTTTGATATGGCATAGAAAGTATAGTTACTTACTGTACATTCTATCTTTTGATGTATCTTTTTCCCTCTTATATATAATACTACTATTTTTTGCCTTTCAAAAAGATTATAAATGTAAGGGTAATACAGACCAAAATAAAAGTCTCAAAGTCATACAACCCGTCAATTAAAAAACAATTGTGTGAGAGAACTGTATAAAACCATCTGAAGCATAAATTTTAAATTTTTTATTCGGGAAATGATAGAATTTCTAAAATCTTAAGACCAAGTCAAAGAACAAAGTGAGTCCTAATCTAAATATTCAAGTAAAACATTCAAATGTAATATTTGTTTTAATAAACAGTAAATTAATTTCAAAAGACTTTTTAGGTTTAAAATAAATAAAAACTTAACATTTAATTATATTTACTAAATTTAAATTAATATTATATATTTAATTTAATTATAAATCTCTCATGATTATTTTATTTTTAGTAATTAGATATTAGGTGCAATATTTATGGTATAATAAGATCCTAACACAAAAGTATGGTCAATTCTAAGGTGAGGTTGAAAAACACAGATTCAACGGTCTACCCCTAAAATGACCGGTAGTTGTAGGTTTTAAACCGGAATAAATAATATAAATTATATAAAATTATTAAAAAATAATTATTTTTTTAATATGAATCCTTTTTCTTTTTATTTTTCTTTGCATCAGCAGCCGTAGGTTCTACCGCACTCTACCACTGGAAGTGATATCTGGCGACGGAGCTCTCATCATTTTATTTTCCTTTTCTTCTTCTCATCTTCCCTTCTCTTTCTCCATCGTCAACCTTCTTCAGTGGGATAACAAGAGAAACAATAAAAATTAGAAAACTGGAATTGCAAATTGTTTCTCTTGTTTTGCTTTTAATTTTTCAGAAGTGGTTGGTTTGAATGATGTTTTGGGTTTTTCTGCTTTGGGAGACAAATTGCTCGATGATGATCCTAGAAACTATGTTCCTTCGCTGCTCATGTTTAGCTTATTGGAGTTTCCCTTCTTCTTTGCAGAAATCTTACTTGGACATAAAGAGAGGAAAAAAATGCCCATGTGGAGAATTGTTAGAACTTGTTGGAAGTGGTGGAGAAGGGGAAGGAGAAGGAGAAGTGGTGGAAAAGAGGGGAAAAACTGTCGCTGCCACTGGAAACCTCCTTCGATGGTGGCGCATGGCGACAAACAGTGGCCACCAACTGTGGTGCCGCAGTGGTGGGTAGAGGTTGTGGACGTTAGTGGAGTTTGGTAAAAATAATATTTTTTTTTTAGTGAGGAAAAATAATCCTATGCAGAAACACCTCATCGAACAATTTTTTCCGATAGCAATACATCTCATCCGTTGAATTTTTTAATAATATATCTTACGATGATATTTTGTGCCTCACCGATGAAGTCGTAATTTACGACTTCATATTAGAATCCGCCCAAAAGTATTTGGTAAAACATTTAGACTATTTGACTTCATCAAAATAATTATGCAGGTGTATCTCTTAAACAAAAATTATATCCAAAAAAATGGCTTCTTCAATTGGTTACCTTGTGATCCTATACAATGAGTGATATGAACACTTTACTTTTTCGTTGTTGAAAAAAAAAGTATTAATAAGCACATCTCAAATTACTTTCAAGCTTCTCTCTCTTAGGAGGAGTGACAAAATAGATTGGTCCACCTCATATTGCATTTTATATATTGATTCAAAGTGTTAGTTTATCTCGTTTTTGTTAAGATGACTTGCCAAAATTAAAATATTAAGAAAAAATTAATTATAAATACATTTTAATTAATTTTTTCTTTTATAAATATTAAATAATAAATATTTACTAAAACAAATTGAATGTATTACCTTAAATTTTGAATAATAATTTATTTAGATAAAAAAATAAACTAATTAAAAATTAATAAATATATGTATAAAATACCAAAATAAATACTAAATTGTTTTTCTAATAAAAAATGGATTGGTGGGTTGATCTGTACCACTTTTTCCTCAACCCATTTTTTAGCGAGTCAAAACGAGACGAATTAAAGTGGGTTATATGGGTTGAAAATCCCAACCTAACCTGAAAAAAAAAGCGGGTCAAAACAGGTTGGTCCGATGGATCTAACCTATTTCATCACCCCTACTCTTCCTTATTATCTTCCTTGGCCCGGTTTTCAAAGGTAATCATTTGTAACATAATGCCAAGTAGCACCTTATACAAACATTCAGGGGATGTTTGGAAGAAGAGAAATTTTTTGTTTCCCAAAAATCATAGGTTGAAAATTGTAATTTACCATATTTGATAATTGATATGCATTTTAAAAAAATATCATTTCTGAAAAATGATATTTCTCATGAATATTTTTTTAATTAATTTTCAATGAAATTTTTTTCATTTAAGAGATAAGAATCTTACTTTTTCGAGTTTAATTTTTTTTACTACAGTGAAAACATCATGCTCTTCTTAAAATTATATAATATGATAAATAATTAAAATAATCAATAAAAATATACATAATTTTTTTATTTCTAAGAAACTTATCTAAAGATTCACAATAATTAACCAAACAAATTTCATTCATTCTCAATAATCATGATTTGAGGCATGAAAAAACTTCTCCCCAACACCAAACACCCCTTTTAAAAAAATTCTTAATTTTTAATTCATTTAATTTGTAACATAATGCCACATAGCAGTTTATAAAAACATAATGTCTCAGTTTTTATTTCGACCCCTTGCTTGGGGATTCCTAATTTCATATCTTTTGTTTCGTTCAAGTACTAATTAAATTTTAATGAAAACTAATCTGCAAATTAAATAATGTTATTATTTTTTTTATTTTAATTAATTAATTATTTTCATAATTTTCTTGCCGTCTTGTTTATTTCTTATTTGAAAGGGAATCGTGTCATAGGAATATTGTGTTATGTGAATATTGGATAAGAAATATTTATAATGCAAATTATATATGTTTTTAAAAAAACATTAATTATTTAAAAGGTAAGAATTAAATGATTTTGCTTTGTTTTTATTTGCAATATTTCGGAAAATATATTCTTCAAAAATCAAATCCAATTTCAATCAAGTATCAAATATTACATTTCGGTATTTTCCATTTTCATATTTTCTGATTCACGTGAGCATAGATTAATTAATTGGGGGGGCTATTTTGCTGGGCACTAAACTCCACTCTTCAGTACCAATAAGCTATATCGGAATAGCAGCCAAGATATAAAATTTTAATTCTTTCCGGTATGAATAAAAATCACTTAATATGAAGTTCATATTTTTTCTATCAAAGGGATGCGATGGCACAACAAATTAATACACAAATTCCCTGACAATGCACTGAACCAGGTGTAACAAAAATCGATCATATATACGTTTTCATCAGAAAATGTATTTTCTCGCAGAATATGTCTATAGTAATTAAGGGATCTGATACAAATATATGTATCTACTATATATATATATATAATATTAATTTTATCCGATAACTTCACGTGTTAGTCTCAAAATATTAAATATATTATTCAATTTAAGTATTGATTCAAATCAATATTATTTAATTATTTATTCAGTTAGACTTATATTTAATTATTATTTTATTAAATGCAAATAATTATATTTTAGAATTTTTATTCTTAATCAATTATTTGATTACTCTTTTAATTTTTTAATAATGATTCTAATAATATTTAATAATGTGTTATGAAAAATGATCCATTTATTTCATTCATTTGTAATATTTTTAGTTAAAAGTATAAGTTTTTAGGTAATATATATTAAGCTATATCAGTTTTGTAGAGTAAGAGTAAACTCATGTTTTATATCATATAATTAAAAATTAATAGAATGAAATATGTAAAAAATAAATATTAAATTTATGAACCATATTCAAACATTAATTAATAAAAAATATGTTCAAATGTTAAAAGAATATTGAAGTTTCAATAAAAACATTGACCCATTTGGAGTAAACTTTTTTTTCAAATCAATTTTTTCTTATTTATTCAATTATGTGAAAGTATAGTGTACATTATAAAAATTTTTGTTGTGATTTTTATAACATTTAATATTTTATTGTATATTAATATTGTTAACTATTTTGTGTGTATATATACTAATATATTTTTATTAATTAAAATATAATAGATAAATACATTAACGCTATAAAATATAAAAATTTATAAATTATAAAATTAATACTCATTTAGAACACTAAGTTAGTATATATAAAAAAGAAATTTTTATTTTATTGGATGATGTCACGTGACACCTCACATTCATTTTCTCCAAATATTCAACTAATACATATTTTATATTTATTCTATTTTATTTTATTTCCAATAGAATCAATTATAGAATCTTAAATCAATCAACCAATTATCAAAAACATAAAAATAAAAAGAGAAATGAAAATAGATACAAAAATGAAAATGACTAAGACACTCAAAACGTACTTTATATATATATATACAAAGAGATACTTTAGGAAGTTCAACATGTTCCTTCAACAATAGTAATTAATTTAAATTATAACAAACATGAAAAATAATATGATTACAATAATTAATAAAAAAATCAATTCATTATATATATAAAAAGACACGTATAACCAAACTTTTGTGTAATTTTATCTTTAAGAGGATGATCATTGTATCGCAATTGGTTCAAAATCAACTAGATGAAAAAAAAAATCAAAAGGATAATGGGTTGATAGAAAATTAATTTCTAAATCCTTATGGTGAAAACCATCACCTAATAAAACCCCATAAACATCATATTAGATTATCAAAAAATCTTAAACAAATAAAACATACTTGTTTCCATTGTGAAAGTAATTTATCCTTTTGTTCTTGTAGCCTTTTAGCCTTTCCATATAAGTTTTAGTATTCCTCAATCAAATCACTTTTTAGAAGTTATTCTCTCTAAATTGGTCTAACACTGGTATCCATTAGGGGTGTTCGCGGGTCGGTTCGGATCGATTTTTGCCAAATTTAGGACTCAACCCAATCAAATTTGATCGGTTCGGTTTGGTTTGGTTTTCAGGAAAAAAAATTGAAACCCAACCCAACCTAATCCGTTCATGATCGGTTTGATTTGGTTCAACGGGTTACCCATTTAAATTTTTTTTCTTATAACCACTATTTTATATCATGATTCTTTCAAATATCCAATATAATTAACACAATATTATAAAATGTATGAAAGTAGTAAAATTGATTCATTTAATATCATCAACATAATATTCTAAAATAGACTTATAATATAAATTAAAATAAAAGATTCTTGAACAAGATTTACTATAATAGTCTGAATTACAACTATTTCTTACAAACTAAGCTTTGCTATAACCAAATTTGTTGTAACCAGATTTGCTGAAACAAACAAATGAACAAAATATGATTCATTAATATTATAAATACGGTAAACAAAATATGAAAAAGAAGGTGAAACAAATAACAATATACCTGAAAGTAATATATTAAGAAGTTCCAGCACTTGCAGTTTCCACACTTGGAGACTCAATATTAGCAGTATTTAAAGCTAAACCAAACAACTCTAAAAATTTAAACACAACTCCGTTAGCACAAAAATTAATTGATATTTTATACAAATATAAAAAATGAAATAAGGGATTACACACCTGATTCAATCTTTTCCGCTTCATTTATTTCAACTTGCAAGTCATTAACATTTTGCTTAGTAGATCTAAGCCAATTTTAGGCACAAATGAAAGCTTCAACAGTAGTAGGACTCAAGGAACTACGAAATGAATCCAGAATTCTACCCCCTGTACTAAATGCAGACTCAGATGATACAGTATATACATGAATAACCAATATATCTCTAGGCATACAAGGAAAAATATAATATTTGGATGTCTTCAATTTCCACCAATTCAAAATGCCAAACTCAGGGTGGTCATCTTCAACATCATCCTCCAAATACCTATCTAACTTATTTTTTTGCACCTCACCCTATTGTTTCTTGATTTTCATTCTAAATTCATCATCCCAATCATCATCCTTATCACCTTTGTCATCATTATGTTGTGGGACCATGTTTGAAGCTAATGTACTAGAATTAACTAAATTGCTACTAGAATGAGAAATGAGATGTTCTAGTACATATTGCTGAATCAATTTTTGAATAAGGTCTTTCAATTTTTTCATCATGTCCATGCTCTCCTCAACACCATACATACAATTAAAACAAAATTGAATGTGCTCACATTTATAATGAAGATCAAGGAAAATAGGAACAAGCAAAATGTAGTTAATTCCACCACTTTTTCAATATTTGTTAAACTTTAACTGCATATTTGCTGTCATTCTTTGTATAACTATGTCATTATTATGGGGAGAAAGAACTTTTTAATTTTATATATATATATATATATATATATATATATTTATATTATTATTACGGATTCACGGATCGGGTCAATGGGTCAACGGATCTATAAATCTAAACCAGTGACCCAACTTGTACATGATCAATTTTGATCGGATCGATTCAGTTTTGACCCAAATACATAAATGATCCAACCCAAACAGTTCGGATCAGTTTGAGTTCACGGATGACCCATACCCGTGAACACCCCTAGTATCCATCCCTTTATCACATATTTATTTAGGAATCTATTTGGATATATTTAATTGACCACTTTAATTTATCTAATAAATATTAAATAACATAATATAATTATTAATATAATATGTAATACATAATAATAATTCAGAAAATTTAATTTCCTAACATGGGTTACATGAATTGGTCCTTTTGATAGCTATTTATTTTGATTATGAAAAATCACTTAAAAATAATACTTTGATAGCATTTTTACGATAAATTGTTTAAAATTAAAAAAATACGAAATGGGAAATCAAATAAAAAAATGAATTTAATTATTTGAAAATATTTTGATAGCATTTTTAAAATAAGTTATTTAAAAACATCATAGTCATTTTATGTTTTTTAAATTCTATTTTTATAATACTAAAATTTCATTGAAAAGTTCAAATTCAAATTAACTTAATAAAAATTTATTTGTGTTTGGTGTCAACTTTTTAACACTGGTAAGCCACTTGTCTAATAAAAAATAGAGTATTAGTTAACACAATGCCAATAAAATTATTGAAAGGCAGCATCCAAACATTTACATACAATTACATTAATAATTTTATATCTCTTTTTTAAAAAATTTATTTAAAAATTAAAATTATAAAAAAAAATTGTTTGTATTTGGTGTCAACTTTCTAAGAGTGGTAATCAACTTGTCTCCAATAAAAAAAATTAGAGTAGTAATTAACACCCTTAATAATGCGAATAAAATTCTTTAAAAGAAGCATCCAAACACTTAAATAGTTTTGGCTTTATTTAGTTTAATTTATATAATTTAAAATAATAAAGTGAAAAATAAAATAAAAAGAGAAATATATATAAAATTTTTCATATACATAATTGCATGATATATAAAAGAAAATTCAGCAACACATCGATATAGCACATCATAGATATTATAGAATAAAAGGTTAATGCATGAACATGATTTTTTTTTTATCATTTCAGACTAAAGAACTAATATTTTATCACTGTTAAATGCACACTTCGAATTGATGCCGATGTTTTTACTTCCAAATGTGGCAGATTATTAAGTCATTATCTGTGGGTAAAAGCAATCCAATTCTATGTGGCTAATATTAAACATGTTATTATGAAATTTTAAATATTCCATCCTTCTTAATCACATGATCTATCATGTCTGTATCAAGTGTAAAATTTAAGCATATTAATATGAAAAGTAGTTAATATTAAATTAAATTTAAATATTTTAAAATCATACCAACTGAATAAAAAATTATAATCTTCTCCAACAAATATCTTTAGAAATGGTAAGAAATCAAATTATACTTTGAGTATATTCTCATATTGAAACATAATACACTTTGTAAATTTAAGAAAAATCAATCTGTACTTGTGTTTTGTTGGCCTGAATTTCTTATCTATATCTACAACCATAATATCTTCTAATAGATAGGCATAACCCTCTTCAATGATTTTGTGTCAAACTTATCAATAATATGTTTATTGATAGTTGCTTGGATTCTTTCATACTGTTTGGATATAAAAAATTAATATTAAAAGTTTAAGTATTTAATAATTGTTTCATCGAGTAGTCATAGATTGATACTTTTAATATCTTTTGGTTTGCTGTACTCGGTTTGTTTGCATAATTAAATAACTTAAACTCTCAAACTCCAATCAATTTTTTTAGGAACAATGTCGTCAATGAAGGAAAATTTTCGACTCATTATGTTGAAAGAAGATAAAAAAAATGAAATATTATAAAATTTCTAAAACAATATGATTTTGATAACTAGATGTACTAACAACATATTTGTGTACTATAAAGTTACCTAAATTTTTTATCCTCGATCAAATTCCATTGACTGATGAAATGAATAGTAGGTGGGAAAAATAATACATTTTGAGTTGGTTATTTATAGATGTTGAATGAGTATTTATTAGTAGTTTTTTAATTTTGGAATCCTGTAACTAATTACTAATGATATATTAATAATTAAATAAATATTATATATATATATATATATATATATATATATATATATATATTTTTTTTTTTTCTTAACCTTCTAGCTCATCAATGAAAAAGGATCATAACTAATATGGAGTTTGGCCTAGAGTAAGTAAAACTTGACAAAAACTTATTTTTACCAAGGATCCACCTCAAGTAATACATGAAGGATTAAACCTTAATTTCAGTACATTAATCAATTTTGTCGTGTTATATATTTAAAATTGTGTTATTGTATACATTATTGCATATAATTTATTGGATTCAAATATGAATATGTAACGTTGGTCAAATAATTACAAATTATTAATTAAAATAATTTAACTTAAGAATTAAATTATAAGTAACGGTTATATTACTATCCCACCAATCCGTGTATAAATGTCAGTTATGTTCTATTACTAATAATTATTAATTAGTAATATTAAATAAATAATTCAAATCTTATTTCTTAACTAGTAATTAATTAAATACAAATTATAGTCATAATTATTTATGGGTATTGATGCACGGGAAAAGGACGAAGAGGGAGATCATGTAATTGAAAAATGGTTTAATTAATGTGGATTATGAAATTTAACTAAATTTTTAATTTTAATTATGTGTTTAAAATATCATTATGTGTTAATTAGGTCTTTTGGTGAGATCTAATTAATTGTATTACTTTTTAATTATATATTATATTAATTTTAATTATAAAAATTGAGAAAGAATCGTTTAATTTATAACCGGCAAATTAATATAAAAAAAAAACTTAATAAACCTTCATAAACATTTATCTACAACATTCTTAAAATATTTAACGAATAATTTTCATTTGACTCATATTCAAATATTTGCAATTTTTTTACTTAATATTAATTATATTATTGTATCATTTTAAAGTGTAAAATATATTATTTTAAAAAATAATTATGACCCGTGCAATATTATTGACATGTTAATTACATTTGGTATAATTATGAAATTTTTTATATTAATGGTTCCAATCGCTCCATGCATATGATAGTGTTTGGAGTCGAATAAAGGCTGATTTTTTAATTTAATATAAATTAAATAATTAATTGGAAATTTGGTGTAAAATTGAAACTATTTAGGGATTTGGGGTAGTCAAACACGCCTGGTTTGGGCGTGTTTAAACACGTCCCATTTGGGCGTGTTTAAACACGCCTAAACCAGGCGTGTTTGAGTCCCATGTCCCCTATAAAAACCCCCAAAATTTTACCTTTTCATCATTCATACCATTTCGCCTTCTCTCTAGAAGTTTATTTACCTTCTCTTTAGAGTTTGGAAGGATATTTTCTAAAGCGAAGCCTTGCCGAGTGAAAATTTTCCGAAGCGAAGCCTTGTCAACAAGTAAGTTGATTTAAAAAAAATTTCATATTATTTAATCTGTTATATTTTTTAATTAGAAAAATGTTAGGATCATATGAATTTGTTAGCGACATTTATGTTAGGTTCATAGGAAATTGTTAGTGCTAGGGTTAAAGATTTAGGGTTTAGGTATTGCGGTTTAGTTTTAGGGTTTATGGGGTTAGTGTTTAGTTGGTTAGGGTTTGGGGGG